>CM031233.1:222392659-222992659 GCA_018340775.1 Taxus wallichiana var. yunnanensis
ATCATGTTTTCCCAAATGGTGGAGTTCTTAAGGCTTGGGCTCCATGTCTTCGGCGTGAACTTCCACTCCTTCCCAAACTATCTTTCTCCACAATGCCATTTGCTCTGTAACCTCCCACTACTTCTCTACCTCCCTCTCGTGTGCCTCATTATACTTAAGTTGCATTTCCTCTCTCTCCGCCGCTAGGTCTGCCATCCTTCACCAAACCTGTTCTTGCCCCCGTGCATGGTGAGGTTTAAATAGTCATCGGTTTACTCTCCAAATTCAAAGTTACCATCAAGATCTTGATTGCTAGTGGAATGCCTTACAGGTAAGTTCCCCTTGGATATCATAAAAATTGGAATTCAGCTACCTTTGGACACGAATAAGTAGAAATTGAGTACTCCAAGATATAACTGTCCAAAACACCACGAACCACATATCCACAACTCGAGTCCAAATCAAATCAGCATCATAAAGGGTCTGAAATTCTTCCTGCATACAAACAAGTGCACGATACCTCTAATTCTACTTAGATGCATAAGCAATCAGCCACTCGTATAATTCTACTGGAAAGATAGTGAAGAAGCTCTCATATAAACTGTCATACAAATTTTGTTCCACCCACACACATGCATTAAACTCAGATCCAAGTGTTGAACCACCATGCGTATTCTTCTTCCAAATCGTGTATCCACTCCTCAACACTTGCTAAGGTCAACCGGTATGTCTTCATCGTGAACCATCCTAAAGACAATGAAAAGAGGTCATGACAACGGAACTAATGATGCAGCCTAGAATTCACCAATACAAGCCCATGCACATTGGCACATCACTCAGCCTAGATTGAGTGCTCACCCAAAGCACGTAAAGGTACCAAGCCCCTCTTTAGGGTTGTTGTTGCAGGATGTTAGCATGATGAAGACTTAAATCATTCAGATCTATGGCTAATATATCTTTCTACAGTGCATATTCAGATCTAGGTCTAGAACATAATAGACTTAAAAGATAACCATAATGGGATCAAGCATGCAATACTGAATATAACCATGATAACACCTTGTTTCAGTCCATAATCTCCATTATATTAATTGCAGTAAATACACAGAAGCTTCCTTACAATAATGGTAGTATACACTCATGCGCGTAACATATCTGGTAGCATAATCTCACTATAACCTAGTTCTCACATGTATATGCTCTCTCTCTCTGCTACACAGTTCAATACATATTTATATGGGTGGGGACTTTCCCTTCACCGCTTATCTAATCCCAAAATAGGTCACATGCTATTATTAGCCACGCGTTCGTTACAAAAATAGCCACACATGCAAGTGCGCTAACAATAGACTAATTTTAGTTAACTGACAGTAGTAGATCTATTCCCGACCTATGTCCATGTAAAGTGATTTGTAGCTGATCCTCCAAAAATAGCCAATGCATGTCGTGCAAGTCTCTAATCGGTTTGAGTGCTCCACATGCTATCTCCAAAATAGTTCGTCATCGGAAAATGGCTAAGTCCGAACATGTTTGCTTATAAGCGTGATCCTCTCCGATACTCTCACGCCTTTGAATGCACTTTGCTTTCCCATGTGAACCTTCTATATTTTCTTCGCTAAGTGTCAGGATCTCGGTGATCAACAGGAACTATCATGGAACGTGCAAGAAGTATGATGATACATGTTGGTTTACCCTTGCAATTTTGGGTAGAAGTAATAAATATAGTGGTATATTTAATTTAAGTGGGCCTTGAAGTGCCTTTGGATGGTGGAATAATAGAAGAATCTTGGGTGGAAAAGAGGTAGATCTTTCTTTTCTTAGAGTATTTGGTTCAGAAGCTTTTTTATGTTGATAAATAAAATAGGAAGAAATTAGATGCTAAATCCAAGAGATGCACTTTCATTGGTTATGGTTCTGGTGATTTGATTTTGTTTTTGGGATTTAGAGGATGCTAAGATTGTTAGGAGTCGTAACATTGATTGGAATGAAAAGAGAATGTACAGGATCAAGTTTTGATACCCAAGAATGAACCGAGTGAAAAGTTTGTTGAAGAAAATGCATTCTCAGATTTAAAACAATCACACATGTAGTCGACGTCGGTACTACAAGAACCGGTGTTGATCAGGGTAATTAGTGTCAGTAAGAGTAGGATCAGCATTGATTGGGTGAACCGACGTCGACAATAGGGGAACCGATGTCGGCTGCAGGTGATCGGCGTATGTCACTGTTAGAAATTGATACGAATGTGCAACAGCATGATTAAGCCCCAAGCACCCCAAATTTCTATGAGAAGGTCCCAAAGGGTAAGTAAACCTCCAGAAAGATTTACTCCATTATTTTATTTATTATTGATTGATAGTGGTGAACCCGAGAGTTTTGAAGAAGCAATGCAGTAGGATACCCACGTGGAGTGGGAGCATGGCATGAATGAGGAGATGGACTCCTTGGAAAAGAATCAGACATGAGATTTAGTCAAGTTTCCAATAGGTAAGAGATCATTACAAAACAAATGGGTTTACATGATCAAGGAGGAAGAGGGTGGATAAAAAAGATACAAAGCAAGGCTTGTGGTAAAAGGATTTGCATAGAAATCAGGTATTGACTTTGGTGAGATATTTTCTCTTGTAGTTAAGATGACTTCCATTCGTACTATTCTAAGTTTAGTTTTAGCTAGAAGATTTACATTTAGAACAACTTGATGTTAAGATGACTTTCCTTCACGGTGATTTGGAGGAAGATATTTATATGCAACAGTCGTTTGGGTATGAAGTCAGGGGTAAGGAGAAATTTGTGTGCAGGTTGAAAAAGAGCTTGTATGGGCTCAAGAAATCTCTAAGACAAATATATACGAGGTTTGATAGTTTTATGCATGAGCATGGTTATATGAGATGTGAATCGACCATTGTGTTTATTTCAAGAAGCTTGAAAATGGGAGCTATATTATTTTGTTATTATATGTGGATGATATGCTTATTGCAGGATCTAGTATGCAAGACATTGGTGAGCTTAAAGAAAAGTTAGCTCACACATTTACAATGAAGGATTTAGGAGCTGCAAAGAAAATCCTTGGCATGCAAATTCACAAAGACATGAAGAATAGGAAATTGTATTTGTCTCAGGAAGATTATATCAATAAGGTGTTAAAAATATTTAAAATGCAGGATGTAAAACCTGTAAGTACACCTATGGCTAGACACTTTAAATTGAGCAAAGATTAGTTTCCTACATCACATGAGGAGGTTGAGTACATGGCATGGGTTTCATATGTTTTAGCAGTTATAAGTCTTATGTATGCTATGGTTTGTACCAGACCAAACATTACACAAGTAGTGGGAGTTGTGAGAAGATTTATGGCCAATCTAGGTAAAGAGCATTAGAAAGTAATCCAATTGAGAGGGACTTCCAGCATGAAGTTATGCTATGGAGGATCAGATACTTCTTTATGTGGCTATGTTGATTTAGATATGGCTGGAGATTTGGATGGTAGGAGGAGCACCATTGGATATGTATTCACAGTAGGTGGGATGACAATTAGCTGGATTTCAAGATTGCAGAAGGTTGTGGCCTTGTCTACTAGAGAGGCCAAGTATGTTGTAGCTAAAGAGGCTAGCAAAGAGATGATATGGATGAGCAGGTTTATGGAAGAGTTGGGAAAGGATCAAGAGGATTGTAGTTTGTACAGTGATAGTCAAAGTGTGATTCATCTGGAAAAGAATTCAGCATTTCATTCAAGGACGAAACACATTCAGTTGAGATATCACTTCATATGGCATGTGTTGGAGGATGGGCAATTGAAGTTGGAGAAAATTCATACAAATGAGAACCTTATGGATATGCTAACGAAGCCATTGGCAAAGGAGAAGTTGGAGCTACACTCCACTTCGTTGGTCTTCGAGTTTGAGACTTGAAGAGGGAGAAATAAAGCCAAGGAAGAGGATCCAAGGATGGATTTGTATGTTACAGTGCAACAATTTATCTCCAAGTGGGAGATTGTTGAGATGTGGAGCTGAATTGCTTCACAAATAGCTTATTTACAACTTGCAAGTTTACACAAGAACCGATTTCTGGCCACCGGTGTCGCCTACCTAAAGACACCAACCAACATTAGTTGTGACAAGCCGACATCGGTTGGGGTAACCGGCATCGGTTACCTGTGTGTGAAATGTTTTTATTTAGAATGTGGGATTAGATCTAACCTTTGATTAAAAGGTGATCTAAGGGTTGTAATTACATAGCTAAAGTTCCCTAAGTTTGTATATGCTTATATAAGCTAGAAAACTAGGGTTAGAATATATAATTAAGAAGATTAAATGAATTGTAAGAAAGAATTATTGGAGAGAGCTCAGAGAAGCTTGTAAGAGGAAAAGTATTGTACATCATGTGAGGTGTGGAAGATTGCATATCTTCAATTGTATATCCTCTAGAATAATATATTGGTTGTTTCTTGGTGGATGTAGCCCACACTGGGTGAACCACATTATATCTTGTGTATTGTTTCTTATGGTTTTATTTTCGTGTTCATTTCTTGTATGCTTAGATCTTATTAATATTTGTACAACATGGATGGTCTAGCCCTAACACTAACCTCCTAAAAAGCATCCAACTACTTAACCAACAAATATCCAATCTTCAATCAACCAATCACCTCCTAAACCATCACCTCCTAATCAACCCCATCCACAATTTCCTCTTCCTAATATCCCTACCCTCACCCCATTGACCTCCTCCTTGAGGAACCCAAATCATCTCAATCCACACCTTAACCTAAACAACATAAACCACTATCCCCACAAGCTAATTACATCGACTTTGACCACCTCACTAACTTTGACCTAGACTAAGAGGACCTCCTTTATGTCCTTGTTAATCTAGTAACCAATCCCAAACCCACATAACCATCCCAAACCCCAACCTCCAAATCCCCTATCAACCATTATGGCCCACATCTTCCTACCATCAAAACTCATACAAATAATCCGCCATCATCCAAAACCTCAACTCATAAATCCAATCATCATAAAACCTATCAATGATTCCCATTCACATATCCACCACAACAACCCCAACAACTTCATCCACAATCATCATCTCCCACATCTCATCTTAGTTCGCCATCCTCATCACCCTAATCCAATCCTACATAATTTCTCCTAGATATTCCCACATCCCTTAATCTAACATCAAATTCAGCCTCTAAGCTTATCTAATCCCCCATCACCTAAGCCCAGTACCATCTCATCCACCATGACTCCTAAGTCACCCTTATCCTCTTCTACCCCTAACCTTAAACCATCCAATATGGCTCCTATGCCACCCTCATCCTCTTCATCCACACCTCATCCTATCTTGCCTCCTTCATCACCTAAACCTAACACTATCCTATCCTCTAATCCTATTTCATCTCCAAAATCACCCAATCCTACAACATCTAACGTAACTCCTAAAGCGCCAAATCCCAACCCTATAAAATCTAATACATATCCTCTCCCCACCCCATCTCCCACCTAATCTAATGAGGCTCCTACGCCACCTTCATCTACTTCATCCCGTAAATCAACCAAATCTAATGTGGTTCCTACACCACACCCATCTCCCAAATCTCCTTCATCTCCAACATCACCTAAATCTAATGTGACCCCCATATCACACCCATCCCATTCATCTAAATCTACCCCATCCCCTTCATCTACATATATTCATCCCCAACAATCTAATCCTAGGTAAAAACCTCTACCTCAAAACCACATACTCTAACCAATCAAAAATCAACCAAATCTACTTTGGCCTCCAAGCCCAAACCATCCACTTTGCCCCCAGGGACTAATCCATCCCCTTCATCTTCTAAGCCACAACAATCTAATTCAACTCATAAATCCCAATCAACTAAAAAATCTCAGTAACCTGCATAATCCTACACCTTTACTTCATACTCCCCAAACATCATTTAACCCAAACCAATTCACTCCTTTAGGAGAATCCTTGACCACCATCTTCCATAGTTTAAAATCCTTCAACATGATCATTCATCCCCCAACCAAATCACATGATCAAAACCTTCCCAAACCATCTTGGTGTAGGGCACACTATTATTGTGACTTCCATCGCACCCTTGGACATTCGACCAATCGTTGCATGCAATCTCGATCATATGTCAAAACCGCATTAACCAAGAAATTATTATCTGTGTACCTCTCTATCCACCACCTTTCTATCCTAATCCTATCCCTAACCATCATCCATCATCCAAACCACACTCGATGTCCAAACATCATCATACATCCGAATCTCATCGTACATCCAAACATCCCTCACTAACCAAAACCAATTACAATCTCATCTCCCATCCTTTATTAAGTTTGACTACTTAGCAGATGATAAAATTACAATCCCGGTCTCATGATGACCACATGTAATCATATTTCCCATCCACTTCATATCATATCGCCAAAAATATGTTCGCTAATATGAAACATTGAGGCAAAGGCTAAGACATCCATAAGCAAGGTATTCATGAACTCATCTCCCTTCATCAAAATCCAGGTTGTTTAGGCCTAGGGTATAAACCTAACACTAACAACGACCCTCCCACTACTCCATCACAAACCATTTCTACCACTCTTATTGATCCCACCATCCCAACCACTCGGTAGCAATCACAAATCATTTAACTGCCCTACAAGTACCAAACATCTAAAAAATGGATTGAGCACATAATTCATCACATGCACATGGACGTTCTTTCCTTCTCACCCATCCTCCTTCCATCCAACATCCAAATCTCTTTGCATCTAATCCATTCATATTATCACATCCATTCATATTCTCTTCGATCCATTTATTTGAACACTAGCTAAGCTTGCTCACACATGTTGTAAGACAATAGTACCTACTACGGACATGTGACCTTGGTCTATCATCACCTCCAACATTCCAATGCATTCTCCTCTTAGAGATCCACACATTTCAACACACTTAATTAAATTATGGTGAAGACCCTTTGGTGTGTCTATTATCACTCTAGTTGATGTCATCTTCACACTCATCTCCATCCCCCATCAAGCCACTAGTGATTCTTAACCCCTTGAGAGTTTTCAAGAGAGTGGACGCTCTTTGTGTAAAAAAACATCAAAGAGAAAAAATCAAAAAAACAAATTAAATCCACCTCAACACTCTCTCTAGGGTGTTTCCAACATCTCTAACTTGGGCTATGGATGCCTAGCTAGTAGTAGAGCAATGTTGTGACAAGAATCAAATGCATCTCTGTCGAGGCTATGAACACTTGGTTTGGTAGTAGCAATGAGCAATGCACGAATTAGCCTTTTGTTCACCCTACATCCACCTATTTAAATTAATCACTCCCTATACATTGGTTAGTTTGTCTTTGTTAACACCCCAAAATTACACTGTTTCCACTTGTTCCTAGTGTTATCCTAGTACACCCCGTTATTCACCCATTTGCAATTAATTGATTAAATTAATTAATTAATACACATTGTACCCCTTTGGATTAATTAAATTAATCCCATGTATCCTTTGTACCCCTTTAGCTAAATTAATTATTATTTATTAATTAATTAAGTGTGTGCACATCCTAGTCATCTGCCACTTGATCAAACTCCACCGAGACTCCACTTAGACTCCACTTGGACTCCCTATCCTTACCCTAGTTAACTGCACTTCTAAAATCCTAGAAAGGTGGGAGCAATTAAATTACATGTACAACCACCTTTCCGGATGTAGATTTTTACAATTAATTCATTTACTACCCTCGACACTATTGCAACTTCCCATAATGTTATTTTTAGCATATTCATTTATCCGTGTATAACCAACTTTAACTACTTTTGCCTCTATAAATTGTAGGCTTACCTTCCTTACAAATCCTCTTGATTTTGCAGCACAAAAACTCGGTTGAATTCTTTGTGTTGATAGCATTTGCATTATGTATTTAGAGAGTACTCAAGAGCATCCACAATCATTTCTGACATCCATTTTGCAAGGTCTTACAAGAGACCCTTATTTGAGGTTTGCATAGAAGGTTACTAGAAAGGTTTACATGGTTTGTTTATTTCTTTCATTACAGTGATTTTCTTGTTTACATTTTGGCATGCCCGGTGGAACTCACACCCCATTGTCTTTCATTTCTTGTTTCTTTCTTTGTTCTATGTTCTTCATTTCATAATCACCTTCTTGTTTATCTGAAGCTTTTACAGTGAACTAAGTTGAGTGTTTGCAGTTGCAAGAAGTTACAGGAAGATTGTTTACTTTCCATTTTTTTGTTTTCTTTTAATATACCAGTTTCTATGTTCTTCATATTTATACGATTCATCTATGTGTAGGTAAGTCAACTCACCTGCACATTCTACACCACCTGCACACAAAAAAATAGGCTTAGATTATATTTTTATTCAAATTTTGCATATATATATAGGTTTTTGTTTTTTTTTTTTTTTGTTTTAAAATTTTAAAAAATATACATTTGAAAAAAAAAACAAAAAAAAAAAATCCAAGACCTAGCTCTACCCCTACCACCCCCTCTCCCTACCCAGCTCGGTCATCTCGGCCGAGCCACCTCACTTCCCACTTCGCCATACACACGATCCCCGACTACCCACCCCCGACTCGTCCCCACTGCACCCGTGCCTTGAGCTCACTCACCCTACCCCACTCCAACCCCATTTCCCATCTCGCCATTCCCAACCCATATGCTACCCCCCGGAGACCTCACCGCCTCAAGCCCCATCCCCGCCCAACCTTGTCCCATTCCCACCGCTTTGTAAGCCCTACCTACCCAACAAAACCCATTCCCGCCCCTTCCACATCATCTCCCGCTGCTCTCCCCACAAACCTCAACCTCACTCTGTCCCTCACTATCCCATCCCTTTTGAGCTCATCCCGACCTCAATCCACAACCCAATCCCCTCACACCGACCCCTCTCGCTCCCACCTCGTATTCCCCTCCCACCTCACCCTTCCCAACCCGACCGAGCTCCACGCACCTTGGCCATAACTCACTCGCAACCCCGAGTTACTCTCCCCAACCTGCAACAAACACACACACTAACGCTTAGGTTAAATCTTTATATTAAAGATTTTTATTTCTATGTTTAGGTTTCTTCCACTGATGATAGTGACTTAGGTTTAAACTTTAGGTTATAGATTGTTTTATTTTTTATTTTTCTTTTCTTTTGTTTATCGTTTTCTAACTTTAGGTTAGTGTATTTTATTTAGTTCTTTTATTTTCTATTATAGTGATTTTCTTTGTTTTTATAATTGGGTTTTGTTAGTAAGACTAACTGTGTAATTTGATTTTGCAGGGTTCGTGGAAGCTTTTAATCACTATAGGGCGCTACTTGTCAATGTTGAAAATTTAGTGTTATTGGACTTTTTGGTTCAATTTTTGTCACATTTTTAATCACTTGTACACACATTTCATCATTTTTATTTATCAACTAACCCTTTCTAATGTGTTTTTGCATACTTTTCCTTTATCATTTTCTTTTGTTTTTGTGAGACTAACCGCGACACGATCATGTGTACCCTTGCGCTTTCTAAGTGATCTTGGGAATAAAAAACATGGTTGTTTTTTTTCTTATTTTTGGGAATTAACATTTCACTTAACCAAATCCAACCCACATGTATGCTCTTTCCTCACGCTTTTAAGTGATCTTGGAAATCAAAAACGTGGGTTTGTTTTTGTCGTCTTGTTTTTTTTTTTGTTATTTTTCCCTCATTCCAAAAAACTTTCTAACCGTTGTGTGTAGGACCCGATCTCACACCAAGGTGGATTAAACATTTCAAAAACTAATAACTACAGGTTACTAAAGGAGTTCAACCAAACCACACCTAAATCAAAAGATTTTAAAAAACACCACAATCGAAACACTTGATTTACGGAGGTTTGGTTAAGAGCTATGACTCAACCGCTTAACTAGAACATAACCCCCTTAGCACAAGCCTTAAGCTACAAAAAATGGGGTGGTTATAGGAATCCCAAAGTATTCCACACCTTGAGGGTGGATGAAATGGGAACCTTTTATCCTACCTGACTAATAAAGCCTTGTGAGTTAGAGTCATGGATATCCTTAGTGGCAACCCCAGTGTGATTCATTTGAGCAAGATATTTGCTCATGGTTTTAAAGGGGGTAAAGTAAATCCTCAGCTAGTAATAGCGTCGTGCTCGCTCAAATATTTTGCTGACACCTAGTTGAGAGAGCCACCTAGGAAGCCAAACATTTTCCAAGCCAATCTAAGGTAGAGGCCACAAACAAACATTCAAACAAAAACTTCTTTTTTTCGATTTTCTTCTTTTTTTTATTTTTTTGTAGTAGTGTTCCACACTCACTTTTTCCCAAATACTCCTTGTTTGGGATCCATCTTTCACTTTTCTTATCTTTTTGTCATTTTCCAAACTATCCTTGTTTGGATTTTGCTTTCATCCTCATTTCATCTATTCTCGTCTTCTTTTCTTCTCATCATTAGTCATTCACTAACCTTCATTTTACTCTCATTTTCCCCTTTTGAACTTTCATCTCCTTTCATTATTTCAATCTTCTCTTCTTTTCATCCTCATTGTCTTCTCCATTTGATCTTCTTTCATTCATTTGGAGTTTTTATTCACTTATTTGATTCTTCCCCTTTCGCGATTATCAGATTCTTCTATCTTTCGTATTCACCTCATTTTGGTTTTATCTCCCATTCCATTTGACACTTAAACATTTGGATAACCTTCCCAAAGTTTAAGTTTTCATCTTCTTTTCGACATCAAGTCTTGAGTTGTGGATATCCACGTCCTCACTCAAGCACTTTCATCTTACGACTCACATCTTAACGGTGTTGTGTTCCACTTTGCCACAACTCAATTTCATCACATTTTCTCTTCATTCTCCTCTTGCATCCTTTAGTTTGAAAAACATCACTGTTAAATTATATACGTTTGTTTTCTTCACATCTCTAACTTGACAACATATTTGTTACATTCTAGACACTTCATCATATCCTCTTTTTCAACGCTTACGTTATCAATATCTGAGTCTTATCCCTTCATTAGCCTCTTCCTTCTTAAATAATTATTGTTAAGGGTTGAGCACATTGCATACAATTCAAATCCTTTTTTCATACCTTCTTCCCATTTAGCATTCACTTTTGCTAGGTGTTAGAGTGTATTTGCAATCAATCTATCCTTGCTTCTTCACTCTAGCATTCACATTTATTAAAGGTTGAACACATTCAGACTTTTGTCACTACAATCCTCCTCCATTCTAGAATTCACTTTGTAAGAGGATGAAAACCTTCATCACATCACACCACTCTTCCATCGTAGCATTCACTTTGTCAAGGGTTGAGTTTATCAAACACTTTCGCATGCTTCCATATTGATATTCACTTTGTTAAGGGTTGCATCACTCATATATTCCAAACCTCTTGCCCATCTTAGCATTCACTTTATTAAGGGACAAGTTATTACCAAGCTTAATCGCACGCTTCTCTTCCATCATCACATTCACTTTTCTACGGGTTGAGTTATCTTTTGCATTTCTCTTTTTTTCCCTCCCTCTTTTAAAAATGGTGGGAACACAACACAAAGATTATAGTCCTTTTGGAAGGGGAAAACAAAATCCTTTTGGAAATTTTGATAGTGATAATGACCAAAACTCTAAGGATGATCAGAATGACATCTCACTCGAAGAACAATCCCACGTTGAAAATATTTTACGTATGAATAAAGACCAATTTTTTTCTTCGTCGCCTTGAGATGGGAGAAAAATTACCCTTTAATTTCAATGAATCTAGTTTACAAACATTACTTAGAAAACCAACACCTAATAAGGCCAAACCTTTCATTTTGACAAATGATGATGATAAGGTAGGACCTAGTCACATGAATAATGATGATCGAAATAAGTCCACCTCAAACAACACCAAAAGCAATGAATTAATCAAAGAAAAATATGACAAAAGGAACAAAGTCAAATCAATTGATTAAGCCATTTATCCTACTCAAGCCCTCGTGAATCAAATTAATGACATGGCTAAACAACTTGCTATCTTAAATTCCAAAGTCACCAATGAATCCCATGACAATGAGGCACCAAAGAAATCTAGTGATGCTTTATTTAAGAGTCATACCACGTGTTAGCTTGTGGAGTTTGTTTTCATGTGTGAAAGTGTTGAAGACCACTTACACTAAGAGTCTTGTACACTTTCCACAATTGTCTCCAAGGGGGTTTTGACCCATAGGTTTATGGGACGGTTTTCACCCATGGTTATGATACCCACAGTTTTGTAAAATTGCTTAAGTAGTTGTCTACTTATGTGGTTTTGTGTATATGGTAGGTATAATGTAACATTGCAGATGTGTTTTGAATTCAGTGTGAATTCTTGAGAGTTTTTGAGCATAGCTCCAAACAAATCTTGAACCTTTATTGTATTGAGAGAGCGGTGGCTTGTAATAAAATCAACAAGTGATTCTTGGTGGACGTAGCTCAAATTGGGTGAACCACGTTAAATATTATCTCTTTGTGTTGTGTTATTATTATTTTGCACTTTTATTTGAGATCTATAATATTTTCTACATATTAGTTTCTAAATTTAAAGTCACCATGAGTATGTGAGGGATTATTCCACATATTTTATCCCTTATTTCCTAACACCGTGCACACTAAACATAATAACAACTCTACAAGTGATGGTTCCTTATCTTTCTTACAGAACAACTCACCATTTTCCCAAGAATGGAAAATGATGAAGGACACCATCTCTAGTATGCAACATCAATGTAAACAATTCAGCTTTGAAGAATTGTGTCCTTACCCCTTGATAAGGACATTTTACGTGTTCCTTTTCCAAAATATTTTGAGATGCCCAAATTTGACAAATACAAGGGAAAGAATGATCCTAGAGAGCATATCAGGGAGTTTTATATGGCTTGCCAAGAGGTGGCCTATAGTGATGTCTTCTTAATGTGTCTCTTTCCACGAAGTCTAGGAAGACAAGCCTTGGACTAGTTCCTACACCTCCCCAAGGGCTCTATACAAACTTTGCAGACCTCTCAGAGAAGTTCGTCAAACATTTCTCATTCAACCTAGAGTCTAAAATTACAATGATGGACTTGTGTAATGCCAAACAATGAACAAATGAAACCTTCGCACAATTCCTACAAAGATGGCATGGGATTGCTAGTCGTTTCCCATGCTCCATGCTTGAGAAGTAACTCGTGAGAATATTTGTACCCAATCTCAACAATGAGCTATCCTTTCACATGCAAATGCATTGCCTTAATACTTTCAAAGAATTTATTGAGAAAGGATCGCAGATTGAAAAATCCCTTATCGCAAAAGGTTTGATTAAACCTCATTCAAAAGACAATGGGAAACATAGTAACCATCCTAATAGCTCTCACCAAGACAAATCTAAACATGTTAACCGCAATCATAATATGGTCAATGATGGTATTATAGACAACCACAATGTCCACAACATCCAAAACACTCAGACTAGACTAAACAAAGGTAAACAACCTCTTGTTCTTAGCAAAGAGGTTTCCTCCTCTCCTGATTCTAAATGACATCGTTTCACTCCTTTGGGAGAACCTCTATCAAATTTCCTTCAACAACTCGTTAATGCAAACATGGTTACTTATCCCATCACTAGACCTTGGGTTGAGGGAGAACCCAAGCCTACTTGGTACAAGGCTGATACTTATTGTGATTTTCATCGCATTGACGGTCACCCAACTGATCAATGCTTTCACTTACGCATCACTTTTTCCAAGACCTCATTGATAGTGGAGATATCATTGTTGAAGAACCATCACCAAATAAAACACCTAACGACAATCTTAAGGTGTTCTCAAACCCATTTCCCAAACATGGCGGTGATAATAAAAATGTTGACAAAGGTCCCTCTATGCCAATAACGTTGATTTTAGTTCAATTATCTCATTTATTGAGGAAGTACCATCTACAATGGCGACCATTAAATTCACACCTTTGAGTAATGTTGTGACCACACACCAATGGAAGATATGGGTTCTCTGGAAAACCAACCTTCTACATCTTCTACAGAACCTCAAATGTCCAAACCAACAACTCCTTCAAATCAAAAGTCAAATTCTAATGCCAAATCTTCCACTTCATGTCAATATGACTTCATCAAACAATTAAGCAACCATACCAATCACATATATCTCTCATGGAACTACTAAAAGAGTCACCTAACTTTTAGGATATTCTCACTTGTGCTCTAAATGAATCATGTGTTCCTCATACTCTCAATGTTCAACAGTTTTAGGCTATGATCACAAATCTTACACTGAAACTCTTATCCTATCTTTTGGCCCTCAAGATATGTTGAACCCAAATATGATTAACAACAACTCCTTGTACATCAAAGCCTACATTACCGATCATAAAGTCAAGAGAGTTTTTATCGATAATGGAGCGGCTCTTAACATTTGTTCTATAAAAATGCTCTGCTACCTTGGTCATACAATAGATGACTTAGATACTAATATCATTACCATTCATGGTTATGATAATACTGAGCGCCAGTCATGTGGTACCATCACTCTTCCCATACAAATGTCATGTAGTGACACTATGTCATGTAGTTGACATAGACACATCATATAACCTTCTTTTGGGTAGACCTTGGATACATGTGATGCACATAGTACCTTCCACTTTCCATCAATGCATAAAGTTTCCACATAATGGTAGAGAGTTCACCTTGTGTGGCGATATTGAACCCTTTGAATACTATAAGTTTTTTTGAAGCGACCAAAAAAGACAAACTATTGTCCATCTATTGATAACACAACTGGATCTAGCACAACTTCTATTGTTACTAACCGTATTGATCCTGATGTAATATTGCGCCCTCATGCTTCCACGTCTTCTTCTAAAGAATCTACGTCTAAAGCATCACCAGAGGATATTCCTCATGCATCCACATATTCTCTCGGAGCATCTACAAGGTATCACCTAAATTTACATTCTCTCATTTAGGCTTAGGCGAGTACACACTTGACAATGCATTTCTTGTTGGAAAACTCTCATTATCGCCTCGCAACTATGGGCATCCTAACACTCCTCATTTACAAGAACCTCTAGCTTACTATCTCAAAAACACTCTTTGGAGATGATATGGATATCTAGAAGATGAACATATTCCAATCTTTGACGACTCTTGGCTATGTGACAACAGGATGGCAGAATGTTATGAATCCACTGATTACACCAAGGGTCATAAAATGATGAAAAACATGAACTAGAAAGGAAGAGGCCTTGGCCCACAAGGGCATGGTGTTCTTGAACCTATGAATATCAAGTCTAACCTTTACACATATGGTCTAGGATATGAGACATATGAGAAGAGGCCTATAGTCTTTGATGTGTTATCTAGCGATGAGGACTCAAATTCCAAAATTGAGACCAGTTCCACACATAGCCTCTTCGAAGACCTAGCCGAAACTACACTTTTCCTAGACTACTTATCCATTCAAACAATTGACATTGTTTATCCTTCCTCATTGATTAGGACCAACAGTGTCATATTTCCATGGATCTCTTTCAAAACGATGAGGCCATCTAGGAGTTCCTCGGGCTCAGGACCCTTTTCCCTTGTCGGATCACAAGAAGGGTTTTGATATAAACCTTGATGCTACCACTTACTTTGGTGAAGAACTTACAATATCCAGTCCTAAATAAAAATAAATTAAACACAGAAAAAAGACAAATTATATCTCACATAGTGAAAACCTTTCTAAGGCATTATATGAGAAGAAAAAAATGAAAAAGAAAAAGAAAGAAAAGGACGCATCTCCTAGTGAAAACCTTTCAGAGGCACTAGAGAGAGGAGATTTGGATCCAGAAATATTTGAAAATATACACAAGCCTCCAACATCATTTCAAGATAATGACACTTCTAAGTTGTTGGTAGAAGAGATGACAACCATTAACATTGGAACTGAAGACCAACCAAAATTATTACAACTAGGTGCCAATTTATCAGAAACCGAAATCAAAGCCTTCACAACACTTCTAACCAAGTTTCAGGATGTATTCGCTTGGTCTTATAAAGATATGCCTGGTCTTGATCCTTCTCTTATGGTTCATCACCTTGTGGTGCACCCAGATGCTAAACCTGTCAAGCAAAACTATGTAAAATGCATCCCAAGGTTACATTGTTTGTTAAGGCTAAACTACAAAAATTATTGGATGCAAGCTTCATACGGTGCATTGAATACTTAGAGTGGATATCTAATATGGTACTAGTTATGAAGAAGACCCACGAAATTTGTATTTGTACAGATTTTTGTGACATTAACAAGGCATGTCCTAAAGATGATTTCCCTTTGCCTAATATTGACATGATTGTCGATTCTACTACAACCATGAGATGTTATCCCTTATGGATGGATTTTTCTGGGTATAACAAAATTCAAATTGTTGAAGAAGACCAGCATAAAACAAATTTTACAACCCCATGGGGGACATTTTGTTACAAGGTCATGCATTTTGGCCTTAAAAATGTTGATGCAACTTATCAACGTGTCATGCCTATTATTTTCCACAACCCTCTTCATGACATAATGGAAGATTATGTCGCTGATATTCTTGCTAAATCAAAGACTAGGGTAGATCATCCAGCAGTTATTAGGTGTATATTCAAGCGGTTAAGGGAGTAAAGGTTTGCCTTCATCCAAAAAAATGTGTCTTTGGTGTCACTTCAGAGAAACTTCGGGATTCATTGTCTCACGAAGAGGAATTGAAGTGGATCCTACCAAGGTCGAGCTATAATAGATATGCCACCTCCTCAAAACCTTCGACAACTAAGGGGCCTATAAGGAAAAATACAGTCTATTCGTTGCTTCAACTCTCAAATGGTAGATAAGTGCCATCATTTCAACCACTGCTTAAAAAGGATGTCCAATTCAAATGGACACCATATCATCCAAGATGCCTTTACAAAATTGAAAGAATGCTTGACATATCCATCAATACTCATGTTGCCTATACAAGATAAGCATATGTTGTTGTATACATTTATAACACAACATACCATTGAGGCATTATTGACATAACACAATGATAAGGGTTGGGAGCAAGTGTGTGAATTACTTGAGCATGAGACCAAGTACTCGCAGGTTGAAAAGGCTTGTTAACAAATTGCTTATACTTTCGGCAAGCTACGACACACTATCTCCTAAATCATACTACCAAGCTAATTTCAAGGGTTGATCCTCTTATGTACCTACTTTTGAGACAAGTCATAACATGATGCATGTCTAGCTGGATTACGCTATTTAGTGAATTTGACATTGAATTTGTCAATCAAAAGGCTATCAAAGGTCAAGCACTGGTAGATCAACTGGCTGTAACACCACTACCAGGTTCACAACCGCTAAATTTTGAATTTCTAGATGAAGACTTATTATACATAGAAGCAACACCCTTATGGACATTATTCTTTGATGGATCTTGCAATATCCATGGTTCTGGAGCAGGAATTGTCTTACGTACACCGGATGGAGACCTCATACCTAAATCTTATCATATCAACTTCCCTTACATAAATAACATAATAGAGTATGAAGCACTGATAGCACACTTAGGGTTTGTTATTTCATGGTGCGTGTAAGAATTGACAATTCTTAGTGGTTCTCTTCTAGTCATTAATCAAGTTAATAGATAATTTCAGGTAAAAGATGAAAAACTCTTACCTTATAAAAGAATGGTTGATAGCCTTAGAGGGTATTTCGGATTATCAATTTTGAACAAGTTCCTCACATACAAAACAAAGTAGTGGATGCCATGACAACTATTGCTTCCCTTATTTCATTTGACACTAATCAAACTCACAACGAGTTCCTTGTTGAACATCTTTTGGTGCCCACATACGAATTGCTAGAGTCCACCATGGTTTGTGAGATTGTTGGTCCTAATCATCCTTAGTACCACGATATATACACCTTCATTCAAACTAAAGCCTATCCTCCTAATTTTAATTTAGCTAATAAAAGAGCCTTAGCACAACGTGCTTCGTGCTACACCCTTCTTGTTGACACCTTATATCAAAGAGGCTATGATGGGACTCTCTTAAGATGTCTCAATCAAGATGAAGCTAATCAAATGCTAGTTGAAGTACATTTGGGTATTTTTGGGTATTTGTGGTGCCCATACCAATGGAATAGTCCTTACAAAGAAGATTTTATGCATTGGATACTATTGGCCCACAATGGAGGAAGATGCATACAACTTTGTGAAGAAATGTCAAGCTTTCCAAAAATAAGGTAATCTCAATCATGCACCATCCCAAGCCTTGCAGCCTATTACTTCACCTTGGCCTTTTCAAAATGGGGACTCGATTTAATTGGAAAAATAAGCCCACATCTTCCGATGGCCACACTTTTATTATAACCGCCACTGAGTATTTCACCAAGTGGGTTAAGGTTATGCCTCTTACTAATATTATTGGGTGCAATATTTCTAAATTCATCTTCAACCATATTATCTATCATTTTGGCATCCCCATTTGTTATCACACTAACAATGGTGGTTCTTTCAAAAATAAGGATCTCAAATCCCTAGCTAAGAAATATAATATCCGCCTAAAATGGGCTACACCCTATTATCCACAATGCAATGGCCAATATGAAGCATCAAACAAGACTATCAAGTCCATTATGGAAAATACAGTCAATAAACATAGACATAATTGGCATACAGCAGTTATATCCTACCCTCTGGGCCTACCGCACTTCCTTCCGAACACCTATAAAGCTACTCCTTTTTCCCTAGTATATGGCTCTGAAGCCATATTACCTATCAAATTTGAATTGTCTTCACTTTGTGTCTCCCTCCAACATCTCATTCATGAAGAGGATTATCGTGTTGCATGCCTTGCAGAGCTAGAATTATTGGACGAGAGACAACTTCGTGCCTTAGACCATATGCAGGTATATCAGAATAGACTGCATCGTAATTATAATCACAAGATCAAACCTTAACAATTTGAAATTGGTGATTTGGTCCTAAAGGAAAATCAAAAGAACACAACTAAACCACGAGAAAAACAAGGCAAATTTGAGCCTAATTGGTTGGGTCCTTATGTTATAACTGCTAAATTTGGATCTCAGTGCATACAAACTATCTACGAGGATGGAAAAGAGTTGAAGGATCCTATGAATGCCATTCATCTGAAGAAGTTCTACTCCTGAGTCTCGAAGAGTAACCCTTGTACTGGGGGCATATTAGTGCATCCACTGTTTTGTCATTTCACTTTGTTTCCCGCTTGTAACTTTTCACCTTGTCGTGTGTCACATGTTTTCCTTGTTAGGTTGTCATGCCCATTGTTTACCACCATTGTTCACCTTCCATTATGCTTTCATACGTAGTATGTTGGTTTTGACTTGGGAATTTCCTTTCCCTCTTCTTTGGTATGTGGTTCAAAATTCCAAAAAAAAAAAAAAAAACATTCAAAAAACATCTTAAAAAAACTACAAAAACAATATAAAATTGTTTAGAAAATACAAAAAAACATACAAAATGTTTGAATTTTTTTAAAAAAAATTCTTGCAACTATGTAATTTCTTTCACCATTTTCTTCATTTGATTGTTCCCAATCATCTTTTCCAATCAATCAAGCTACTCTTTGCAATGTAACTTTGCATAGGGACATCACTTGGCTTTGGCTTTCTCTTGGGGGCAACTTGACATCTATATATATTCGCTTCTTTATTAGAATTTTTACATTAGTGTGTTTTTGTTCACTAGCTTGTTTGCTTGTTTAACATTTGTACATATGGAATTTTGTATTGTATATTCTTAGCTTAGTTTCTTATGTTTGATAGTTTGAATAACCAGTACTCTGTGTATCTGGAATGCGCTCATGGACCAATTGTAAGAAATTTATTCACATCCTAGTTCACATATAACTTTGGTGTGGTTCTTTCCTATTCATATTGGGTTTCTTTCTATTACTTCTTTTATATCTTTTTGTCATTTGCACATGTTGTGTTTTCCTCCTGGTTTATTTAAGCCATGAAATTTCTTCATTTTTGTTTGCATTTGTATTTCAAAACTTGTGAAAATCCACAAAAATAAATAAAAACAAAATTACAAAACTTTTAGACAAACATTCACTTATCATAGAAATCCTACAATTGGAAAACACTTAAAGTGAATCATTCAACATTTCAATACAATCTTGATAAACGTCATACTTTTATCTATTACCCTAGTGATTGTGCCAATCTTACAACTATCACTTTCTTCCCTTTGCATGATATGCTAACTCTACTTGGGGTAAGTCACACAATTGTTTTTCCTTCGTGATATAACTTCACAGGGGCAATTTCAACTTTGATCATGTAAGAGTTGGACATTAGTTATTAGTTGTTTTATATAACAAATAAATAACAAATTACTAATATAATAATAATCATGATTAATAATGTAAACAATATTAATCCTAACATTCACCCCTTAGTGTGAACATTATTAATCTCTAATCTTCACCCCCTTAATGTGAACACGGTGAAGAACCATATTTGAAGAAGTTGAACCACCTCCTGAAAGCACTACTTAGACCAAGTACAAACTCCATAGATTATCTCTTTACCCTTGTAAAGGCATAGTGTCAAGCCAAATTATGCAGGAATGCTCCCTTCCTCTTTGGGTTCTTGTGGGACTTTCCCTTCCTCCCTGGGCACCCGAATTCTGAATCTCCAAGATCCACAAGCTTCACACTAGCTGGATAACCATCCCTTGAGTCTACCTCGAAATCTTCTCCTGCTCCCCAAAAATGAGTCTTCTGAAAACATGAAACTTCCCAAAATTCTGGAAAGGGGTTTATTTAGCACACAACACAACAGGAACACTGAAAAACTGAAACACACATTGAAAAATGCCACCAAATCATCTCGTGCGTCCTTGTCATTGCATCGACGAGAGGTCGTTGATTGACCTCCTTCCTCTGCTTTTCCTCCATCCTCTGATATCATGTTACTAACTCAATAGATTTTAAATTGAGACTTAATGGTTGTCAGGATGTCGGGTAACACCAAAAATGCGTCCATAAGGCAATTTTTTTAAAAACTTTTTGACACCAACTTATGACCATTACAAAATGACTATTAAAAATAAAACCTAAAATCACCTATACGACTCAAAACTTATATTAACTCAAAATGACGACTTCAATTTTTGACTTGAATTTGAGAGGACAACACTTGACTTTGACACTTTGATGGACAAAAAAAATAACTATTTTGACATATATACATATAATGCTACTTGACACCCAAATATATATTAATAAAATGATGCTCACGAGATTTGTAACAAAAGACAATTACAAATCTTTATACTATTTCTAACACAAAGACTAGACAAAATAATAATAACAACGTATTAACCAAAAACCTATATGGGACCATAGACAAATTTTATTTGTTTTGTAACAAGCAATTACAAATACATAACTACAAAGTTATATAAAAAAACTACATAAACAACCTATTTAAAAAGTAATAGGAAATTACTTTTTAATACTTTACAACTATTGACTATAATTTAACAAACTAAAACAATACGTCCTTTTTTTTAAACTTCCACTTTACAAACGTGGAAAACCCGAGACTTGAATAACTAAATACCTAAACACACAGACTCACAAAACAATAATAAGAAATATACATATACCACTGTTTTTTTTAAAAGTGGTTTTGAACACTTATCTCCAGTGAAGGAAATATTTGTAGGTGGTTTGACTGCTACCACCACTGGTAATATGAAATACTTCCACTTCCAATGGCTGGCCTCCTCAAGTAAGAGCAGATTGGGTGAGTATTCCACAAAAAAAATACTTTTGAAAATAATCGATTCACACAGTCGATTTGAATGGAGGAATTCATTTTACGCTGAGGACGTTATGAGCATGCATGCTCAGATCACATATTTACAGAGATCTTTAATTTGAATACCACACCTTTTACACAATGATTAGTTTCTCAGTCGAAATGCACCAAACCAAAACCAACAATATACAACTTGTAAACTGTCTTAGGAGAATGGAAGCAGATATTTTAACGAAAAATTGTCACAAATAGAAGAACTAGAATGGGAAATGAATCTGTTACTAATATTGTGCACATAATATGTGACGACACAATATTATCAAAGCTATGCAGAAGATATATATGATTTACTACAAAACTGATATTTAAATTATCTTGGCTATTCAATACCCCTGACAACAAACTACGCCTCCATTAAAAACAATCTCGGACTTTCATTTACAGGAGCAATCAAGTTGAATTGCCCCTTAGACATTAGATCATCTCACTTTGATGCGGATGTAAGAGCCTGGACTATATATGTAGAATAAAATGCATGGAATAATGATATATTATTCAATTCATTTAGGATAAATTACATAGGACGCGCTTACAAATATATAGGCACATAGTTTCCTATAAATTAGGAAACTACTCTACTAACAAATACTAATCTCGTGAGTTGTTTGTAACAACCAAACAACTCAACACACATTTGTTATTAGTTGTTTTATATAACAACTAAATAACAAATTACTAATATAATAATAATCATGATTAATAATGTAAACAATATTAATCCTAACAGGATCATTTACACAACGGATTCAACAAGAGTGTCATAAGTAGTCGCTTTAACTCCGCTCTTAAGTCGATCCTATTCCCACTTGGGAGCATTTGTATCTACTTAATCATCATTATGGCATGCATTAGGGGCATAATTGATTTGTCTTCTTTTTGACTTTGTGTTGCATTGTTGATGTTTAGTCTTTTTGGACCACTTAAATGTATTGTGATCACATATTAGTTCCTTTATAACCCTAATGTCAGCACCTACTTTGTATATTGGGTTTTTTTCTTTTTTATCTTTTCTTTGTTGTGTGTGTTTGTTTACGCGCATTTGGGTTAACCATCTTGATTCTTTTATAATCATGGTGACAACTCTATTGTGCAACAACAAAAATCAAGTTGCTCTAAAAATTACTCTCCAAATAATGCTCATGCTACAAACACAGTCCTTTCCTATCCTTATTCTAATCCCTTTTTTCCTTCCTATCAAGCGGGTTTTGTCACCTTGTTGCATCATCCACCCACTTGAGGGGGCATTCCTCTACCATTCTAATCATTGGGGCATCCTAATGCTTCATTGCTTGTTGGGTATCTCAATGCTTCACAATTTTTCCACTCGTCGATCTGCATACGTCTACTATCTTTAAAGCACTATTACTTTGCAATAGCACTTTAAAGAGGGGCAAAATGTAGACACCCCAAAATTACACTTATGTTTCCACTTGTTCCTAGTGTTATCCTAGTATGCTTCATGTTATTCACCCATTTGTAATTAATTGATTAAATTAAATTAATTAATACACATTGTACCCTTTGGATTAATTAAATTAATCCCATGTATCCTTTGTACCCCTTTAGCTAAATTAATTATTATTTATTAATTAAATAATTAATTAATTAAGTGTGTGCACATCCTAGTCATCTACCACTTGATCAAACTCCACCTAGACTCCACTTAGACTCCACTTGGACTCCCTATCCTTATCCTAGTTAATTGCACTTCTAGAATCCTAGAAAGGTGGGGGCAATTAAATTACACGTACAACCACCTTTCTGGATGTAGATTTTTACAATTAATTCATTTACCACCCCAACACTATTGTAACTTCCCATAATGTTATTTTTAGCATATTCATTTATCTCGTGTATAACCAACTTTAACTACTTTTGCCTCTATAAATTACAAGCTTACCTTCCTTACAAATCCTCTTGAATTTGAAGTACAAAAACTCTGTTGAATTCTTTGTGTTGATAACATTTGCATTCTGTATTTGGAGAGTACTCAAGAGTGTCCACAATCATTTCTGACATCCATTTTGCAAGGTCTTACAGGAGACCCTTATTTGAGGTTTTCACAAAAGGTTACTGGAAAGGTTTGCATGGTTTGTTTATTTATTTCATTACAGTGATTTTCGTTGCTTACAGGTCTTCACATAGTACACATTAAGTCTTCACTTGAGCGGTAATTAACCATCACAATCGCACACACTTTGATCTTGTAGAGATATGGGTCTTGGATGTTGTTAGGTATTGTTTAAACTTTGGTCACACTTTTATTTTAGTCTGACTCTTGCCTTATAACATGTGTCATTAGGCTCATCTTTTATTCATCACCGATGTCATTTTCCTTCCATACATCACATCCACATCCTTTTCCCCTTAGATCAAACATCCATGGGCAGATGATGATCCTTTCCTTTTCATCCAATCATGTTTCTTTTGAACTTTCATCATCATGACCGGGAGCACCCTTACTACCATTCGTAAGGGACATCATCCATTTTAGATACCCCCACTTCCCATCCTACCCTACAACCTGGGGAAAATAAAACACATTCATCCATCCACACAAGCCACCCTACTTTACACTTGGGGGCACACCACATCTATCCCTCAATCCATCCCTCTTATACTTTGGGGCATATCTTATCATCTTCCATATCACATCCCATCTAATCCTAACCTATCAACCAATCCCTATCCTATCTAACCTATATGATTTCTTTCAATCCTTCCCTTTCATCCTACCCAAACATACTTTGAAACTTATAGAGAAAGTTGCATCTCACTTACATCGCTTCCCATCACCCCATGAGTTATCCCATCCTAAATCCCTTTACATTACTTATCCTCAACCATCCCCCCCACCCCAAATCCAAAATCTCAAAATCCAACATCAAATCATCTAAACATCTAAAATCCAAAATCTAAAAATCAAAACATTCAAAAAATCCATGAAAAGATCACAAAATTACACCCATAAAAAGTACAAAAATGCAATGTGTGTGCTTTTACTTTGGTGTGTTTGTTTGTTGTCTCGCATTTACATTTTTTCGATGATATGAGGCCTTTTTCTTTCTTTTTATTTTTCATGGTCCAATGATATGAGGACCATATTTTTGTACTATTTCAGATTGATGATACGAGGCCACTTTTTTGGTCCAATGATATGAGGACCATCATAATATTAATTTATCCAATGATATGAGGACAAGGGCATTTGGCAATTCAGTCATCATAGTCTTTATACCATGGTGCATCTTGCTCTATGCCACATTAATCACATTACTAATGATGATAATAGTGGGCACTTTATGGTAGCACACCCCCTTCTATCATCATCTTTTAGCCTTATCATCATCCACACCTAATCCTCATCATCATCTAACTAACTATCTAACCTCCTCATCCTCCTATCCAATCAATCCTTTATCAATCAATCAATATCCACATCCAAATCTTATCATCTCATATCCAACATCCAAAATCCTCACCCTGGCTGGGGCATCTTTGATCCAAAAACCAATCCTCATTCTCACGTAAAAACCAAAATCAAATCAATCATCCTCAAATCTAAATCCTAAATCTTCCATCCTACCCCCTTGACTGGGGCATCTCTAAATCCAACATCTTAAAATCCAACATCCTCTAATCCTAAATCCTAAATCTTCACCCTTGTCATACATCATTGATCTGTGCATTCTTAAATCTAAATCCAAAATCCAAAATCTTCACCCTTGTCATACATCGTTGACCGGGGCATCTAATATCTCCAAAATCCAATATCTCCCATTCCTCTAATCCTCTCTCCTATTCTTCTATTCCTCTAATCCTCTCTCATATTCTTCTAATCTCCTATTCCTCTAATCCTCCTATCTTCTAATCCTCTAATCCTAATCCTCTACATCCTCAAATCTTCTCATCCTCTCTCATATACTCACTTAGGCCTCTCCTCTTTTGAGTGGTTACCCAACTCATTCCTCCCGCCTAACCCCTCGAGGGGGCATCATATCACCATCATAACATATTTTCTTCTTTTTATTTGAACTATCATTGCTCTGCAATAACACTTCAAAGAGGGGAAAAATGTAGACATCTAAAATGTCGACATGATTAATTACGATTAATTTGTCCCACAAGTATCCCAACATCATCCATATAATAATTAATCACAAGATTAATTATTATTATTTAATCCTAATATTGTCATTAATCCCTTTATCCTTCATCTTAATTTCATCATTTATCTAATCCTATCATTAATCCCTTTATCATTTATCTAAATATCCCATTTCATCATTTATCCCTTTAATCCTTTATTTTATCCATTTTCAACTATATAATAATTAATCACAAGATTAATTATTATTATCCTATTATAATCCCTATTAACATTTTCTAGGAATTTAATATTCCTACATCTACCTACCCACCTACCCTACACATCCCTACACCTAGCCTTTCCATGTAACCTCACCCCTAATCATCATTTATTAACCTAATCTAATCCTAATCCTAATCACATCCTCACCTCTAAATCTAGAGGCTTCTAAATCTAGAAGCCTCTCTAACCTTCTCCTTCCATTGAATTTTTAATTCAATGGAAGCTTCTTCCCTCCATGAATTTTGAATTCAAATTTCTAGAGTCTTCCACTCTAGAATCCTCTAATCCTCACATACATTCTCCACCTTGATCCAAATCCAACATGGCTTCATCCTAGCCATTAAATCCTCCACTCAACTATAAATTTAGCTCTCCTCCTCCATGAGATCCAATCCATAGAATCCATATCAAACCTCTGCTATTTTTTCATCCAATCATCCATTCTATCATCCACTCAATCATTAAATCAATCCATTCATCTATAATTGGGCAATCATCCAATGCAAGCAAAGGGAGGTGTCGCCAAGTTTCTCCACATCAAATCTGAAGCAATCCAACTTCTATCCAAGAGAAAATCCAACACAACAAAGTAGGAGAATTGTATCTTCTTAGTAAGTGTAGAAATTACATTCTTTCTCCTTTCCATCGATTGCTTTATTTGAGGTATTTACTAAGAAGATTAGAATAGGAAGATAAATTTGTTTGTTTCCTTGCATTTTCATTCTAATATTTTTAACATATATAGTTAATATTGTTGTTGATTTCATGCAAGTTCGTACTCAACATCCTCCTCGCTTTATTATGCCTATGGCTGATCCTACTATCAATGTAGTAACTACTTGCCACACTCGTCCTCCTATGGCTCGCCCATTTCTATCCCACCACCTATCACTTCTATGGCTTCTCTTGCTTCTTCTAAGGGCTATGATATCATTGAGTAACTTAAGAATACACCGGCTAAAATATCTCTCTATGAATTATTATGCAATGTGCCTGATTGTCATCATACATTAGAGGTTGCCCTTCATTCCATTCACATTGAAAGTGATAATTCTTTGGTGGCATTCACACACCTCATTCAGCTCTCTCAAAAATCGCCACATGTTATATCATTTATTGATGAGGACATATCACCATCTGCTATTGACAATCCATGTGTGCCTTTTCTTATCACTACTATCATTAGCACCATTTGTATCAAGTGTGTACTCATTGATAATGGATTTGTTGTTAATTTATGTGCTCATTCCCTTTTAAAACAAATTGGCATCATAAATAATCTAATTCTAAGAATTCCACTCTTATTCGTGGCTATGATTCAACTACTCGCACATGTTTGGGCACTATCACATTACCTATACAAGTCGGGCCTAAGATTATCCCTACAATATTCTTCGTTATTGATACCTCGTTTTAGTTCAATATTTTTCTAGGTAGACCCTGGATTCATGTAATGCACGTAGTCCCATCCACTGTTGCTCATCAATGCATCAAATTCCTATATGATGGCTATGAACATACCATTGTTGCAGACCTTAATCCATTCAAATTATATCGCATAGACCCCATTATTGTTATGCATATTCCTCCATGTAACCTATTCCATATAATAATATTGATACATATGATATCAGTCAATCTAGCGCTTCACAGTCTTCCTCCGCACTAAGCACTCTACCTATTTCCACCCACACCTTGCTACTATCATTTCAACTATAGTGTCTACTCCTATTACCACCACCGCTTCCCTCGTTGAGGCTCCTTTCGCTCATACATCTAGTATGCCTCCTACTAATATCCTTAATATTTATCTAACATGACAATGCCACCATTGATGATTTTGATGATAAGGTCGATATCGTTGATCTTATTGATGACAAATTGTGTAATCTTAATTTTACTCCTATTGAGGTAAATGATTCATATTTCAATGATACTTTCGTTGTTGTCGGCCCTAGTGAATATCAATTCAAAACACCCCTCCTACTAATGTTATGGTACTTTATCGAGGGTTTGTCCATACTCTGGACGTTGTTTCACCTCCTCATCGGAAATCTACATCTGCACTTCCTCCTTTCACATGCATGCTTTTCATAAATAACTCTTATTGGAATCATATTCGTTTGATCTTACTTGCTCTAATACTATTTGCACATATGATGGCTTGACTCGGCTTGGCTTTACACTCAATGATATCTTACCACTACCTCATTCACCCCATCTCTACCATGGATGTGTCCATATTATGACTGCCTATGGTCTTCATGTCTTCTATCTAACAATCTTTGTGGCACACACTCCTCGCACTTCTCCACTGACACTTGAGCAATCTTGGTTGGATTACATTGGGGCATTTTGGACCCTAATCATACTAGTATCACATTCCCTATGTCGTTTGGCCGCATTTCTATCTGCAATGATTCATCTCTCAGTTATTCACAAAATCTCACTTGTTGGTATGCACATGGATGTCCACCAACACCTTTCATCGACAACAAGTATGCAATGCACATGAACAATTTACGCTACAATGGCTCTTTGCTCGATCAACCACATACAATTGCTTACCAAGTCTCAGATACCTCTCCATTCGATTTTGATCATGACAAGCTTATGACCTCTTAGATGACGTTATTTGATCATTCTCATCATTCCACACTTGGGGGCATCAAACTTACTCTTCCCCCTTCTAGCATTCTCGGGCGATCACATACTTTATGCACCACATTTGGTCTCTTACACACATCCTATGCATCTTGATACATTCTTGTATCATCATTACCCTATGATGCACTCTTGTGTTATGGTTCACATTTGAATATTAAGGGCATACTATATACATGAACCTCATACACTACATACTTCACGCATTGTGCATTCATGACATCTTTGTATACACACTCTACGCTCTACGCATTCATGATACACATTCCTTGCTTTCTACTTCTACACATTGTGCTCATTGCTCTATGACGCACTATCGTGCTATGGTTTACACTTGACTATTGAGGGCATACTATATGAACAAACCTCACACATTGCATACTTCACACATTACGCATTCATGACATCTCTTTATACACACTCTATGTTATATGCATTCACGATACACATTCCTTGCTTCTACTTCAACACATTGCGCTCATTACCCTATGACGCACTCCAGTCCACATGGTTCATATTCGAATGCTGAGGGTCTCAATTTAAAATGAACCCCACCACATCACTCACACTCTACACTCTATGCTTTATCGATCACATCTTTCCAAAGACACACGTTCTAACCATTTCCCAATGGCGCACTCTTATTCTATGGTTCATTCTTGATCTTTGAGGGGTATTTTTATAAATAAACCTTATCACATGCATACTCCTCCATATTCGCTTTGGGGGCACACTACTCCTATCACACTCACACCGCATTCCATCCCATTTTACACTCACGACATATTACATATCTCGGTTGCACATTATTCTTGATTACTTATATTTGCATGTTACACTTTGTTTACTATGTTATCTAGATATTTTGTATGTCATTATCTTTCTATATACACATGCGTGTTCACTTGCCTTCTAGTTGTGGATGCAACTTTCATACATATCGATACACGCAACATGGATTCTTGGCATAATACTTCTTACTAGTCCCACGGTGGCTCCTCGGGGCATCCACTTTGTACATTACATGTGTTATTATTTATTTTTTCATAGCACACTACTATTTTATATTATACACTCTTTGACATACTTTCTATCTTTATAACATGCTAACATGTGCTTCATATGCAACATTTGCTTTGCAGGTCTATTTGCCACCATGGTTATTTGTTACATTGCTTGATACTATTTTCTCTTATCTTCCATTGTATGACATTATTTTTTGGCTTTGCCCCTTGTCTTATGTTCACACTATATGCTTTTGGCCATTCATGGCCTCGATTATCTTCCGACATCGTGAATGATTTCCCATGTTTGAAACCCACTTTTCGTAGTTTACTTTATCTCGCACGATTGCTTGTTTACATTGTCTTCTCGCGTGATTAGCTTACATCTTGTCTTCTACATGTGTGTTTATCTTGTTTACACTAACACTTGTTTTCCAATCACTTTGTTTGCATGTGTCTTAGTTTCTACCAAGCACACTCCCTCCCCTACGAGGGCATCGGTTTAACACAACTTTCGGCCCTCTTTTGGGCCACATACTCCTTGTGACGTCGCATGTACCCCAAATGAGGGGGCATCCATTGGGTGAATCAGTCACTCCATACAACGTCCTACAGTCATAATACAACACAACTCGTTTCACAGTCAACACAACATTCGGCCTCGAAACGGTCCAGAATCTGACTTGGGTCTTCACTACAACACAAACATCATTACCTGCAGACCCATATAGTAGCGTATGGGTGCCCCTAACCCTTCTTGGATGCATGTGACTAGGGGCATTTACACATATTTTCCTCGTTTAACACAATTTTCAACAGTTCACACAACGACTTTTAAAGGGCACAAAGTCCTTCAAAGACTCAACATGCATGCACCACACCTTCTTTTCTAATTTTGCATTAGATCATATTTTTACACACCATCTGTAGTGGTGTTTTACACTTCAAGAAGTAGTTAAAGGTTGGAGAATGACACCAGACTTTTCTCCCTACACTTCTTCATTCTTGGCATGAGATCGCCCAAAAACTTGCACTCGGTGTAATTGGCGTGAGATTGTAAAAAAATTGCGTTCTTCTACAACATCTTCAAGATCCATTCTATCTCTTTTCGCTCATCACATATCAAGTGCACATGTTCCTTTTTCATTTTTACATACTTTTACACATTTTTGATCATATATACACATGTTTGACTACTTGTTTGTTCTTTTATTTTGCAGGTCCGTCCTTATGAGAAACGATAATCACATCAATCACATAATAATCGACATAAACAACAGGTACAACACGACATCTACATACATGCTTTCACCCCTAGGGTCGTCGTCATTTTTCACTTTCTCTTCTTTAGCTTCCATGCTTCACTTTTTTCACTCCACACTTTTTCTTGTCTCTCTCAGCACATTTTTCGCCATCGATCTACATGGATATTAGGTATGCATCTCTTATCTACTTTATGTTATTGAGCATTCAATCAACAACATAAAGTGGGGCAAACGTAGACACTAAATCATGCACTTTGGGTATTTATCTAGTCTTGATCACATACCACAATTCATATGATTCCTAAGCGAGAAAAGTACAAATTGATCACTATCTTTTGTACATCTTTGCTTACTTATACTCCTTGCCTAGTCTATCTTTTCATACTTTGACATTTCTCATTCTAGACACCGCCCACCAGACGCTAGTGCTAGGTGCCCCGCCCCTATGGGTGCCCTCGGGCTCTCTGTACTTTGTTCACATCTTTTGGGTCCTTTTTAGCCATTTGGGCATCTTGCTTTTTACTAGTCGACCTTTTAGTGGTTAATTACGAAATTTAAATAAGGGAATCATATAAATACAAAGCTATGTGATCATAATAAAGGACCAACACTAAGCATTATCTATCATCACCTAAGGTTGCATTCTAAGAGCATTCAAACATCCATCTAGCTTCACACAAGGGACAAGGGACTACATTTTTTTGCATACACTTCATAGGAGGGGAAGTTCATTCTTCCATACACACATCTATCTACATTTTCTACATCTAGCTTTTGCTCGCTACCAAGTGCGACACACACAAGAGCCACCTAGGGCACGATTTCGACACACACGCACATAAAACTACATTGGGTATGAGATGTAGTGCAGTGTTTGGTCGTAAGTTCACTTTGTTAACATTCGAGGACAACCTAACCCCTCATTTTACATCTTTCTTTTTAGATTTGATGTGGTTTGAGGGTTTTGTAGGTGATTTTTCTTTATTGCAGTTTGGTGAACAATAGTGAAGTCTACAGCGAAGTAAAGGTGATCAAATGCGTCAAACAACGAATATCTTGTGACCTTATAAAATTGGGGTTTGCAGCTTTTGAGCAGTCACAAGCACTCAAAATAGGTCTCTAAGACCCTATGCGCCCATGATCCCGCATAGACGCCTGGTCCTGGTACTTCCGACACACTCTGTATTTTTTTGGGTCCGATCGACATCCCGACCCTCCATTCCAACAATTTTCGAGCTCTACACACCTTTGACATCACCGCTTATATCCTTTTTATAACATTGTTAAGAGATTACTCGAGTCTTGTTTGGGTTATTTGCTACATCAATAGTGCTTTATAAAGGTGTGAGGTTTGGGACACCAACACCTAGAGGCAAATCAAAAGAATTAAAAAGCCTTAAATCACAAACAACTTTAGAATCATACTTTCAATCCTTATCCCTATGAGTTTAATTTGTAAACATAAATACATTTTTAGACGTAATGAATAACTAGTATAAGTAGAGAAAAAATAGGACATAAAAACAAGATATAGCTTATAATGATAGTAGGAGAAGAGACAAACATATGAAAGTGCACCTAAATATAATAAGATAAGTAGATGAGTAGATGGGCATTAATTTACAAAAATGTCCAAGTGTCAATCCCAAAATCAAATTATGTGCGAGAGAAAAGCTCATGTTATCAATGTCTACAAAAATGACGACATTATCTCAATGAATTCAACCTGTACAATCTATTTGAAAAAGCTTACATTAGGGTGGAAATGAAAAGGTGGAGGGAAAAGACGAGTACAATCTATTTGAGGATGAGTTCACGTAATTCAAATATGAAACATATAAATGGAAAACACTTATGAAAGAGTAGTAGGGAATATGTTTATTTTGTATTTTTAAGAGGTTGAGGTATAATGACACCTTATCATAGATTGTTTCACATATAAACTATAAGCTCGGTACAAATATCTAAAATACATCTATCTCGAAAATGACGATAGATATCACTCTCAAGGCTTTTATCCTGGATTTTCCATATACCAGAATGATTAATAACTCTATTACCTTCTCGAGAAAATTTCCATTGACCGGTGATAAATGGCATCTATCCGATTGCATCAATGTGACTGGATCAAATGGATCTTCTCGGAGGAAAAGAGGGGCTCCAAACTCTAGTGTATGACCAATATTATAATTTTTGATCGACTTCTTAAAATAAAAAGAAATGTTTCTTAATAACAATCAAATAAACATCAAATTTAAAATTGTCATACATTATTTATGACTTATTTTACAACACCGTGCCACCACCCGCACTCCGCCATGTTTTCACACATAATAACATTTGGGCCAAGTGGAGAAGTGACCTTATGGTTGCTTACCAAAACAAGGGAATTTCTACTTAAAATTAATAATGAAAGGTCTACCTTAAAATTAATAACTAGCAATCGCATGTGTTTCATGAGATGTGAACGCCAAACAGTATATGTTATTTGTTTTAGAGGTATAATTATTACTTTTGTAGTTGATGTTGATTAGGGGTGTGATTGATTTTGTAAGTGTAGAAATATAGATGGGCCACTTAATTTGAAGGTTGTTTCTACATTTCAAACTTGTTAAAATTCATACATGAATACATTTGATATCGTTTTCAATAGTTAATTTATTTTATAGTTGATGTTGTATGTATTTAATTCGTGTTTATTAGTTGTGCATCGATTGTTCGGTTGGTGTTTTATTGGAAAAACATTTATTGTATAGTTAATAATGTGTGTGGTTGATAGTTGTAGTGTAGGAATTTAGTTGAAACATTACATTAAAATGTTGTATGTGTACATTTAATTCTTTTACAGATTCGTACAGTTAAAGTTGCATATCATATTTCAAAACATCAAATACATGTAGATCTGCATGCACATAATGACACATGTATACATTTGTAGTATTTATATCATGAATGGTAGCCTTTAACTTGGGCAATTTTAGTTTCAATAAACATGATTACATTTGATACCCCTTGAACAACAAAGTGTCGCTTTGGATAGAAGAAGTGTTGAGTATAGTAGTGGTGGAGGTGCTATCAAAGCAGAGGGTAGCTTTTACGACAAGCTGAGTGATAGTAGTCTTGACTCCTCCTTTCTTCTTGCTCCAAGTGTTGTTACGTACACCATTTTTGAGTATCTCTCGAATGAAAAAGTAGGTGAAATACGCAAATTTGCAAGCGAGGGAACTCTGGAGAAAGTTGTGAATGTTAGACCCTGCCTTTCAGTGGTTCTAATGTCGACGGTTGCTCTATGCAAAGTAAGTCCCTTCCACTTGTGGATAGTTAATCCCAAAGCCATTTTAATTGGCAATTGTCTTCGATTCCCTCTTGAAATAGGGGGTATGGGAATATGTAATGGGTTAGAGGGATCCCAACATGGGCCGTTGTATCTATCAAATTTGACAAGAACAAATAAAGGTAATGTTGGTGGTTGCATTGATGCATCGTAGACAATGCCAGTGATTTTTCATGTGGCACCATTCACGAGGCCTGCGTCAACCCATAGATTTGCAACCAGTGTTACGAAATTGGGCAAGGAAGCTTTGGAAGAGTGTATCAGGGTAATTTGAAAGATAAAGATGTGGCTATAAAGAAACTAAAAGGTAGAGGTAAAGACATCAAGAAATTAGTTGAGAATGAAGTCAACACGATGTTGGGCACCAGTGTTGAGAATGGACCTTAGGGAGGACAAGTGCAGTATCTGAAATGTGGGGTCCTCCCACTGAATTGATTACATGTTGTAGCAAGTTCTTGTAGCTTGGTGAGCTTGAAGTCAATTTCTGTCGGAACAGAGCCCAAAAACTGGTTGAATTCCAACCCAATGGTTTGCAACTTTGTAAAGTTCAAGAGAATGGAAAAAACATCTCCCTTCAGATTGTTATTGCCAAACGTCAGTTGTTGTAGGCAGCCCAACATTCCCAATTCCTGGGGTACCATTCTACTTAATTGGTTGTCTTCTATTTGAAGAAAATTAAGCGCCGAAATATTTCCTATGGATTTTGGGATGTTCTAATCTGGTCAATGTTGTTAATATCTCAGATGGAATTGGTCCCTCAAGCATATTATTAGACAACGATAAGTGATACAATTTTGTGCAGTTATTTAGAGAATTGGGAATTTGTCCAGAAAGCAAGTTATTTTTTAGATTGAGCACTATTAAACGTCTGAGAGCACCTAGTAAATAGAAATAATAAGATAAGCTAATTATTCCCTATAAAATAAAAATAATTGAGATAAACTAATTCACGCCCATATTTGTGGTATAACCAATTTCATCAACTGTATCAAGCCTGCAAATCAACCATTTGAGTTAAAATTGTTAATTATTAGAAACAAAATTATTAAAAATAAAAGCTAAAATTGTTGTTAATTAAAAACAAAAGCTAAAATTGTTAATTATTAGAAACAAAATTATTAAAAATAGTAGAGATTTCTATTTTCAGCTCAACCTAATTAAAAACAAAAGCTAAAATTGTTAATTAAAAATAAAAGCTAAAATTGTTAATTATTAGAAACAAAATTATTAAAAATAAAAGCTAAAATTGTTATTAATTAAAAACAAAAGCTAAAATTGTTATTAATTAAAAACAAAAGCTAAAATTGTTAATTATTAGAAACAAAATTATTAAAAATAATAGAGAAAAGCTAAAATAGGGAGGAAAAACACAAATGTCAAGACGGCCGTCAAACCGTCAAATTTAACACAGTCGTAGAAACGTCTGCAGGTGCCTTTCCCATAGGGGACGCCTTCGGCGTAATGAAAGGTCTACCTTAAAATTAAAAAAATAAAAATAAAAAAAAATCTAGAGGACTTTCTCATGCTACAAATTTGACCTTAAACCGCTATTTTTACACAAACTCGCAGCTTTGGCTTTGAACGTGCGGTTACTATAATCATCTATTATAACTGAAATGAAATATGCTTTGAGAGCAATTGGTCTGGACCGTTTGAAAGTATGTTTAATGGCTTGCCACGGCAATCAGCAGAAGAATATGAAGGTCATAACAGAACAATGTTGAAGTCCACAGGCATCTGAAACAGGAGATTTTTTTAACAGATTTTACTATGGCGTCTCTTTTCAAGGTAAGCTTCTTGCGCCGAAAATAACACCATAAATTCATTATTTATCTGTGGTGCTCTCCTCATTTTAAGCAGCTTCTCGTGTTTTTCATGAATTGTTGCCTTTTCAATTTGCTGATTGTTTGGCGCATGGGCACATATTCGGCCAAAATCTCTAAGATAATTTTGTAATAAACCCTTGAGTGGAATTTCCACTTAAGTGTTCTTTAAGAACGAATGGTTTTCCCGAACGAAAATCTAGTTTCTTTTCAATGAATATTTGAGTTTGATTTTGAACGTTTTCGGGTGGAAAATTTGTGAGCGGAAACTTAAAAACGGAAACCCTAATAATGGTGGTTTGTTAAACCCTACTATCGTAAAGAAGAACCGTAGGTAAGGAACAATTATTTCTTAAAAATATTTTTTCTTTTGATTTAGTAAATTTCTCTTCGGTAACCATTGGCTTAGATGACATTATCAAAGGGAATAAATTTAATCCACACTTACTGAGTTGGATGTAACATTTAACCCAATTTCAGTACTTTATCACGTCTCACGGGTATTTGAACCCATTGGGGTACGCCACACCCAGCTAATTGGCTGTGACAGTTTATCCAATTTCAACACTTAAGCATATCTCCCGGATTTTTGAACTTATGCCTCCATCATTAATACCTGACAGTTTTACCACCTTGAGCTTATCTCATTAGACTAAGTATTCAGGTCATTAAGTTGTATAGAGTTCTTACATTTATCTGAGAGTCTTTTTTTTTGTTAAAGGGCTCGGTAATAAGAATTTCGAGTGTTCATTGCTTTCTGGGTTATAAAGGTTTGGAGGTTGTTTTCTTTATGAAACAGTGAAATTTTTGAACTTTGCATGGTTTGGTTATGTGTTGACCCCTCTACCACCATGTTCACCCGCTGTAAAGTTGGCATGTGCTGTCTTCCTGTGGAGTTAAGAGAACCTTTACATGCTTCAATGTCACACCGTGCACCGATTCCAACCATGCCGAGTGCTGTCATTTGCATTTTTTTTGTATGCTTCATTTTAGGGTTTAAGGTGTGGTTTTTTTCTTTTCATCATAATACAATGTGTTGTTTTTTTTTTGACATCACCTAACTTGCATTCCGGTCAACGGAGTATTTATGTACATCAATTCCAAGCATTTCAAAATAGCAATTGTTTAAGGTTACAACTAGTTTCTACTGTTTGGTCAAGTCCTGGGTGATAACTTCCCCATTTTTATCTAGATGTCTTTGATAATGTTTTCTATGTGGTGATTCTTAAGGCTTGCTTCTTCCTTTGGGCCATTTCTTCTGGGTGATACAATTCTCAAAACCATTGTTTTATGTTCATTTTTCATGTTTTTGCCATTCTTGCTCTTCATTCATGAGCTGCTGTTTACTCCTTTTCAGGTACATTGTTGTCTAATCTAGTGAGGTCCTGATTTTAATTTATTTAATCTCCTCGGTGGTTTGCATATCTGTCTATAGTAAACCATTTGAACCTATCTATACTAGGATGGTCATTATGGGATATACTTGATTGAACTGATACACACGGGAAAATATTTTTTGATACTTTCTGTCTCCTGTCTGTAACAAGCTTCCTTTTGGCGAGGCTAATCAAAATCTAGTTGTCAGAAATTATTGCCTCTGATCATGGGAAAGTTAATTACTAACCTTTTCTGTATCTTTGCAAATGTTTTGCGTGTTCTAACCAGTCACGAGTTCACATTTGAAGAAATTTTCATTAGATTTCAGACCATAGAGTAAAATCTGTGCAGTAACTAGCAGACAGCTTATCATTCTGTTCTTTCTCTACACGGAGAGAAAGAATTTGAATTTGGGTCAGACTTCATCTGCACCTTTGTCTGTATGGTTGGCATCTATGCTATACTTTTAAAGATTTTTGGTCAACCGAATTTATCGCTTTACATAGGTACCTGGTTTCCTCCTCGTTAACTGATGTTGGTAAGTTATGGTTACTAGAAGTTTTGTTACATATAAAGCAAAATTGAAGTACCTGCTGAACATGAAATATATGGTTGGTTGTTGTTATTAGAGGTATTGTCATTTCAGAAGGTGAAGCAAAAATGCCTGCTGAACATGCTGGGAATGTGTCTAACATCACAGTGGGGTGTGAAAATTATAAAAATGTCATGCTGTCATAACAGGGTTTATACTTGAGTACCCGCTCTTTTGGACCAAGGGCTTGCCGTTTGCATTCCTTCTATACTTACCAAATGCAAGAAGTGATTATTTTTATTTTTCTTGTTTTGTAGAGAGTAAAATCATGTATGTATTTCGTAAACCTCTATACTAGTTTTGTATAATTTGTATGATTATGGAAATGTATATTTTTCTATGCAAACATGCTAAGTTCTCTTACATTTTGTAGGACCCAAACCAACTTTCTGCATACAGAGATCGAAGATTTAATGGCACACAAGACGAGTTTGAGCATGCACTTCGCACTTCTTCTACTGTTTATATTGGGAATCTTTCCTTTTACACAACCGAAGAGCAAATCTATGAGCTCTTTTCTCATGTTGGAGAAATCAGGAAAATAATAATGGGTTTGGATAAAAATACAAAAACTCCATGCGGCTTTTGCTTTGTTATGTAAGTTACATTCAGAGATTACATTCCTCGATTGTGGAATTTGTTGATTTTATTTATTTGTCACCTTTGTAAGGACAGGGTTGCTAATGCTATTTATAAGAAAATGAAATCCCTATTGTCATAAATGTTTATGAAACTTAACTTTGATCATTTTCCACACGGCAGGAGTGCTGGTAGCATTACATTTTCCTTTTGGTGTGCTCAAGATTCTTCAATAGAAAGCCTCAGCTTAGGCAGCATAATTAACAAGATCCGAGGGTAGAATAGAAATTGTAACTTTATTCTGAATCAAAATTGCAACAGAAGCATACAAGAAAAGTTTTACATTGCCTTCCATGCACTTCTTTTAGTAGCATTATCATCTGGATGCAAATATCTAGTCCAAACTATGTTCTTTTTTTTTTCTGGCAGAGTTGACCATACTTAGCAACTCAAAATCGTACATGAGACCTCAGACAACAGTAACATAATGCCTTTAATGAAATGGCTTGTAGTCGCATTTCAGTAGTTGCTATTACAGGTCCATAAGTATTGTTTGGAACATGTGGTCGTGACTTCACTCATTGCAGATAAGAAATGAATGCCAACATCTTCCCAGGTAGCAAATATTCTGGATGCTTTTGGTATAATTTTTTATGTCATGTCATGTCATTTACTGAAAGATTAGGATGAGCGCATACTACTTCTTTCTCCCTTTGAGATATTTTTAACCATTGCATGAATTTTGATCTATGTTACCCAAAACCGAAAGGTTTGGGGGCACAGGGACATGTGAACGAGGTTTTGAATGGATAACGCAAAATTCCAGGATGGGATCAGGAGAGAGAGAATTTCCATCTCCCAAAATAGACTATTCTTCCTAAAGACTATTAAAAGATAGATATAAATCAACAACTGCGCAGTTGCTTTGTATGTATGACTATGACTAATGAATATGTGGAAAATTAGAAATGCACTGCAATGGAATCAATTTTTCATTAGCAGTAAAATGGAAATTATTTTCTAGACGTCAAGCTTCTGAAGCCTGATTTGATGTCTATACAAACTTCTTATAGGGACTAGATGGTATACATAGGAAATAGTGCAAAAATGTACAGAGTGTAATATTGTTTACATCTCCTAAGTACTGAAACTGATGGAGTATGAAGAGGTGCACAAACTGAAAGGAAATCTCAATTGTAAGGAAATAGGGAAGGGGGAGAAATTTGCCTGTTAATGCCTTCAAATTATTCATTTGTATTACTCCTAGTTTTGCTCTATCATTATCTATTTTTAGTCAAAAATCTATACTTTACCTCATCAAACCCGTTGTGACTCAAATTGCTGTTTTGTGTTTGCATTTGAATGAGCAATATACTTTGCCTCTTCAAACCTGCAACCAAAATTGACATTCTGGGCTTCTCACTTTAATGTGGACAGTATTTTTTTATGTTTTTACGGATGTGGACAATAATTAGTTTGTATGTTTAGGAGTTATGCTAGTGTCCATTTAAGGTCACTCAAAGGTAGTTGTCAGGTAAGGTTTAAACATCTTGGCTTAGTAGTGAGAGTTGGAACTTGGGATGCAGGAATGTTCCATGACCATACTATAAATCTAAGTTACCTCATTCAAATTCGCGTTTGAACTCGTGGAGGATAAAATTTATAAAAAATTTGTTACTACAAAAATCAGCCATAAAATTTGTGATTAATTTGACCTCAAGAAGTATTATGCTTGTATTTTAGATTAAATATTCAAAAAAGAAATAATGAACTTCAATGAATTTTAATGAATTTCAACAATTTTCAACGAATTTTGAATGAATTTCAAAGAATTTACGAGTTTCAATGAATTTTGAACGAGTTTCAACGTATTTTAATGAGTTTCAAAGAATTTCAACAAGTTTCAATGAATTTTTCAGTCATATTTGGTATTTCAGCGAATTTTGAATTTGCCAAATGCGGTTACTTAGCTGTAAAGGTCTCAAATAATTCAGCCATGGAAAAACATCCCCAATCAAAATCAGGGATGTTTTCACACATCTTTAAAGTCTATGGGATGCTTGGAAATGTAGGAGATACTCCGTCAATTTTATGGAGCTTGTGCCAGGTGAAAACACATCTTGATGTACCTTCAGCACACTACCCATTTTCTGGCTATTTTGTCCTTAGTTTTGACTGTTAAGTGTTCTACTGCTTTTCCTTCATAATATGTTTTTCTAATGCCCCATCGTTGATTCTTCAATCGCTTTTTCTTCAAAATGTATTTAAGTAAGTCTTCTAAACAAGTTGTAGATTAAACGTGCAATTGACAACAAATAAAGAGGTTAGTTTTGTTATCAATTTTTTGACATAAATTTGTTTTGTTTGTAAATAAAAGTTTATCTAATGTGACGGCATGGTCAAGTACCATGGCCATTCATCTGATCATAATGCACAATAAAACATGGGAAGGGAAACCACCAAACACACATAATAGAGAAATATATGACCTTCACCATAAATCTTATGAGGAATTTCGTATATATACTATTTAGGCAGAATTACGCTGGAAACCCAAAATTCTGCTCTCTGTTCTCAAAGTCATTATACAAAACATTATCTATGCCCAACTTTAACATTTGGACCTTTTGTAGATCTCTCTCGCAAGTTACACCATTCTTCTTCCTTGCAAGCTTCCCTCTTCCTTTGTTAGCCTCACTCTACTCAGACCCCAAAATTCATTTCACTCCATTGGATTAAATATTTATCTTTGGCTTGTGTCTGTTATTGGAGGGAAGAACAATTGACATGAAAGATGAAACTGTTCAGCTTTCTACTGTTACACAAGACCTTGGGTGTTCAGTTGAAACTCGAGCTATACAATTGCAGATGATAAGATAAGATAAGATAAATATATTAATGTCCAATGAATGACCACAAAAGTAGGTCAATGGGACTGCAGCCCAAACAATATACAAAGTGCGAGTGGGGAAAACTCAAAATGAGTTCCCAAAAACAAAAGAAAGGAAAAGAACCAAAACAAACAAGAACCCTGAAGCCAAACCCCCACAAGTAGGGGCAATGAAACAAACGGGGAGAAAGAAGGGAGAAGCAGAGAAGGGAATGAAGGAGGGGGCAAACAAGGACCAGTAGTCTACTCGAAATGGTAGCCACATCCCTCCTAACATTCGAGGCCGACGAAAAGAAGCTCTTGATGGAATGGCAATCTGAAGAGGGGGGCGAGGGCCCCCTCCCCTGCTGAGATCTGAGACTAAAACGACGGTCAGGGAGACGGGTGGAGCTGGGCTGCCCTCTGGTACGAGTGTGCGGCCGAGCCTGCTGGTGGTGACCGGGGAGATGTGAAGGTCCAACTGGGGACGAACTGATCTATGCACTGTAACTAGGTCAGAATGGCTCGATGTTTAGTTCCTCCAATTGTGGGTAGAACTGGAAAGAAGGTTGTAATCTGTCTCGTGGGAATGACTCTCGGAGGGGGATGAAGAATTTGGTCCCGGAGCAGCAAAGACTCACGGATGTAGAGGGCAAGACACCGCTGGTCAATATATCTGAAGAAAACCGGGAGGGTTTGAACCCCTCTGAAGAGGCAATGAAATCGTCCTTTGATCTCATAGTATATGGGGCAGTGGAAGATGAAATGAGTCTTGGTCTCCACCTCCTGAAGGCTACAAAGCCTACAAAGTCTGTCATCTCGGTCAATGTGGTGATCAGTCTCGCACCGAAGTTTGTGGGAGCCAACCCGAAACTGACCCAGAGGTATGCGGAGGGCATGCATCCAGTGACGAAAGGTGTACTGAGGGCGGATGATGAGTCCATCTCTGATCTCAAGAAAATGCTCTGAATGAACTGAGCTACATGTCAAATTTAACATTTCAACGTGTTTCTAAGTATCATGCCTTTTAGCTAGAAATGAACTTGCCAAATTTTTCTTCAGATTTACACTTGAGAAGGGTTGATAGTGTGTGATACATGGCATTCAACACAGTATCCTTTTGGGGTACCATACTGCATCATAAAGTTCCATGGTGTCTTTGCCGAGGTACCTCGCTGTGGTATCTCATGGTATCTCCTCTCCAGTATCTTAACACGGTGTCTCCTTGGTTGGACCATGACGTGCGTAACATGCGGTCTCCTTTGCAACTTAGAAGGGTAGCTTAATGGAAGCATCTCGATATAAGTTTCTCATAGTGCTTGACCATGACTGGAGGGGGAACATGCAGTCTAAATATATGTATCATTTCTTTTATTCTATCACAAGGTTGGATTCAACGTGATGTTGCTAGTGCAGGACCAAAAACTATGGAGATCTAATGGCACCCTTACATCCCTTTAAAATATTATTTGAAATAAAAAATGACACCCAATTCAGAGTCTGCATGACAAATTCGTGGTCCAAGTTGCAGGAAATGGCTGTGGACCTCCTGTTTCTCTGTATTTGTGTTTTTGAATTGAAATGGGGGTTGGTAATGCTAGGAAACGAGGGCTTGTAGTGCTCGGAAACAGCCCCGAAACATTGTGATGTTCCCAGGAATGGTTCCAGTAACATCTCAAAATTTGCAGTATGTCTCGACAGTGTTTCCAGGCTTGGCCCATGTCCTTTAAAAAGGAACGTCTATCATAACCATAAACCAACCCAACCTCTCCCCTCTCCCCTCTTCCCTCTCGTGACTAAACATTCACCCCACTACTACATGTTTGGAATGATAGTATCCTCACTCCTGGCCACAAGTTATAACTATGGAGTTTGGAAGTGTACAAGCATACTGGAGGAGCGCCATATGGTTGTGGTGATTTTGTAATCTTTGTGGATCATAAATTGTGAAGCTATTTTAGATTTTGATTTGTATTTTGAACCTATAAACTATGTTTTAATTTTGAAAGTCTTAAACTATTTTTATGAATACCACGTTTACTATGCGATTAATCTTTATTTGCATAAAAATAGATACCATGTGTTACAATGCACTGCTGTCGTGAGACTACAAGGTCGGCTTCAATATGATGTCATCTCCACATCCTTACAAGGCTGTCTCCAACATGAGGTCGCTTCTGCAAGATCACAGGCCATGGAGAATTGGATGGAACACTGCTTTTGCTCCCAAATTGTTTTTACACAATTTTTAGTCATTATGGAGAAGTTATGGTCACTGTAAGTTCTAGGTCTTTTATAAGGTGTTGCTATTGCAAGACCTCAAAGTGATCTCCAACACACTCACAATGGTCTCCATCATGCTGTCATTGTTGTGTGACCTGAAAACCGAGCTTGAACATGCAGGAAGGTTTGGTTTCATAAGAGCTTTCCCAACTTCCCTCCTATGAATCAGAAAAGTTGAGCATTGGTTCTTAGTGATGATGAAAGCTCATGTAATTCATGACGTGTGCAAAAGAGAACATGAACGTAGTGGGTTTTAAAGGCACCCCAACTAATTGTTCTTTTTCACAGGAAAATGGTATAAACAAGATGTGGGCATCCGAGGCAGAAAGAGCCAGGATTTCTGTCTGCATTTTTTTTTGAAGTTTCGAACCTGGATCATTGAAGGACAAACAATTCATTGAAAGACACCAAGGCACCTTCAATGTCAAGCACAGGTTTGACTCAGGGAGTCATGCAACTTCTTGTGATACTTTCGACTTGACACCTTTAGATGACACCATATTTACTCTTTTACCTCTTAATCTCATCTTCTCCATTTGGGTTCTCAAATTTGAGGTCTTAGTTGCATCCTCCACCCCTAGTTCACCCCTAGGACAAAAGCATCTAAACCAAAATCCATCCCATCATCTGTTTACATTTTGGGAATGATGAGTGAGGAGTTACAACTCCATGTAACTGTACTGTAATTTGACCTTTTGCATGACATATTATTATGATTATGGAAGTGTAAAATGTTTATAGAACCTGCACTGTCACATGTCTTCTCTCTACTGCATGTCATTAAAGAAAGGTGTCTATTAATGGTATGCCTCTGTAGAAAATATCTGCTTTGTTTTATTTCCTGCTGAATCACTGCACTGTTTCTTAAGCTGCAGCACCATTATGGGTATCCATATGGTTTATCTAGATATTGGATTCTACTATTTAATGCCTATTATATGCATATCATCTCTATAATATCAAGATATAGCATACTTTTCAATGCTGTGAATGTATATTATGCTGTTAATTTACTTGATTCTTCACAATATCAAGGTCTATTAAATGACAACAGGAGATGACTGGACGTTTAGATTTGCATAATTGTAGCAACCTGCAGTTATTGTGTGGAGCATTATTTCAGTTTTTGAAGTTTTCTCTGTCTATCAGGTATTACACCCGAGAGGATGCTGAAGACAGTGTGAAATACATAAGTGGGACAGTTCTTGATGATCGTCCTATCCGTGTTGATTTTGATTGGGGCTTCCAAGAAGGCAGACAATGGGGCCGTGGCAGAAGTGGAGGGCAGGTTTAACTTTTGTTTCCCGTCATTTACAAATTTGCTTGGGATGTTGGAATTTGCAAGAGAAAAACTGTGACGCATATTTCCATGCACTAGTGAAGTATAAACCTTTGTGCTAGATCAATTTTTGGCCAGTCTCATGCAAAAATATTTTCAGGGTTATACATTCTTCTGAATTTTATCATCCATTTTTCGTAGGAGTCATGGTTTTTCTCCTGGTTTTTGGATTTCATTCTACATAAAAAGAGGTCAAGTTTACTTGGAAATGCCCCTTCTCCATTGTGTGGTTTCATTACCAAGAGTATCAACATGTTAACTCACATTTAGATAATGGGAGAAACCTGTTACATTTAAAATTTAAAATAATTCAGATAGTCAATCTATTTATAATTATAACTTGATTGTTTATTTTCATTAACATTGTTGATTATGATGCATGACTTTCTTTTGTTTTGAACACGATCTAAACATTATTGATTACAGTGCAGCACTTTCTCTTGTGTTGAACATGCTTTTGTGAGATAAATTCGAAATTGTATAGTAGACATAATAACAACGGACATGATATTGAAAGTTGGCAATCAGTCTAGAATAGTTTTGGTTCTCTTTCTCCTGTTTCATTTTTTTTTGATTGAAAAGATTTCTCCTGTTTCAATTTTAGTAGGGGGAATGCTAACATTTAGGTGTTAATTTCATCTTTTTAAAAGACATTTCAGGCAAACTAATATCTATTTTTTGATTTTCACTCTCACAGGTTCGAGATGAGTACCGCACTGATTATGATCCTGATATCCTTTTTTGTGAAAGCATTCAAATTTATTTGCTAAAAAGCATCTAATGGTATGTTTTGTGGGTGTCTTACAGCAAGCCATTTGATAGAAGCTAATCTTTTTACAGATGTTTTTTGTGAAGAAACTGTAAGAATGTTTCTGTATGGGATTATTTCTAAGATGGACGATCTGTGCCCAATGATGATGCTGGAAAGTATCAGCATGAACCTTATGTCTGAGCTTTAATAACTAAATTTGTTTATGCGGAATCAATTCTTACTTTGTCTTGTGACTAAACTTTTCAATTTTTATGGAAACATTGTTATACAAAAAAATATTGCCAAAAATCTATGTACATGACTGTCCAAAACAAATTGCCATATTTTAAGCTGTCAAAACAACTGTTTCATTACATATTGTAGATCATATTGGTTGGCCAAGCTATCTGGAGTTCTGCAGTGAATCCCTTCAAAGTTTGAGTGATCCTACATGGTTTTATCCCTACCATTTGCTGTATGATGCAGAAATTCAAAATACTTTTATTGCTTTAGGTATTTTGACTGATGTGACTTTCCCTTTACGGTAATGTCATCAATCAATGAAGGAAATGTACTTTTCGGGAACCGCTCTCAAACAGGATGTTGGAGATCTTCTTTATGGCCTGGCATACTAGTGAAATGTCTTTCTGTGTGAGTATCCTAGTTTTCTTAAGAGGTTCATGTTTTCTGAATTCTCCAAATGATTATGGGCTAGGACTTAAAGATGAATTCATATATGCATATATACATGCCCGGGGCTAATTAGTTGGAGGATGGGTTATGTGCATCTGTATGCCAGACCTTTATCATCTATTCAGTGTCAATTCAAGTTTTTGTATTAATGATATCTTCTACATTATGGTAGAGTGTTTACTTAATTTACTTAATTGTACACATGCAAGAGTATTTTCACTCTTTTCTGGAAATCATAGTACTTTAATAAATAAAACATCAATATATTAAATCTGTGTGAGGCTCTTAAAGTTATATTAGCTTCTATTTTATAGACATTATTTCCAATGCTTTGCAATTTAACAAAAATGTGGGAGCTTAAGTAATTTGGAAATTAAAGTGGCAAGAAAAGATTAATATATTATATATCATATTCATGTCATGTTGTGACCTTTCAACGATTATTAGTACAGAGAATCGCTATAACCGAGTAAAAGATATTAATTCTGTGATAGTCTGATACAAATATGCTGGAAGTAATTTGTTTCTACTTAAAATCTTTTTGTGTCAATTGATAGCTGTGTGTGGATAAATATGAAATAAATGTTCAATATAAAGCTATGCTAATATTACCATGATCACGTCTTTCCTTAATTCTGATTTTACGCGAGGAGGATATGGAAAGATGGTGCAGAAAGAGCTAGAAGCACGCAGACAACTTGTTGATTATGGTGTGGGATCATTGGGAAACTTTCACGCAGGTGCCTCAAATGCTTCCTGTAAGCTTTCAAACTCTCAGTCTATTTAATATATAGTCATTATTTATTGATTTGTCAAATCATTTAGTTCTATGTTTATGGAGTAATCATGTTCAGATTAACTGTTCTTGACATGTATTTCTTTTGGTAACTCATGAGAGACTTCTGCAGTCTTGAAATGTTATGGGATCTAGAGCATCTCTATTTGTCTAAATTTCCAAGAATAGATGTTTTTAGCTTGATTAGCAAATCTGGCTGGAACCCGATTTTTGGGTGGCCCGGGCAAATTCTGTACAGGTTGGCTCTTTTTTTCCAATTTTTAAAAAGTTTTTGTTGCTATGAAAAGACACCTAACACCGATTTCATATACGTTATTAATGTTTTTTGTTGTATTTGTCAATTTTTGCATATTTATAAATTATGCTCATATATAATATGTATATGTTTCGCACCGGATTTTTCCAAACTTTTTCAAGAATTCTGGATTTTTGTATTATTGTCCTTGCGAAAGGATCCAGATTTCTGGACTTGGTAACTATGTTTTTACGAAGGAAATGACGGTTTAGACTTTAGAACACTGATACGATGAAAGGTTAAAACTCAAAACCCTGTCCCACTACACTTTCTTCTTCATATAAGTAGAACTTCAAAAGTATGTTTAATGAAAACAGAAGCTGCCGGGTGACAAAATTAGAAGAGGGTATTTTGATGCAGTACTAGATGCATTTTTGAAGGAAAAATGATTTTACATATGCGTCTGGGGTTTCAAAATATTATTACACTGATTTTTAACTGTATTCAGTATGGACAAGTTCAGATACGAACTTAAGATACCCACTAGAAGCAATGTGCCGCTTAATAAGTTTTTTTTTATTGCGAATGATAGACAATGGTAATTTGGATGAGTTAAGACTACTGTTTACATATGGGTCCAGTTTGCCACTGGAAGTCACTAAAGCCTGTTGTGAATTAGAATAATAGTATTATTGCTTTGATAAGGTTATTGGCAACAATCCAATCACCAGGCCACAAAGAGGACCAGTAGCTCACTAGTAGAGCACCCCAGCAGCATATGGGAGGTCCTAGGTTCAAGTAATAGCTGGTCTGTGAGTATGGGTGATTGGTTTGTGAGCTGGGCTGTTGTTTATAGACAGATCCAGTTTGCCACTGAAGTCACTAAAGCCTGTTGTGAATTAGAATAATATTGTTATTGCTTTTAAAGTTTTATAAGGTTAGTGGCAACAATCCACTCGCCAGCTCACAAAGAGGACCAGTAGCTCATTAGTAGAGCACCCCAGCAGCAAATGGGAGATTCTAGGTTCATATACTAGCCGGTCCATGAGAATGGGTGATCGGTTTGTGAGCTTTACCAAATTATTATATCACGAGCTGAGATTGTCTATATGCAAGCTATAGATTGATCACCATCATTTATAAGTCAGCCAACCCTCACTTTCTGAAAAAATGGTATATCTATGCTCAACATATGAAAAAATGGTACATCTATACTCTTCAATGGAGTTGTTAGATTCCAGACCTTGTAATCCACACTTATCCAATTTATTATGAAATTGGTGATAGATCATGTTGTCACCAAAATGCTCAATTTTTTGTGAATTGGAGGCCACCCTCTTTACAATTCTAAATGATAATAAGTCAATGAATTGGCATGAATAATGAGCTTTAGAAGGTTTCATTAGTTTTTCTTATTCACATTGATTGAGAGATTTTCATCTAGGTACCCTTTACAATTCCAAACGATGAGTCAATTAATTGGCATGGATCATGAGATTTTGGAGGCACTTTTTGGATGTCTCATCAGTTTTCTGTATTCATGTTGATTGGAAAATTTTCATCTAGCTATGGTGTGAGTTTCTTCTTGGTGCTTTGTTTGGACTTTCTTGGTATTTTATTTATGTTGTGTTTTATTCCTTGTTTTGGGCTTTAATGAGATCATGCATTGAGTCTTGTTTTATGCTTGTTTCCCATTTGGTTTCTCTCATTTTCTTCTCCTTTGGGTTGCTTTTATGGAGTCAATATGGTACTCTTCTCCTTTTTTGTTGCAGGCTTCAAGTGCTAAGTGGGAAAGAATAGAAAAGTAGTTGTGTAAAATTGTGAAAAGTTTGACAAAGCGGGAAGAAAAAAACTTTCACATGCTTTAAAGGGCTTCACGAAACTGTTTTAAGTTGTGCAAAACAAAAACACTTCGCATAACTATGAAGAGCATCGCAACACTCCGAGACCTCGCAACTTCGAAAAGCATTGCAAGATTAGGAGACCGTCGTGAAGCCTAAAAGGGTGCCGCAAAGCACGTAAAGTTTCAAGTCCATTAAAACCTTCGACTAAAGGCTAAGCTTTGCAAAACAAAGACATTCACAAAGCTTAGAAAAGCTTCGCACAATGGAATAAAAGTGCTTGCGATGACCAAATAAGTTTTGCAACGTGAGGAAAGCTCAATCCATTGAATAAAGGCTTTGAAATGAAGGATTGACAAAGGCAGCAAAAAGAAAAGAGGTAATAACTAACGCCTTATTTAGGGCCACCCGAGGTGGATTTTGTAGAAACCGAGATCCAAAATCATTATGTGGCCATTCAAAATGCACTTTGAGATTCCAGGCTCGTTAGTCTAATCCATTTATGGCGTGGAACCAATATTTGCAGAAATTCGCTAATTTGGCAAGTATAACTGCACTTTTGTAGGCCTTGGAATTCAAAGTGATATCACTTTCTTGGTAGATGAGCATGACAATTCGGTGGTTGAAAAATAGGCTCGAATCCCAGATGAGATTCAAATACGATACTCTATTTGAATAAGGGTTTCTTAAGTACTTTTGACAAAACTTCAAGATCACATCAATCATGCCATAAATGGAAAGGAAGGTTCGCAAAAGAAGAGCACACATCTGTGTTTTTCCTTGGCCAAGAGAGAACCACGACACCACTTTTGATTGTGCGATCACAGAATGGGTGGTATAAGGAAGAGTGTTTGGTTGATCTGATTTTTAGCCGATTCTTAGGTGAACACCAAACGTACGGAAAGGGTTGTATAAGTAAAATGCTTCATTGCCTTGTGCTGCTGAAGTTCTCCACATGCAGCAAATGACACCACATCAAATTGGCTATGAGCCTGGTTTATGTTAGCTAAGATGCTTAATATTATTATTCTCTCTCTTCTCAATAACATAGATTAGGATATAAGTAGAAAGACCATACGAGGGCCTACACATAGGCCAAAGACAGAATTCCAAGAGGTGTAGTAGTTATTGATCTAGAAGGTAGTGATACATACTCTATCAAAGGTTTAGGTTTCCAAAGCCTATGTATAGAAAAGGGGATGAGATCTTACTAGAATCAAGGTTGTAAGAATAAAGGTAATAAACACTTACTATAAGTCTAAGATGTTTAAGGTAAGGGTTGTAAAGCCATGTGGTGAACAGTAAGGGCTGTACCAAAACAATGTGATAGACAAAAATATGCTACTCTGTTCTATTTTAATACATGATACATTAAACATAATCAATCACATTGACATAAAAGGAGAAAGAAGGGTCGGGGATGTTTACCTTTGTGAAAACAATGTTGACGCATTAACCCCAGGTCGAGAACACCTCGTGATAGAATTGTCATGGGTGGATCACAAGAGAGATACGTAGAAGACCTAAGTAGATGAAAGCTGGGGACTCCAAAGACTTCGCAGATCTCATTGGTGCAACTCCTATTCTTGTTGCTCTTAACACCCAATGCTCCAAAGTAGATCTCCAAGTATAAACTCCATTAAACCCTAAACCTCTTTAATGTTCAAGGGCAAATTTACAAGTGAAAACAGAGCAAACTATACAATGATGATATAGAGAAATGACAACAATGACGCCTATTTACAGGAGAACATAACCTAAAGTCATAATTTCTCTTAGTTGATGGCCTATCGGCTGGAAAAAGGTTATACTAGGTTGATGCCATTGGCCATAGATAGTTCGCCATAAAGGTAATAAGAGTAAAGAGCATGGAGGTAAAACCAATTCTTGGAAGCAGGAATGGAGGTCATCTAAAGGGGTTTTGAAGGTGCTATAGGTAGATGTGAAGGTCATAATATTGAGGATATGAAGTGGTCGTAAAAAGTTAACACGAAGGTAGTAGGAGGGTAGTGAGGAGGAGGGTGGTGGGGAGGCATGCAAGGGCAAGCTAGGGCAATGCCATGCACAACTCTCTCACTCGATATTGCTAACCAACCCAACCCTACTCCTAGTGACCTCCTCGAGGCACACACTCAAGGAGATTAATGCGCCAACTACTTGCAAAGAGAAATCATTAGTAAGAGCGAAAACTAAGGTGTATACATGTGCCTCGATCAAGATTATCGTGTCACAATAATGTAATGCAAGATGGTCATTGGGAAAGAAACATGGTACACCAAAATCAAATGAAATGACAAGAAGTGAAGTGATAAGTATGATAAAAATATGAACTCAACCAAATGAAATATACTTATTTGACATACCTTTTAGCAAACATGAATGCATTTTACCTCTCATCTCGATCACAGCAGGTGTAAATCTATTGAGGAACCCTAATGTAACGGAACTAAAAGGAGGATAATAATGCAAACATATGCAAGTGAGTCAATAAGTAGGTAAACAAAAAGATGGGAAAAGAGCTCATAGAAGGTTTTATTATAGGTTCGAGACGAAGGCTATGTCAAGTCCAGAGAAGAAGGCTATGTCAGTCCGAATACTCTTATAAAGAGAAGACTAAATTAGGTTTGGGAAACCTAGAAGATGTCAAAAAGGTGTTAGTTGGGAAATTAATCAATTGAACTATTAGTCTTGAAAAAGAGTAAAATAAGGAGATATAAAGGTCTAGGTCAGTTCGGATAGCCTTGCACAGAAGACTAAACCAGTTTGGAGGACCTAGAAAGTGTCAAAAAGGTATTGGTAAATTAATCAATTGATCTAGTAGGCTTGGATGTAATAAGGAAGCAAGGTCTAGATGGTTTATGCGGGAGAAGACTAAAGTAGGTTTGGAGAACCTAAAGAGCGTTAGAAAGTTGTTAGTTACGAAATTAATCAATTGATATAGTAGGTCCGGAGGTAAAAAGTATAAGGTAATAAGGTCTAGGTCATTGCCAAATAGTCTCATAAAGGGAAAGACTAATTTAAGTCCAAATAACTTAAAAAGTATCAAAAGGTGTTAGTCGGGAAATGAATCAACTGATTTAAACGGGTTCAGTAAATAACAAATCTTGTGATATTCAGAATCCCAAAACATAACTAAGGGTAGCTTGAGAAAGAAAATAGCAATGGCTGAGAGAGCATCCTGAAAGCCTAAAGATGCAGACGATACTCAAGTAGGATGGTATAAGTGATCGCCCTTAAACCCCAATGCTTGTCATAAGGCTAACATATCTGAAAAGAGACGGAAAAAAGGATATAAAGATGGAAAATCTAGCCTATCCGACAATGGTAGATGGTGAAAACGAGAGGAAGAATGGGTGCCGTGAAGGTGAAAACAAGTTCTTTATTGGAATTAAGACACTCTAATCAAATAGGCAAGGCTAAGAGTTTTCGATATCAAGTAATGAAGCAACCCAAACATGTAGGTTTGGTGTGGGAAATATATCGAACTATAAAGATATATTATGTTGGTCGATGAGAAAAGTAAAGGTTCAGTAACTTCCCATGACATTTTACTTGTTTCTCACAAATTCATTGATGGACCCATAGGCCTACTACGAGGATTAGGTACTCGTGTGAAAAGGCAAGGGCACTAAGGATAAATAGGTATCCTCCTACCATAGTCGACAAACCCTATTTTTGGGTTTATTGATCCTCCTTATCGTGGGTGTAATCCAATTTGAGAATTAGTTCTTTGATATCAAAATTCTTGGGTTTAACAAGTTTGTAAGGTTATTTGGCAATGCGGGCTTTATGTCGAAGATTATGTTAGAAAACATTATAAAGTTTCTCATCCAACAAATTGAGAGTATGAAGGCGGGCTTCGTGAAACACCTTATCGGGATGATCCCATGTAGAGAGATGCAAAGGGAAGGTAACTCGACTTCTAGTGGGAGGATGGATTCAAAGCCATATACTAGAGTGAGAGAAGAGTTGCCCCAATGCTTGTACGAATGCTAGTGCAGTACACCCAAAGTGCGGGTACGTCTTAAGGTTCCAATTAGTATGAGAGTCTTATTGAGAATCTTGTTGGTAGATTTTGTTTGGCCATTATATTGGGGATGATAAGGGGTTGAAAACTTGTGCTACTTTTGAATTTAGCATAGAATTGCTCCATTTGTTTACATTTGAAATTCCCAACATTGTCGGAAATGATAGTTTGTGGAATTCCAAATCGAAAAATAATTTGGTTAGGGATAATTTTGTAGCTTCATTTCTTTGGACATGAAAAATTCCCACCATTGTCGAAATGTTGATTTGTGGAATTCCAAAGTGGCAAATAATTTGGCGAAGGATAAATTTTGCGGTTGTGGCTTTAGTAACGTTAGTGAGGGGCATAGCCTCATAGGCATGGCCTTGACCCACTTCGTGAAATACTCCATAGCCGTAATATTAAAACTTTCCTATGCAATCTAATCCCCACATGGTGAAAGGCCAAAGAGCTACAAGTGTTTGGAGCTCGACTAATGGAGAATGAATAAGATCATCAAAGATGGAGCATGGCCTTGACCCACTTCGTGAAATACTCCATAGCCGTAATATTAAAACTTTCCTATGCAATCTAATCCCCACATGGTGAAAGGCCAAAGAGCTACAAGTGTTTGGAGCTCGACTAATGGAGAATGAATAAGATCATCAAAGAACTAACAAGGTTTGCAATTCTTGGCAAAAACATGTGCATATGCCTCTTAAGGCAAGCTTATAAGAACCCATAGGCATTTGTGGGTTGTGGCATGTCCACTCAATGGCCTCCACAAACACCCCCATGTGCTTGCTCCAGAGAGGAGGGATGTTGCCCTCGGTAACACAAAGAAGCGAGTGGTACCCTGAAGCTACAATAACAAGTAATGTCATTTTTAAGCATGTACTTATAGGCTTTCTTACAGATTTTGGTTTTTCTAGATAGTTGACATCCAAAGGGTAAGTCTGGTGTTTGAGGAATTCGATGATATTTTTGTACCATAGACTTTACCAATTTGTGATCGCTTTGATGTGACATACGAGAGATGTATCTTGGGAACTTAAGGTTGAAGTACATTTCTTGCTTTGAACCTTGAGTTGTACTAGAAGGGCTTTATATTGTTGAAAGTGAGATGTTGAGGAGGCTAAAGTATCGGTAGTGACATTTTGCTCTTGAGGGATTGCGTTGATTTTAAAAGATTCAAACTTCTTCGCTAGCTTGGTATGACTTCATGAATCACCCAAGGCATGTAGATAGGTGAAGTTATAAGCAATGTCATCTCGTAGTCCAAGGATGAGAGCTTCATATTTGGCCATGTTGTTAGTGATGTCGAAGTTAAGGTGAAAGGATCTTACCCGAAGGGTTGGTGAGAAACATCCTACCTTGGTTCCTTGGAGACACTTAGCTTTGTGAAAGGTAGCGTCCACGTGTCTTCCATGCAAGTCGACGTGATTTCTTCAATTTCTTCGATTTTAATTCCTTGCTTTGAATTTTAAGATTAGGTTCGATTTTAATTCCTTGAGTGTCGAGATCGATAACGAAATTATGAAGTAGTCTTAAGGATAAGGGCTTGATCCACACCCTGGATGAAGAACACATCTTCATTGGGTAGGACGTCCTGGATGTGTCAATCGGTGGGTATTGGAGTGGAGGCAACTTGTGGATGTGTCAATCAACATGTATTTGGAGTCAAACTCCATGAGGAGCACCATCCATTTTCCAATGTAGTCCGTAGTAGCTATGATAACGACGAAAAAGAAGTGGCAAAAGACGATAGATGTGGGTGAGAACATAGGTTGTTTGGTAGAGCTTATAATGTGAAGCTTAGAAGCGGTAAAATATATAGCTAAGCAAGCATGCTCTATGTTGGTGTTGTTCACGTCTCATCTAGGAGTGCTCGACTAATGTATAATAAATAATGTGTTCTTTTCCCTTCTCATCCTCAGGCAACATTGCCCGACGAATTCGATGGTAGATGAGGTATAAAGGATGAGAGGAGAATCGGGAGAAGCAAGTGTAATGTGGGAACGTTAGGATTTCTTCATGAGTCAAATGTTTGTTTACAGTCCTTATTGCATTGTTTCATTCTAAGGCACCTTTTAATGGAGTGAGTTTGACAAACTAGTTTGGGAACAAATTGTTTAATCGCCCCAAGCTTTCCTAAGAAAGTGCAGATGTTGGGATTAGATGTAGGTCTAGGCATGTTGATGATTGCTTGATTATCAGGGGTACACATTGATTTCTTGTTTGGAGATGGGGAACCAAAAAGCTAGCGTTGAGTGGCACAAAAGTAGATTTTTGGGATTAAGTTGGATCGTATATTTTGGAGGTGCTCAAGGGCTTTGTTGAGGTCTCGAGCATGATCTTTGCATGTCAAAATATGACTAGAAGATCATCTATATAGACTTCAACAATTTTATGGATAAAATCATGGAAGATGTGGGCCGTTGCACGCATGTTGGGAAGTTGCTCCGGCATTTTTAAGGCCAAAAGGCATCTTCATGTAGCAATGTTGCTCAGCTCGGTTGTAAAGGTGGTTTTATGTTGATCTTTGAGAGGGATTTGGATTTGGTTGTACCGTGAATCCATCCACGAGGGATAACATCTCATATCCAGTTGCAGCATCGACTATGGCGTTAATGGATGGTAGAGAAAAGTTATCCTTAGGACAAGCTAGGTTAAGGTTACAAAAGTCGATACATATGTAGTTGGCCGAGGTAACTATTTTTACAAATGAGCATGATATTGGAGACCCTTTCAAAATAGTCAATTGGTTGGATGAATTTGGCATCGAAAAGTTTTATGAGCTCTTTACGAAAAAGCTAGAAATTTTTAGAGTGAATTTTACTATCTTTTTCGGATATGAGTGGCATCGGTGCACGTAACCTTATTATGGACAATAATCTCATGATCGATTCTAAGAATGTCGGAATAACCTCAAGCAAATGCCTCCTTGTGTTTAAGGAGGATTGTTTGATGTTGTGTTTATAAGTTTGGAAAACAATCTCCAATCATAACCACATTCAATCATCATCATCATTGAGTTGGGTGTTGAGAGTATCCTCCGTAAAGCATAGATTGATGTCTTGGAAATTAAAGTAGTCGGGTAATTCAGCAAATTTGTTATTTATAGGATTGACATTGGTGACAAAGTTGCTTTGAAGAAGGGATGGTTTCTTGGTAAAGTTACCAAGTTTATGATGTTGATGAGGTAGTAGCTCGAGAATGGCCTCATCGTTGTCAAAAGGGTAAAGGCCCATTGTACTCGACACCAAATTTTGAGATCAACATATTGTTTATCATTACACTTTTCTTTTGAATGAATTTGCCTCACATCTATCACCTTAGCATCAAGAGTGATTTTATTGGTTTGGATATAGGTTCAATGGGAATTTGAATGGCATTGGCTTCTTAGGATTAGACTGGCTGATGTAGTAGGTTGGACCATGTTTTGTTAAAACAACATCCAATTTTTCAAAAAATTGTTTGATGCGATTAGTTGGAGGGGAAATTTGAATGACAACTTTTGAGTAGGATGGTTGATCCTGTCGGAATGCCTAGTTTTTTTGTATGGCATCGTGCTTTTTTTGCAAGAGGGCCGATGTAGTCAGCGAATTGGCTGATTTTTCAATTTATGCTTTGAGCAAAGGCTGAAATTTGTTTAGTTAACCAACCGGTATTTTCTAATGGTGGTTTAGTTGGAAGATAGTAAGGTAGAGTTTCTCGTCTTCGTTAGTGTCAAAGTGAGGGAGATAAAATCATAGGAAGTAGATATCATGTTGGCTTCACGGTTGAAGGCATACATTTTAGTGAAGATGTTTTGATATTGGAAAACATCAAGGTGTCTAGCTTGTGCATGGGACATAGTGTAATCTTATCATAACGGGGTTGTATAGTACATGCTTTTGTATCACAATGGTCAAGGTATTGAATGTCGATACAAGGCTCTTTGGCGGTGATGCAAAGTTGTAAATGATGGAGAAAGAGGTGGATGTTCTAAGAATATTTGGCAATTCCAAATTCGTTGCATTTAAGAAGATCCTCGTCATGGTTGTACTTGTAAGAGGCTTCGCTAGCGTTACAAGGAGGGTCTTTCTCAATTTTGGCTTCAAGTATAGGTGGAAATTAGTAAGAGATGGGGGAGCCAATTCACGATACATTGTGGTAACTTGTTTTTGCTACATGGGTTTTATAGTTCATTATGCTCATTATCATCAAACTCTACAAGAGTGACTTGGAAATCCAATTGATAGTCATAGAATTCTAGAATTGGTACACTACACAAAGTTGGAGTGGTAGGGATATAAAATGCTTGTTAGGATTGGGAATGGGGATGTCCCATGGGTTGGGTTCAACCTTGTGTTTCTATTGTCTTTTGGCTTTCAGAGGATGCGGTCACTCCAATGGATGTGTACATGGCTGCCTTAATTGTAAGTTATATGAGAGTGGAAGCCCAAGATCATGACCTTGGTGCATATTATTTTGGTCCCACGGTGAGGGGAACCAAATGTAGCCAATTGGCTTTTGATGGATTTTATCAAAGCCATAACTAGTGAGTTGTCTTCACTTGAGGTCTTTACCCGAACTATGTTGAGGTTTTGATTTACCATAAGGATGTAACTTTGATTCATGAACCTTTATCCACTAGCACCTTCCTTATTTGGGCATCATTGATGATGACACTAATAAGGAGGAGGGGTCATCGGTATAGAAAAGGATTTTGTTGTTAATCATGTCATCCTTAGAAAACTCTATGGAGAGTAATTTATTAGCTTGAGGAGTCACGGTTTCTATAGTTTGAATTTTGGTGGTAGGTAGTGGTTGATTGGAAGGGTCTTCCTCGGTGGTTTTCTAGGAATCCTCTAAGGCTCAAGTTGTGCATGAGGAATTGGCGATGATGTTGAGGAGATGTACACATAAGTTCCATAAAGGAGTCTTACAAGGCATGAAATTAAGTTCGTCAAGAAAATTCCATTGAGGTTTTTGATAAGATCCATAATGGTATTTAGGTTGAGAATTGTATGGAGGTGGTTGGAGATTTTATGATGGAAGAGGTTTGTTTTTGGATTGAGGACCCTTTTCCTTAGATTCAATTTTTGTTGGTGTATGATTGTCATTAGATTGATCATTAAAAGATGAAGTAGAAATTTCCTTAAGAAACATCTCATCTTGAGATGGCTTTTTAGGCCTTTTGGATGAGTTCCTTTTGTTGATAACTAACTTTAGCCACATTCACATACCGGGAATTAATATAATTGTGGTCATAATACCCTTCAATGGTGCCCACAAAGTTGTTCATGGGTGCCTTCTTGGGGTTATGGACAGGTCTAAAGTGATGTTGACATTTCGATTTCCTAGCTTTGAAGAAGTGATTGCTGCCTTTTAAGAAGCTATTGGCACTTCTCATAACACTCTTTGGTAATTGTGTCGATATCAAAATTAGCCCTCAAAGTAAATCAAGGCAATCTTTTTGAGGCCTTGAGAGTTATCATGAAGTGCACAATATTGGCATGCCACCAACACAATTTGGTGGGTCGTACCATGCATGGGCACATGCTTTGAAGGATCAATTTGATGTAATCTAGGCATAGGCATTATTTGCTTGAGTTCTTGGTAACTCAAGGGAAGATGGTGATGGCTTTCATGAGTAATTGAATCGCTTAGGTTGGAATTATTTGAAGAATAACGTATGATGTACATACCCTTAGAAGGGGTTTGGTTTTGAGACAAATTGATAACATTAGTTGTTGATTTGAAGCTTTCTTAGGTTGGTTTTGAGGTTGCTCAAATTCCTTCATAAGGTAGGCATTCCTCTTAGCTTATTCCAGGGCCTCCTCCAATGTGGTGGGAGAGAAAGACCGAACTTATATTGTAATTTGGGATTCAAGGCTTTAAAGAAATATTTGAAAGATATTTTGATTATCTAAGTTATGATTGACTTTATTTCCCATGGATTTCCATTGTTTGGTGAAGTCATATGGGTCGATTCAATGGCTAGTTGTTTTATATTGATGAAATTTTGTAAGGCATTCTCGGGAAGATCATTTTGTTGAAATTCCTTGACTAAGGCATTAACTAAGACTTCTAATTCGGTGGTTGAATGAGAGGGAAGCTGATCATACCATTCTAAAGCACCACTCGTAGGGATTTGACTAATATTTTAGCTGTTGCATAGGTTTTAGTTTGAATCCATTCTTTGTAGAGGTTTCTAAAGGTTTTAAGATGAAGAACAAGATTGGTAGATCTGTCATAAGAATAGTTGGTGAACTTCCCCTAACTTCCATGGAGATGTAAGGAGCTAAAGGCTCATTTTGTAGTGTTTGCAAAACCATATCGTGATTAGGAGGTTGGGGTATTGGGCTCCCATGCTCATCCAACAACTATTGTGGGGAGGAAATTGGTTAGAAGGTCCCATAATGATTTGCTGAGATTGAGATGCCATTTGGAAAATGCATTTGGGTCATGTTATTATTTATAGTGGTTTGTATACTGAGCCATTTGATCCGACAATTTGACAATCACTAGGTTGTTATCAAGTCGTAAGTTTTCGCAAGTATTATGAAGAGAATTGTTGATGTTGGTGTTATTGATGGAAGGATTATTTGGAGGATTTGGAGGTGACTTTATTTGTGTTACTTCCATAGGAGCTCTAGTTTGAGGAACTTAACGTATGAGCCATCTTTATTAGGAGTGACATACACATTGTGGTCTTAAAGATAAGATCGAGATTTATTGGGGTGATTTGAAACATATTACATTGAATGGTTGGCGTGGGGTTGTGATTGTGAAAAAGTTCACCTTGAATCATTTCCTTTAATGTTGGGCACATAAGGGAGAAGGAGCAACCCATATAGAACTAATCATAAATGATGATAAGAAGCTTAGGAGCTAATAGGATAATTAATTATGAGAGATAAGAATAGGGTGACAAAGCTTAGGATCTAGATGGAAACAAGATGATAAGACATTGATATGATAGAAGATAAAATATGAGATAAAGAAAAAGAAACTTGAACATGACTCAATTAGAAGGTTGCGTGTTGTTCTGCTTCGTGTGGGGTTCATGAGAATGTATTTTAGCTAAGATGGTCAAATGATTATCCTCTTTCTCTTCTCAATAATATAGATTAGGATATAAATAGAAGACTGTACTAGGGCAAGACACTTGCCAAAGATAGAATGCTGCGTGTAATAGTCGTGGATCTAGAAGATAGTAATCGACACTCTATCAAAGGTGTAGGGTTCCAAAGTTTGTCTAGGATAGGGGATGTGATTTTACTATAATCCCAAGGTTGCAAGAATAAAGGTAATAAGTGCGTGCTAGAAGATACTTAAGTTAAAGGGTTGTAATGCCATGTGGTAGATGATAGGCAAGCGTTGTAATAGAATAATGCAATAGACAAAGATATGCTACTCTATCCTAGTCTAATACATGATACATCAAACATAATCAATCACACCAACATAAAAGAAAGAGAAGGGTTAGGGATACTTACCTTTGTGAAGGAACTCTTTACGCATTAACCTCCCCATTGTCTCCCCTCAATCCCTTGCCCCACATAGGGTTAGTAGCACCTCGTGAGAGAGTTGTGAGTGGGTCATAAGAGGGATAGGTAGAAGACTGAAATAGACGAAAGTTGGGTACTCCAAAGACTTGGTAGACCTTTATTTGTGCAATTCCTATTCTTGTTACTCCTAAGAACCCAACACTCCACAAGAAGCCTCCAAGTATAAGCCACTCTAAACCCTAAACCTTGTAAACCTTTAATTGTAAATTTGCGAGTAAAAACAAAATACACTATGTGATGATTATGCAGAGAAATGACAACAATGAAACCCACTTATAGAACATAACTTGAAGTCATAATCTCGATAGTCGATGACATTGATTATGGTCGATGTCATCGGGTTTGGAAAAAGGTTCTACTAGGTCGAAGTTGTCGGCCACAAAGAGTCCTGACAGAAAGGTAATAAGAGGAAAGAGCATGGATGCAAAACTAATACTTGGAAGTATGAAGGTGATACGAAGGGAATCTAAAGGTACTATAGGTAGAGATGTGAAGGCGATAATACCGAGGATATTGAGCAATTATAAGGAGGTAATAAGAGGGTAGTAGGAAGGTAGTAGGGAGGCATGCTAGGGCAATGCCACACACGATGACTCTTTCACTAGATACTACTCACCAATACAACCATGTCCCTGACGATGCCTCTTAAGGCATACACTTAGGGAGATTAATGCCCCAACAACTTGCAAAGAAAAATCTTTAGTAAGATTGAAAAATAAGGTGTATGGTAGTAGGGAGGCTTGTTAGGGAGATGCCAAGTGCGATGATTATCTCGCTAGATATTGTTAATTAGACCAACCCTCTCGCATGGTGACACCCCTTAAGGCACACACTCAAGGATATTAATGCGCCAATAGTTTGCAAAGAGAAATCATCGATAAGAGTGAAAATATGGTCTATACACTTAGTATTTGTCTAGATAAAAGGGGATCAAAATGTTTGCAAGGTTAGTCATGGGGGTCAAGGCCACTTCCTTTATTGGCACTTTATCTCAATAACCTTTAGTGGCTGCCAAGCAAGTACTTTGAAAGCTTTGAAAAGTCAAAATAAAGCATGTTTTGTTTGTTTTGAAGAATATGAATGCTTGCTTTAGGTTTTTGTTTCATGTTCCCTTCGAGAGGGAAAGCATTGAAACTCCTTGTGGGTTATAAAAGGGGCTCGTAACATCTTAGATATGCATCGAATATAGATATATAAATATCATTAAGATTAGAAAGAACTCTTCAAGGAGACACCGTGACAACAAATTTTTTAATACAAGGTGTTTTTATCTTCTCTTGGGTATGGGAGCAAATGGGGGTGTGAGGAGGATGCCATATCAACTAGGGTATAAAAACAAATGAATAAGTTCATGGATATGTTATATAAATATAATCATTAGAAGAAGTGGGTACTTGGTCCTTGTCCCTAGGATGGTGTTTTCTAATGAGTATTGAGTATGCATCATCCATTTTAGAAGTTAAAAGAGATGTCCATTTTATAAGTTAAGAAATATCATCATGCATCTTATTTGATAGGGTAGTGTCTCCTTATACTATATTGTTCTTTCATTTGAGCCTTACAATGGTTGATCTTATGTTGTTATCATGCTAATTCTAGTCTCAAGTTATCTTGGTCACATATATTGAAACATGCTCCATTTCTTTGTAATGCTTTGGTGAATTTTCCATATTATTTGGATGCAATAATTTCAAGTTTTTGACCAAATCATATGTTAGTATTTACATATGTCAATAATACTTCTAAAGTTTGATATTATAAGAAAATGAAATATTTCTTAAGGGTGTGTTATTGAGGAATATTCATATTCACCTAAGACTTTGAAATGTAGGGACGAGGTTTTGGGACATGTAAATTTTGTCGAATTTTGGGACGACTATTAAAATACTATATAGAATTATAAATTTTAAAAATATACAATTTTTTTTATAATAAAATAATAGTCTGATATTTATTATCCCCATGGGTGCTCGAAAATTTATGTATTTATCACTCTTGATTCTTATTATGTATTTGGAATACAATTTAGTTAGGTTATGCGTAAACGTTTTGATCTATGACTTACAACTTTTATCATTTACACAAGCTTTCTCTTCATATAAAAGCACACAAGCTTTGTTAAGTGATTGAAGCTTCCAAAGTGAATTTTAATTAGATTTTTACATACAGATTTTTTTCAAATAGAAATGAGTGACCATCAAAAACAATTTTACCCTCCAAGAGTACATTAGGTCTTTTCCAAATTCATTTCATTTTTAACCTTCGAGCCCAATGTAATGGTGTAGCTAGATTGAGGCCATCCATTACCAAACACAAAGAAATTTGCAAAGAAGGTGATTGATTCGTTGATCGTTGTGGAACCTTCAATGTGTGATATTATGTGACAAATTCAAGATAAGCGCCTTGAAATAGATACATATTGGTGTTTTTCAAATAGCTATATTGAAGAACTAGTATTTAAATCTGTTAAATAATTTTTATTTTAAATTGTTTTTTTGGGAGGGGGACATGAAGATGTTTCCAAAAGGGAATGTTTTAGTGATGTCCTCGAAACATCCCTAATTTCAGTTACGTCTTGGGATGCCCCCTTGAAATCTGGTAGAAGGAAGCATGGGGGCGTTTCCCACTTGACCCGCTGTATCTATGACGTCTTAGATGGCTTTTTTAGGGGACACATCCTTGCGTAACACCGGGATTATTCTATTTATCATTTCAAAACTTTATAATAGAAACACAAATAAATTAATGCTATTGTAATCAACTAGTTCCTTACCAACATCTTTATCTTTATTAGTATATGTTGGATCCATTACATCAACCAATATCTTTGTGCATTCTCGTCACATACATTTTCAAAGGGTTTTTCATACGATGGATATGAAATCAATCTTTATGTTTATATGCTTTTTACGTTTGTGGACCTAAGTTTCATAATTGGACACTCATCTAGTTGATACATAACCAAAATTTAAAATTTTGGTTAACCTATTGAACATGTTCGGAACAAGTCAATTTACATTGACCTATATTTCATGAAGTAGTTCGCAAGAATCCATCTCTCATGAGCATGAGTGGTCCAAAGAGGCACTCAAAACATCTAAGTGATGCTCACAAGGGTGAAGCACTTAAACTTCCTAGAGGTCACTTGTCCCAAGACAACTTTGTCTCAATCGTGCTAAACCATGGAGTTTCTCCCATAACTGTTAAGCTTGTAAATTTCTAGAAACCCTTCAATTAAATCAAATGAATTAGTTGCAATGTTTATAGACATTGAACAACAATAACCATATCCACGGAAAGTGGATCAAATCAACTAAATATGGTGTAGAAGTAGCACATTGCCCCTAATCGAACACACCGAAACATTCAAGAAGCGAAAACTAACAATAGTATAAAAATGTTTATAGATATTGAACAACAATGACCATATGCACCGAAAGTGGATCAAATCAACTAAATATGACAAATACGTAGAAATAACATATTGCCCCTAACTGAACACATCTGGGAACATCCGGGAAGCTAAGAACCCGACAATACTTTAGGCCCCACTAAACTAGGGATGTGACAATTGAGTTAAAGTAATAAAATTTAATTACTTTAACTTTACAAGTTTATTCTTAACGTTCCCCCCTTAATTCATCATGGTCTCAAGTGAATAGGAGAGAAAAAATATGAAACATAATATGTTTACATGAGGTAAACATTTATTAGCACACACATGCTAAAAGAAACCTATTCTAAGGTGAATGGAATAACTTTATCATTCCCCCTTAATTTAATATGGTCTCTCTGGATCTCATTTGAATAGGAGTATTTGGATGAAAGTGCTTCCTCTAAACGGTGTGGAAGAGACGGAATAGGCTCAAGAATTGTCTCTGGATGTTTGGAACCTCTTTTAGGTTGGCACATGTGCTCATAAAACAAACGAACAGTTTTGGACGTTTTGAAAACCTCTGTTGGGTTGGCTTGCAGCTCGAAATTGGCACTGACATGAAAAACTACCCTCCATTCACTTTGCTCTAATCCGTTAGGAATACCATTGTTGAGCAAATAATGAAGAATTTCCAGTCTTTCATCTTTTCCCCTAAATTCTGAGTGAAAAGCGAAGACAACTAAGCTCCATGGGAATGAAAAATATCTTGACACTTTATAATTATAGTGCGTTTACAATTTTGTCTCGTCTTCTATGGAAAAATTCCCTTTGGGGTGTGTATATTGAGTACAAAATTGCAATTTTTTATCCTTTGTTTTACACCTTATTTCACCCGTTGAATTTTTTTTACAAAAAAGCTGTCCACCAAAATCTCGCTAAACCCGTTCCATCAATTCCATATCGAAATCTAGAATTTTACAAAGTTTCACAATTTTTCGCTTTACGGAATGAGAACTATTACAGTTTGAGTGAAAATTGCTTATTGTGCAAAAAGGACTCTCCCGAGGCAATTTTTTTGTTTTTGGGCTCTTTGGCCTCGTTTGCCTTTACAATATATCCCCAAATCAGGTTTCAGATCAAAAGGGAGATTTTTATTTTTATTTTATTTATTTTTTTGGCCCAATAGATATTTTCTCGCTAAATTTAGCGTGGGCTTTAGTTATAATTAGGCAGGTTAACTGTTATTTTTGGCGCTAGATTTGGCACAACTGCTAAAATATCCTCCAAGTTCAAAGATTTGAATAAAAGGAGAGGTTTGGGAGGGTCGACTTGCTGACCTGTCAGCCCCAAGACTTTGCCACTATCCAACAAAGCACTAATAGCGCATGCAATAGAAATGGAGAAACTTGTATTTAAACAAGCAAAAAACAACTAACTTTTTAAAAACACAACGTGGCAAAGACACATGTTTGTCCACATGGCGCTTGGAGGTGGAGTTGCTCCTCGCTGTTTACAACGTTTTTGTTATAGGTTTTCCACCTGGGCCGCCTTTTTTAACTCCGTGGTTTGTAATTTATATGGCCGCTTTATTTACCTCCACCGTTTTGTTTGCCTTTTGTCGAATGTCTAGCTCACCATTCATTTTCGTGGTCAATGTGTAGGATGAGCGGCTTACCGCTTTGAAGTATTGTTTTGCATAGTTCACCGTTTGCCCAACACGGATTTGGGTGTTGCTTGGATCCTCTTCAGAGAGATCGGTTGGATGAGATTAGTGCAGGCTCGTGCTTGATATGTTCAATGCCCAATGGAATAGGCTGCTAACATTCCCATCTCGATATCCCTTTGGCTTCTTTGGCGGGTAACTCTGTTGCAAAGTTGTGAGGGCTTGGCATTTGTGGTTTATAGAACCCCGCCGCTTTTGTAATGAATAAACTCGCCAATGAATGGAACACAATCAACTCTCCAATGCATGCAATGAAATAGGGCAAGATCTCGTTAAGAACTCGCTCTTGCTCCAATGCAATGATACCAAATGTTGGATCAACTCGATGCATAAAGAAACCTTTAATTCTCCGTTGGGCACACCCAACTTAGTCGTTTACTCGATTAGAGCCCAATGAGGGGCTATGTCTTAGCTCGGTTAGTAGCTTTTACCTCGCCTAACAACTTTCAATGCATCTTGATATCCAACTCTTGAGTAGCTCTTTATGAGGCGGGGAGCTCAAAGAGCTTGGGGTACCCATGAGTTTTTTTAGAATTTTTTTGTAATTTTTATCTCGCAAATGAATTTGCGAGATGAATTTCGCAACTATGTAAAGATATGCCATGGATGCTGGAACGAGTTGGGAATGGGCCGAGAGGCTATGTGGCTCTCAGTGCAGTCTAACTTCCTCTAGTGCTCCAAATCCTTATGCAACCTTTTTTTCTTCCTCCTTGGAAATTCAAGGATCCTCACAAAAGTTGGGATTGATAACCAACTCTGATACCAAATGTTAAGAATGTAAAATATCTGGAAACCCTTCATTTAAATCAAATGAATAAGTTGCAATGTTTATAGACATTGAACAACAATAACCATATCCACGGGAAGTGGATCAAATCAACTAAATATGGAAAATATGCAGAAATAGCATATTGCCCCTAATTGAACAGATCCGAGAACATTCGGGAAGCAAAGTAAACTAACAATAGTATAGCCCCCACTAAACTAGGGATGTGACAACTAACTAACAGCTAACTAAGTTAAAGTAATAAAATTTAATTACTTTAACTTTACAAGTTTACTAATGATGAATTAACCTAAGTTTATTCCTAACATAATCATGCCCACTTAACTTGCCACCCTTTTGCACAACCTTCAACAAGAATCGTGTCTTATCAACCATTCATCATGGAGCAACCTAGCTCTTAAAATTTATAGACAAGCATTGTTTCAACAACGCATCAAAATATGCGATATTGTCTTTAGGATTCGGGATTGCTTAGTTTTGAGTCAATTTATTTTGACCCCTATTTCACAAGTAGCTGTTCACAAGAATCCATCTCTCATGAACATGAATGGTTCACTTGGCACTCATTACATCTAGGTGATGATCCCAAGGGTGAAGCATCGAGACTTTTTCATGAGGTCACCCATCCTAATATTGCTCTAGCTTAATATTACAAAATTCCTAAAAGAGGCATAACATCCATTCAATATTACGTTGTATGGCAAAGTTGCAAATTTGATTCCTATTTTAGTAGCATTGAATCGTATTACTAACGCTATCCTATGGTATTATATATAGTTATAGTTATCATATCAACAAATTTCATGGCTTCATGTTATGCATGGTTTTTGTCATTCTTGGACTTGGATGTGCAAGAGTTTGTAAAATCAAAATTAGGGTTTTCCTAATTAAGATTTATTAATTGTGTAAATATGAATTCAAAACCAAAAATATAATAAATGATAGTTAATCATAGATCTTAAATTCATTTATTGCAATTGTACGATCTTATCCAATCTGTAAAAAGTTAGATTTAGAAATTAGGGGTAGGGTTTAAAACATATTCATCCAAATGTAGATTAGACAAAGTGACAATGATTTGAAAGTGTGGAAAAAGATTGTGTAGGGTGTCTTGAGATATCTTGAAAATTTGGGGATCTCGAAAGTGAAGGGAAGACAAAGTCGCTTGGGCGGATTTGAATTTGAGTGGACGACTTTGTCATGTGTAGGGTTTTGCTGAATTCAACCTTTGGCATTGTGATCTTTTGTTTTTAGCTTTGCTTCCTATGTTTGAAATTCTGCGATCGCAATTGTGAAATAGATTAGGGCTTCTCTCTCTTCAAACCCTAGTTCCCCGTAAAGACCTAAAAGGGGGTTAGTTTGATTTGGGTTGAGTTCTCCCGTAATGTCTACGCAACAATACTTCAAAGAAGCATCAAACTCTCGTAGTTCCCCAACCTGGTGAATGTATATAAGATGTGCAATAACGATGTGTGTAGCAATCAAAACCCTAATAGGACCTGTTATGTTTGGCAATGATCTTTGGTGTATGATTTAGCTTTGTAAAATGACCTAGGGCAGCTATATAGGATTTATGCAGACTTAGTGTTGGTTGATGTGCTTGAGAGAGTTATTTAGCAATTGGGTGTTTTGTTGTGATGTCTTAGGTAGTCCCAAAGATGTGAGATAAGAGGCCCTTTGAATGAGTGGGGTAAGTGTGTTTTTATATGCGACTATTTGAAAGGTTTTCCGCCAATTGACATTAGACCAATTGAGCTAGCTTTTGAATTTGAAATAGTGATGTTTAAGACAATGGAGGACAACGATTGGCCTTGGGACAAATTCGTCCAAATGGACTTGTCTATCATTGTTGACTTCATTTTGGCTAAGATGCAAAATGAATTTTGTGAATTGGAGGTGATGGATGATGTCTAAAGATGTGTTCTATATTCAAAAGTGGGGTTTTGATTGGGTAATGATGAGTAATAAGGGTGACCTAATGGCCAAGAAGTGGTAAATTGAGCGAGATGTGTGTAGGAACTAGTCATTTTAGTGCACAATGATTAATGGGATGAGATAAATGCGAGGATAATTGCCAAATGCCATTGGTCCAGATTTAGGGTACTACATTTGCCCATATTTTAATCTAGTAATTGAAAATTGCTTGATTAAAATAAAATAATTTGAAACACAAACCTCCCATAAGGACAAGGCATGCGCTAGATGGAAATGTGTGTTCCCTTCTCCTTTGTCTTTTGCCATACATGTGAACTTTGCATGCCACATGCAAAAATGTGTATTAAAGTCCAATCAAGATGCTTATACAAAATCAGTAAATAACATAAACTGAAAGTAAAAAACATGAAACGTGTACACCTGTATGCCCCTTGGTGTCATATGTAAGAGATGTTAATGTCAAAATGTAAGGGAACTATAGCAATTGAGCCTTCTATGTGAAGCCATCTCTAACAATTAGGCTTGTTATGTGAAACCATCTCTAGCAATTGAGCCTACCATGTGAAGCCATCCCTGTGTTCATTTGAGCATGCCATGTAGCCAACTTGTCTAGTATTTGAACCTGCCAAGTAGCCAACTTGTGTACATTTGAGCCTACCATGGGGCCGATTTGTATATGATTGTGTAAATATCGTAATGTTGTGTAAATGTGATAATTTGGCATGTGTCAAAGTTGTGTAATGTATCGGAATAACTGTGTGCATATCATCATAAATGTCATCTGAAGCACTATATCTATAGTATGCATGAATATGTTAGAAAAAGCCCATAATATGCCCCCTTTTGAGATGAGGGATGTTGCAAAGGATCACTTAGCTCAAAATAGAAATTGTTAGTTGTGTAAAATCGGATAATCATAAATGATATATATAGTTGTATCAACTAAGCATGGCAAAATGTGTATAATTTGTAAAATATAAGAATTTGTAAGCAAGTATGCATATTTTGTAGTATTCATAAGAAACCTTTTAAGCACAAGTGTCTATGTATCATCAAAAGAGTGAAACATGTCATGAGAGTGTTCTAGCAATATTCAACAAGATAACATAGCAATGATAGGATGTGTAACATGATCACAACATAAGGCTGCATTCTAGCAATGTATCCATAGTGACCTAAGACACATATGCAATACAATATGACATGATAGGCCCATCATAAAGAGACATGACTGACAAGATGTGACAAACTTGACTAGTGTTAGTAGTTAGCTTGTGTGTGCAAAAACAAGTATGCAACAAACAATGATGTAAAGCCAAGTGTGACAACACCATAATCGTGATAGTATAACAAAAAATGTGCCTGGAGTAATGTGTAAGCAACAATGAGATAATCAATGTGTAGCAAGCCATGAAAGAAGCATCCTATAACAAGCAATGCTATAATCATGAAGTATAACAATTGTGCCTAGAGCAATGTGTAAGAAAATATGATCTATCAATCAAGATGCTAAAAGCCAATGTGTAAAAAATGATGCCAACAAGCAATAATAGTAGTTCAGCCATGGGGCCTAGAGCCAAAAATACAATCAAACAATGTGTGCTAAGCTAGTATGTCAATAATCCACGTGTGCTAATCAATGTGTACAAGATGTAGTGTGTATCGAAGCAATATATGTCATAAGCTAATATGTCGCTATGATGTGTATCTAACAACAATAACTCAAGCAAGTCAAGTAATATGTCATAGGATGTTGATCTTGTCAAAATATATAACAATAATGTGTCGTAGGATGTTTGTTCCATTCTAAAGGTATAGACGATAATGTATCGTAGGAAGCAAGAGGGGGTATGGCCCCAATGTGAATGAGCATAAACAAACAAGCATTGGAAATCATGCATAAACATCCATAATATATGAGAAAATAGAGTCATAAGCATACAAGTGCACAAAGCAAACACAACATAGAGCACACAAGTGTATAGAGAAAACATGACACATACTATACAAGCATGGAATAAACAAACAATAGCATACAAGTGCACTAGCAATCATAGTAGACAATATCACAACTCAAACAAGTGTCTAAAGCAATCAAAGTAGACATTATCATATAGTAATCACATAAGTGCGCATAACAATCAATTTAGTCAATCTCATACATCAATCAAAGAACTACAACACTTAAGCACAAAGTAATCAAATCAATCAATGTCACACAACAATCAAAACATGTAATACACAAGTGCACACAGCAATCAAAGCAATTAATATCCTAAAGCAATCAAAGCATGTAACACAAGACCATAAAGCAGTCAAAGCAATCAATATCATAAACAATCGATGCACAAGTAAGTAGTGTGATGTAAGCAATCAATGGTAGCCAAAATAGGAGCCAAAGGACCAATAGTAGTGAACTAATAAGAATAAAATGCAAGTAAGCATGAATCATAGTTGAGTCAATGTCTAGAAGTAAGCAATGTGATCATGAAATAGAACATGTATGCGAGACTGTGTCATAAGTAGTGAAAAGTATGTGTAAGATAGGGAATAGTAGTGTAGATGTGATTGTGATGGACTAGTGTAGAAATATGTGATTGGAAAAAACTTGGTGTGTAGATGTCCCCAAAACAAAGGATGTAAGAAGCCATAAAGTGTTAAAGATGTAATCAAAGTAGTCTGAGTATATAAGATGCCGCCCGATGTAGACATGCCCCTAGGGTGCTTGGTTGTAGGAGTTATAATGTATAATGCCCATGGGTTTTAATTGCTTAATTCGTTCAATGAAGTTTGAGTGCTAAGGTAGTGTAGAGTGCTAAATTTGAATGATCATAAGGCTCAAAGCTAGAAAGGCACATCTAGGTCTTGATTTTGTATTTTCGTGATGTTATAGTGCTTTGTATAGTTGGAATAGGAGATTTAAAAGGTAAATGCGATACTAATGGCCCTGGGGTAGTGGCTAGAAATGGTGAAAAAGGTAAGGTGGGGTCTTGGGTAAGTATTGTTCCCTTAACAATCACATCGACCAAGTGAAATGTGATGCATCATTGTTGGGTAATGACCTAGTGAAGAATTAGGAAGAAAATGACAATCAATCGATAATAGTGTTAAAGTGTGTGTGCAAGTTGACTATAGTCCAAGGATTGTATTTAAGGGGTGTCCTATATTCGTAGGTGCAATATGTGATGACCGTAAAGTAGTTATGCTTATGAGTGTCTAACGCGTGATATTGAGGATATATCCATTTTAATATGTAATGTGAATCTATTAGAATCCTAGTAGTTGTAGTAATTGTAGGCTCTTGGTGTGAATGAGAGTGCATCAATGTCCCAAAAGGGTCATACTTGCATGAGTTGATGTCACTCTATGTGTATGTTGCACAACTAGTTAACACAGTTGTATACAAGGAGAAGTAGGAGTCATAGTGTGTGCGTATGTAGATGCTCTCTATCAAGAGTGTCATGGAATTTGTCTAGGAAGATGATCAAAATTTGTGTAGTATGTTGTATCCATTGTCTCTATACGAGGCATTGGCTATGGAGTAGGAATGGAAATAGGTGTCAAAGTAGAGCAAATAGGGTACTCATATGGTATATTAGGAATAATCACCACCATGTTGTTGTGTATGAGCTTTAAGCATCTATGTGTTGTGATGCGAATGACATGCATATCACAGATCAAGAGCATCCGAGTAACATATTGACTCTTTTGTTTGAAGGAACTACAAGGAACCAAAGCGGCTGCCCTCCAGGTCCAACCTGCGATACTAGTAAAAGTATGCCCCCAAGGGTTTTGTCGCTTTTCATCAAAGCCTTGAACGGTCTGAATCGTGGTGCCTATGAGGTCTCGTGTAGTATAGTCGAGAGATGTGAGAAGTGCCTATTGTCTAAAGATTGTGGCTAGATCCATTGTCTACCAACACTTTGAATTGGTTGCAGAATCCACATATGCGTTGATGAATATAGGTTTAGATGCTTCATCTTCATTTAGATGAATCTTTGAAAAGGTAATAGGTGGTATAACTGATGGTGTATTGTGTGTGACACCAATGATACTATCAATTGGATGGGCATCAACTACATAGGTTGGTGGAGGACCTACACATAATAAGCCATGTGGACTTCGTTTGCCTTGTTTGTTTCAACATGATAGGTAATGGATCAATGAACAATAGTATGTGTGCATTAGGTTGAGCAATTGTCGTGTTGGCTAGTGGTTTAAGATCTTGTAGAGAAATATTGTTGTTATTGAGAAGCTTTTGTATTTTTCTTGCGTAGTCCAAAACATCTATTCATGGAGTGTCCAAGAGATTGGTGATAATCACAAGATAAGCGTTCATCAAACTTAGGTCCTTGTTGCTTTGTCATATCAATGATAATAGGTGATGGTAGTTGGATTAGATTACACTCAAGGAGTTTTCATAAGATAGTGTGAGGAGGTTGTGGCAAATAGTTGTATCATTTTGTAGGAGTCGATCGAAAGAGTTGCTACATGAGGGGTGTGTGTAACATTAATGGTTTCAACTTTCTTAGTATCATTCGGCTTGCCTTTGTATGAGGGTTTTGCTTGAAATTTGTTGCTACTAGATGACTGTATGGTCTCATAAGTCAACATGTTGGCTGCCATGAGCTTAGTCTCATATACTTTGACCATTTGACAAAGGTCCTCAAAGGATGTGCAATTAAGAAACATGACTTACTCATGGAGCTTGAAATTAGACTAGTAGTGAATGCTTTCGATCAACACGTTTTCATCGATGTGCTTAGGTCTGTGAAAGCAAAGTCTTTGTGAAAGCAAAGTCTTATAGCGCAACACACTATTTGGCACTCTTTCATGGGATTGTTGCTTGACTTGAGTGATTTGTGCAAAGGATAAATGTTGTTCAATATCGATTAAGAAATGTGCAAGGAAACTATCAACTAGAGCTTGGAATGTCCATTTGGAACTTCAAGGGAGTGTATAAAACGATCAAGTGCATATTCCTTAAGACTATGCAAAAATCTTGGTAATTAAGGCGTAACATCTTGCATATAATCCATAGAGGAGGCCATGAAGGCATGAAGGTGTTCTTTGCGTGGATTAGTCTTATCGTCATAAAATGAAAGCTTCGATGAAGTAATGGATACTTGAGAACTTCAGGTGCTAAGGGTTATTGAGTAACCCAATAGAGGTCGTGTTGATCTGTGATTGGTTTTGCGACAAGAGAGCTATTTGTGGTTGTATGGCTTGTAGTTGTTCGAGATAACCAAAAGGAATATGAGCCATAAATGATGTATTTGGTCTTGGTGTGGATACCATTTAATGTATATGTGTAATAGCTTAGGGGAGCATGTGTGATGTCTCCATATATGGAATGTTAGGTTTATGTAAGGATTAGTTGAGATCTTGCATATTGACACCTAAAGGGGAAAGAGATCTCGTTGATGGTGGATTTGTATTGCTTGAGGGTTCATCTTCAGTTTCCCCTATCTTAGCTTTATTGAACATTGCCTTTTGTTTCTAGGCAACATGTAGCAAATGAAGTATTTGAGTAGGATTGCCCCCATCACGGGCTCTTTCATGATGGAAGTCTATGGAAGAGGATGCATTAATATTGTCCATTATTGTAATGTAAATGATCCAAAAGCAAATTAGGATTTTAAGAAAACCTAAAAGAGCTATGATACTGATCAAATTTTTAGAAATCTAAAACCCTAGGGGTGAGGCATGTAGCCTTAGTATATATGTAAGTTAAAATGAGCAGAGTTCATCAAAATGTAATGTAAAAATTAGGGTTTTCCTAGTTAAGATTAATTACTATATAAATTTGAATTTAGAACCAAAAAAGCAATAAATGATAGTCAATCATAGATTGTAAATTCATGTATTGCTCTTGTATGATCTTATACAAACTTTAGAAAGTTAGGTTTAGAAGTTAGGGTTAGGGTTTAGAACATATTCACCTAGATCTGGATGAGACGTAGTGATAGTGATATGAAAGTGTGTAAAAAGGTTGTGCAAAGTGTCGTTGAGTTGTCTTGAAAATTTGGGGAGCTGAATCTAAAGGGAGGATGAAGTTGCTTGTGTAGGGTAAAGTCGTCGAGCAGATTTGTCCTTTGTGGGCTCTTGTCTTGTGGGGTTTTGTTGAGTTCGACCTCTAACACTGCGATCTTTTGTGTCTTTAGCTTCGCTTCTTGTGTTTGAAATTCTGCGATCACAAATTAGGGCTTCTTTTTCTTCAAACCCCAACTCTCCTCCTTGAAGACCTATAAAGGGGTTAGTCGATTTGGGCTGAGTTGTCCCTGTATCACCCACGTAGCAATACTTTGAAGAGACATCAAACCCTCGTAGTTCTCCAACTTGGTGACTGTGTGCAAGATGTGTAGTAGGAATGTGTTTGGCAATGAAGACCCCAATAGGACCTCTAACACTTGGCAATGATCTTTGGTGTAGGATGTAGCTTTGCAAAATGGCCTAGGGTAGCTGTATAGGATGTATGTAGACTTAGTACTGGTTGATGTGCTTGAGAGAGTGATTTAGCAATTGGGTGCTTTGTTGTGATCTCCTAGGTAGTCCCAAAGATGTGAGATAAGAGGCCCTTTGAATGGGTGGGGTAAGTGTGCTTTTATATGTGATTGTTGTGAAAGGTTTTCCCACTCAAATTGACACTAGGCCAATTGGGCTAACTTGTGAATTTGAAAAAGTGATCGTTAAAACAATGGAGGACAAAACCGTCAGCCTCGGGACAACTCCATCCAAATGGATTTGTCTATCATTGGCAATTTTGTCTTGCTAAGGTGCAAAATGAATTTTGTCAGTTGAAAGGTGGTGACCAGATTTCTAAAGTTGTGTTCTACATTTACAAAGTTGTTTTGTGACTGGTCAATAATGATTAACAAGTGTGACCTAGTGGCCAAGGAGTGCTAAATTGAGTGAGATATGTGTAGGAACTAGTCATTTAAGTGCACAATGATTAATGGGCTGAGATAAATGCCAAGGATAATTGCCAAATGCCATTGGTCCAGATTTAGAGTACTACAAAGTTACAAGCCTCCGATTTGGACTCGGCAGCAAAACCTGACAACTGAAAAAATTATAAAATATAGGATATTGTCTTATTTCATAAAAATTAAATGTTTTCTTTTCACCCCACAATATATTACTTTTAATCACATGCAAAAAAGTCACATTCATGATAACATATTTTAGTAAATACCAAATGTAATAAAAGAACACAACTGCACCTGAGGGAGAACACATAATTTTGCATATGATTTCTATAGAACTTTAACAAACTGACTAAGCTGTACAGATTCCATGGATTATTCATTATGAAATCCATCACATTAAAAACATGAAGGATATAAGATCAACAAACACAAAAGGAGCTACTGGAATGCCATTCACTGCAACCCTTTATGATCTCGATGTTTTTGAAGTAATAGGTGCATGATGTTCTCTCTCCTTTCATGTTGTGCTGGCCCTGCTTTCACATATGCTTGATCCAACCAAGCAAATGTCCTCTTTAAACACGGGCTAGTAGTCTCGGGGATCAGATCTGATTGTGGATCATTTTCATCCAAATGAATTACGTCAATATTGGTTTCCTCCAGCTGTAATGCACATTAACAAAGGTATATGATAGCTTATGGACAATCTGTTGCATTTCTTGGAGTGTATGTGTTCATACATATGCCAATTGTAATCACCTAGAAGCTCTGGATGGCTGACTGAAAATAGTAATGTCAATGTTCTGAAGATAAGGTTTCCCAACACCATAATTCTTCCACAGCACACCGACAAGTAGAAAGTAATTCAAAATAATGATTAAAGGACTTGAAAGACAAGATTTAAATAATTAAAACTCTCTTGGATAGAATCTAGAAACTTACTTGGTAATACAGTTCTCCCCGTTGATAGGAGCTTCTTGCTCCATTAGTAGTCTATTTTCTAAAAGAAAAGTGTTGCATACCTGTCCAATACACTATGTGGCTTCTTATGATCAACGAAGAAAAGAATAGAGGATTTATTCTCTTTGAGTGATCAAAATTATGAATCCCAAGACTTTCCCTCAGCTGGGACACTTATAGAAAGAAAAGAAGGTATATACTATGTATGGCTAATTAGGAGCATTACATAGAAGTTTGGGACATCTTCTAATGTAATAGTCAAGGAGAATTCCATCTTTGTATGGTTGTATATAGATGAGATGCAAGGTGAAAATTTTCAATTTTAATCCCAAAGGGAATAAGAAGCCTTTCGAAAATATCTCAAATGGAGGATTTGATATGTTTTACGGGAAATAGCTAATGTGGAAAGATCAATGTAATAAATTCAACATCACTATCTAACCAATCACCTTTTCATACAAACTGGAAATGGTCTTGTTGGATATATAATATTTGTTTTTCAGTGTCAATTGGTATATGGGGATTTTATTACTGTGAAATGATTGGGTAGTTGGAGAAGAATAAATTTTGCAACTTTCCTGCTACTAGGAAGAAACAGACAATCTCACATGCATTCGATTTGTTGACCTCTAACAATAGATTCCTGAGGGCATTGATCTAGACATTCGGGAAATAGATTCTTGTTGCTGGTAATTGGTTGGTAACGTTATGTTTCAATTTAAGAAAATTAACTAAGATTTGAATCACGGTAGTTCATCAGGTGTAACTTGTTCCTATTAATAATCAAGATTGCTTTAAATAATTTGGAGATCTATAAACTTGTTTCTTGTATGCCATATGGTATTCGTTAGAGATATTGTAAATAGAGTGTTTATATGCCAATAATATTTGGGTGACAAGAACAAAATCAATATAGCATAGTATTATGGATGGAGTGAGAGACGCTAATTACATTTTAAAATTTAAACAAATGGCTACATTCATTTAACATAAGCTTCACACAAACAGAGATTTCTTAGGAGGAACGTGCTAATTTGTAAATGTACAACTAAACAAATGTAGTTTCATTCTCTGGGAGTCAGCTGCATGTTAATATTGAGTTGCTCTTTGTGATCCATCTTTCATGATTGATGGTTCACAAGAACCCATCGTTCATGAGTTTGACTGCTCTACTTGGCACTCATTGCATCTATGAGATGCTCACATGGGTATATCTCACAGGGGCGATGCATGGTACACTGTGAGAGGTTACCCATCCCAGGACTATGGATCAAGCGTGCTCAACTTTGGAGTTTGATAAGCATTCAGACCTGCTCAGCGTTACTATCCCATTTGGAAAACCTTTAGCAAGTATTGTGCTTTATGAATCATTCGTTTTGGAGCTCACTAGCTCTTTCATTTCAAGGATATTTGTGTTTTCCATAGCGAATCATTATTTAATTTCATTTTTCAGGAATCAGCCACATGTTAATAACTTAATATTGTGGAGCTGTGACTTGTCTTCTTCATTTTTCAGGAATCAGCCACATGTTAATAACTTAATATTTTGGAACTGTGACTTGTCTTGAGAAGACAGTTTTTATCGGAACCGTGTTTTCCTTTTCTAGGCCCAGTCACTACCCTTCTAGTCCTAGTGTATGAAAACCCCTTACACAACGGGATTGTTTTTTTCCATTTATCTTATATATTATTCTTTGAGGTCTACAACCCTAGATTTGAAAATGTTTAGCTAACCTAAAAAGTTCAAAGGTTTATTGGGGAACTAGGTAGCCGGTACGTACCCTGCAGGGCATGGGTACAGCTACGGTACGTACTCGGTACACAATACGGTACACAATACAGGTACAGTATGCTGGGGGTACGCCGAGGGTATGTCCAACAGTACCGGCATGCGTCTGGGCAGTAAAAACAGCAATTTATTTATTTATTTTGGGGTCAATAAAGGTCAATAGATGGGATTACATAAATGATTCAACTGTGATAAAACAAGGGCATTCACAGAAGTACCTAAAACAATGGCTGAAACTGCAACAGTTGAGATGAGTTTGGGTAATGTAGGATCAAAAAATGCAGTGGCAGCATCTCCACTAGCAAGTAAGACTAATGCAGGAATAATAAGAGAAACCCCAAAGGAATCTGAACTGCCAGATTTGAAGGGAGCTGGTAATAGCCAGAATTCCAGTCCAGTTATGTGATTTGTTATTATTTATGATTATAATTGGACATTGTAACATTTGGAGTTTGAACAATGTACTTGTTCAAAGTTCGATCAATGAATATCACGACAAAATGCATTGAATTATTAATATGTTATTAATATGTACTTCTTTGAACAATGTACTCGTTTGAAGTTCGATCAATGAATATCACGACAAAATGCATTGAATTATTATGTTATTTGGCTATTTCACTTAATTAATAATTTGTTTACTCTATTCATGTATAAGGCTGAATTTTTACTTATTTGGCTATATTTTAAAATATTTTAAATATTATATATATATATATATATTGTAAGGCCGTACCCAAGTGCCGCACTCAGGCCCCCAAAAAAATTGCCGTACCAGTGTACTGGACCCCGTATCTCACAGCTAAGCCAGCAGATTTAAGAGGAAAGTTTAACCTTGTCCTTGAAAGATGTTTCCTCCAGCTTTTAGCTTGTTAGAAACAGTAAGCCCATGGCATGGCCTTCAATGAAAAGTGAATGGGCACTATTGAGGAATTGTTGATAAGGGAGGATGTGATGAAATAAGTGTGGGAACTATGCAGGATCATGGATCATAGGATCCGATCTGGACTGCAGGGAAACATCCAGTACCGGTCTGTACCAGGTCTGAAATGTACCTGGTACAGAAACCAGTACTGGTAAGTTGTGGGTACATATCCACAGGCCCTGGGTACGTAAAACCGTACCTGGGACGTACCCGGGGCCTGTGGGTATGTACCCACATGTTTTTTTAAAAGTGCAAATAAATAAATAAAAATACACCCAAACTTAAAAAGGTGAACCCTAACTCTAATTTACCTACCCAGCCCTCATAAAGACACCACTACAATGCTATTTATACACCCCTTGCCTCCATTTCTATTCACACACTCAGATTTTCATCTTTTGCAAATTGGGAGCTGCAAGTGCCATTCATGGAGATGATTTGTTCTAGGAAAGTGAAGCAAGTTGAATGTAGTATGTTTTGAACTTTCATGAATTAATACAAAGTATTTGAAATCTGTTTTCCGTGAATGATAAAATTATGAATCCATATGATTTTTTTCTATAAATTTTTATATATTAATATATTTATATTTTTAATTTTTAAAAATATATTTGATGAATGTACCCGCAGTGTATCGTACCGGGGTTTTAAAAACTTTGCCGTTTCAGTGTACCGAACCCGTACCTGTACCCTGGCAGTCTAGGATCCATCATAAAAGGACAAGCCACAAATGCAGAGTGCTCAGGAGCTGGGGTACAACAAGGGAAAGAGAAGGCTGTCCCTGTCTATCGACATCAGCTGTGGCACACCCACCCCAACCTAGGCTTTGGATACAATGGAGTGAGGCACCAATTCTATACAGCATTTTGGAGATGCTCCTGCTAGATCTTGTCAACAGGGGACCATCTTCTAATAGTTTAGAGGGAGAGTGTGCAACTTTTCCAGAACAAAATGGGGAAGGATACGCAAAACCATTTAAGATAGTTACTTTGTTCAGACATATTTGACATTACTATTTTAGGAGTTATTAAAAAGAAAGATTCCGTGCAACTCTTGTATTTACCGCAGAATTTTTTTATACTTCAACGTTACAATCCCCTAACTCTTAGCTGTATGCAGCAGTCCTGGCTTTTTAACAGCAGGACTTTGCTTTTGAAAATTGATGGCAAGATTGGTTGTGTCTCGAATAAATGACAGACAACTCACAGCTATATCAAAGAACACAACTCACAATTGCATGGCAAGACAGGCACACAACAATACTTCTCTCTTTCATTCTCTCAAAAGCTTTTTCTCTGTGGGACTCACACGCAGACTTACTATATTACTTGGTTGGGTCGGCCTTCCTTTCTAGACACCCTAACACCTTTTTTCACTACAAGCTATATGCTCTTATTCAAGCTACCCTACTCTATTGGAGCTCACCAGAGGGGGATTATGGGTCAAATGAATGACAAACAACTCACAACGGTACCAAAGAACACAACTCATAATTGCAACACAAAGATAGACACAACAATACTTTTTTCTTTCCCTTGCAAGCTTTGGCACTGTGGGACTCATAGGCTGACTCAGTATACTACTTCGCCGGCTCGGCCTTCCTTTCTAGACACCCCAACACCACCTTTTTCACTACGAGCGAATGCTCATATTCAAGCTGTCCTACCCTACTTGAACTCCCCACTCTAGACTCTTCCAGCCAACTTCCTTTCCTTAAAAAAATAAAATAGTCTCTTTTCTCTCGCTGGGCGCAACCCCTTTGCACGATCTAGTCCTTGTCTTATATTGCCCGAGAGGCTTTACAAGAAAACACTAAAATCAAGGAGTCCGGATTGCCACTTGAACCCTGAAGGTACGTTACAAGAATCGTTTCAAGCATAGTTGGCATACCTGCAGAGCACCTGCTAGTTCGTTTCCTGAAACGGGTATTTTCTGCCCAAACTCGCAAGTCTTGTGCAGCCGAGTCTTGGTGATTTTTGACAATATCCACCGCTAACTCACGGGATGCTAACTGTATAAGGAAATGTGGTTTTGATACTGGAAAAATGCTGCATGTTGCGGACTTTTGCCCAGTTTCTTGAGTCTTTACCAAGTTGGAAATTTAAATTAAAAAAAAAGAAATATAATTATTTTTTCAGTTGCGATTTACCGACTTTTTTGAGTTTGAGTATGCGAACTGTAGTGTGGAGCAATTGATCAATGGCGGTGTGATTTGTTGCATGGCGTTGGAGTCTTGCAGTTTTTGAAGTTTCTAACATGCTCTATGGTTTTTAGTTCCGTTTCCAACAAGCTGCTGATCTCATTATCTTGCAGGGAATGTGTCCAAGAAGTGTTGGAGTGTTACTTCCTTGATTTCCCTTGATGTGGAATACACACATCTAAAGAATTATGCATGTTGAACAACATGGTGTAAATGGAGGCTTTCAACCTTCACAACATCGTAAAATAAATTTGCAAGCAAAACTGGGCATGCAGAGCTAATTCGACCCCTTCTCGGGCCTGTAAAACTTCCTTGGTTATGCGAAGTTCGTTTCACACTTGTAATACTTTTGTAAGCCTGTGATGCTTGCAATACCTACGAAGCTTCTTCTGTTTTGAGCAACTCATAGGTGGAATCCAATGTTTGCGAAGCTTTGAAGGAAATTACGGAGCTCACTTAAGCTTTTAAGCTTGTGAAGCTCGGTGAGATTTTGTTAGCTCCTCTTCTTCTACACAATGCCAAAATGAATTGCCAAGCTTATGAAGCTCAATTTAATCGTTGAGAAAAGAAAATTCTTGCTCCTTATTGAGGAAGCTTCATTTCACAGTGTTCAACTTTTCAGGAAAAATATTCAATGAATTCTCAAGTGCAGGAGAACTTAGTTATCCAGGAATGCTCCTGCATTAGACTCTCTTGGAAATTCGATTTTGAACATGGTGCTCATAATTAATGGTTTGCAAGAGTTGGTCTTTGCCATCCCAGTTGACCAAGCTTTGGCCTTGAAATCCATGAATCCACATCAGGTCCTCTATTCTTCCATTGACCTAAGTACTCTTTCTACTCTTACTGCCTGGTCTTCTTCCAAACTCTCTCTGTCAAGACCTCTTCAACATTTTCATGATCCTTCTCAGGAATCTGATTTCTCCAATCTACAAGGTTTTTCCATTCTTTGATTCTTGTAACTCCATGATAACGATACAAGTCTGCAACATTGAAATGGTTGAAATATCTAACCCTTATGGCAGCTCTATCTCCAATGCATTGTTTGAAAAATTTCTCAGAATCTTGCAAGGAACGGTCTTACACTTCAACTTATGATACATTCCTCATGGGAATCTCTCCGTCCTGAGGTGTACTAGCACTGAATATCCTTCAGTAAAAGTCTCCACTTTCCTGTCTTCATTAGCTTTCTCCTTATACTTTAGGCTACTCTCTGTTATATCTTGCTTCGCACTTCTTCATGCAACTCGTGCATATGTTCTGCATCTACTCTCTTCTTATTTGTTATTCCCGATAGATCTGTCACTTCGGCGATATTTCATATACAATCTGAAACAGGGTCATCCAAACTGACACATCCACTGAATTGTTATTGGCGAATTTTCTTGAATTAACATCATATCCCATTGTGCTGGCTTATTCCCAGCCAAACATCCGACTAGATTCCCTAAGCTTCTATCCGTAACTTCTGTTTTCCCTTCTATTTGTGGGTGGTATGTGAAGCCATACTGAAAGTTGGTGCCTAACTTTCTCCAAAATATTCTCCACAAATGACCCAAGAATTTGGTTTCCATATCTGAAGTAATATATTGAAAAACAAACTAGCAACATTCAATGCATTTCTGGTCATGTTGCAAGGAATACAATGTATCATCTTGAAAATCTATCAACCCCAACAAATATAGTCATTACCTCACAGTATCGTTGCCAATTCAAGAACAATATCCTTGTTCAGTTCTATCAATTGGTGGTAACGGTTTATTATACAATCCCTTATTTTTGTTTGTTCCTTTCTGCATCTGATGGGCTTCGCATCTGGCAACATATTTTCTCACATTATAGCCATACGAGGCTAATAGTATCACTATGAAACTCTTTGATGCTGTTCTTCCTCATTGATACACAATTGTTGTTTCTTGAGCAATTATCCTCCTTGGATTATGTAATCCTCGTATGGGTTTCTACCATGCATCCAATGGTTCTTTGCATGCTTTCCAAACTTTTGCAAAATTTGTCTTCCCTCTCGACTCAGCATTGCCCCAATTACTGTTCCACTTGCATCACAATTTGGAATATATTTTTAAAGTCTGACTAGGCTAAGAAAGGCTTTTTTGTGATCTTCAATAGCTCAAAACAGTAGGCAGCTTGTGATGTTCAACCGAGCAATCCTTTCTTCATGCACATTCGATGTTGCAGACACTCCACTAAAGTTCCTAATAACTTTTATAGAAACTTGCTAGCCCATGAAAATTTCGTACTTTAGCATTACTTGGCGCAGGCCATTCCAATATTGTCTCCATCTTCTCTGGCTCTATCTTCAATCGTCTTGTGAAATCACAAAGTCTAGATACACTAGCTCATTCCTACAGTAATGAACACTTCTTCAAGTTTATTAGCAGCTTCTCCTGCTTCAGCTTGTCTGAAACTGGTTTTAGTGTATCAAATGCTCTTCTTTTGTTTTACTAAAAATCAATATATATTCTGAATACATTTCAGCAAACCTTCCAAGAAATGGCTTCAACTCTTCATTCATCATTCGCATAAATGTACTAAGGGCATTATACTATCCAGTAATACAATTCTTTTCGTCCTGAACATAGTCTTCTCGCGACTCTTTCACTTAATCTAATCTGATGATAACCACTCTTCAAATCAATCTTGGACAAGTGCTTAGCTGCTCTCAACAATCGAACAAATCATCCATCCCTAGCAACGGTAATCAATACTTGATGATAGCTCTTGAATCTGTACGCATTCTCTGTAGTCCAGCCGTCTTAGGCGTAGGCATTTCTGGTATTGCAGATGGACTAAAAATTTCTCTTATCAGTCCTCTATCCAACAAATTTTGAAAATTACTTTTTCAGTTCTTCACTCATAAGGGTATTCATTCTATGTAGGCGTTGCTCACTAAACTTGCCCCCAACATTAAATCCATATGATAAGAGATCTTTCTCATATTGGTTAGTTAAGTTATTGACACTAACTCTTACTCTTTTAACAAATCTTCCATGTTTTTTTGTAAACAGCAAAATTTTATATTAGATGGTAATCAAATTTACATATTTGGCTATGCCAAGCCTGAAAACTATTAGTCCAAGCAGTAGCATTATACAAAAGTAAAGCAGTGGCAATCATCATAGTGAAGAATCAAGATTGAGAATATATCTGATGTCTTCTTGTAGCTGGTTGGACCACCATGTAGGAGGCAAGCCATAGCACAGGAGATCCTTATTATCAAGAGCCCAATTAGCCAAACCGTCTGCAATTTTATTTTTATCACGAGGAATGTGTACGAATTGCACTTCTTGAAAATTTTCCTGCAATTTTTAATCTTCGAGACCTCTTTAGCGATTCGCCAATTTGGAGGAGGATTGGCTCTTCTATCAGATAATACCTTGATAGCAGTTTGAGAGTCTGAACAAATCTTCCATTTTGGTTGGCATTTCTCTCTCTGCTATTTGCGGCCCCGTTTTGGAAAAACTACAAAACAAACTTGTCTTCTTTACTACTTTCAGAAACTCTTTGGCGAAAGTGATATCATTGAGCTAATTGCGCCTTCCTCTTTCATATGTAATAATTTAAATTTCTTACCAGACTTGGTAATCTAAAAACTATTCTTTCTTCCAATATGTACTGCACTTCTGTTAACTGCCATGGTCTACCCTTTAAGCATGGTTACCAAATCTGGCCGGATCTGCACAAAATCCGTCCGGATCTGGATTTTTTTACTACTTTCAGAAACTCTTTGGCTGAAAGTGATATCATTGAGCTAATTGCTCCTTCCTCTTTCATATGTAATAATTTAAATTTCTTACCACACTTGGTAATCTAAAAGTATTCTTTCTTCCAATATGTACTGCACTTCTGTTAACTGCCATGGTCTACCCTTTAAGCATGGTTACCAAATCTGGCCGGATCTGCACAAAATCCGTCCGGATCCGGATTTTTCAGCCAACCCGGATAAATTCGGTTTGGGTCGGCCCTAATTTAGGAAAAACAATTATTTTTTATTTTTTTAAATTTTCTGTAGTTTTCTAGAAAAAACAGTCAACTATCAACCTTATATATTAAAAATATAACATTTTACATTACATTATTAAAGTTTTTCATTGTATTTGTCAAATTTTCATATTTATAAAATTCAACTCATATATATTTTAGAGTGGATTTTTTCGAACTTTTCAAGAATTCTGGATTTTGGATTTTTTGGCCCGCCTGAATGAATCTCGATTTCCGGACATGGTAACTATGCATTTAAGACATGAATCTACCCTTTAAGACATGGAAAATATCTATTTGTATTACATCACACCATACTTAATCACGGAAGCTTCTAATGCGGAAGATAACCTTACATTGTTTTGTCACTGTTACTTGGTGACCTTTCTGTAACCAAGAAACCGTATATGGGTTGGGATGAGTAACACTTTTCAATCCCAACTTCTGCACAATTTCACTGGAAACTAGATTATCAGGGTTGCCAGATATGCCACCCCTACTGCAAGGGCGCGTGTATTCGCGTGCTGGATGCGGATACAGATACGGATATAGGTATGACGTGGCTCAGGTATGAATATGGGTACGACATGACTCGGTTACGACGCAATACCGTACGCAGCTGTATTTAGATATGGACCCGTAATTGGGCCATATCAAATGCAACCGGATACATTATGTAGGGCAACTATAGCTGTATCTGATTTAAAAGTTGAAAAAATTAACAAAAATTCCCTTCAAAAGGCCAAAAAGATGCTAAAAAACTCCTATAATGCATTTTAGCAGCAACAATCAAGGACATGAAGGTGAGAGTGTTGACTAACTTTTTTACTTCAGACTTTTACATTGGCTCTGATAAACCTGCGATTCTTTCAATCTATTTCTTTTGGTCTACTCCTGCCTCTTTTCTTTCATTTTGTCCATTTTTTGTCAGCCTACACAACCTGCAATATATTTTTAATCTATTGAACACCTCTCTTCCTACCTTCCCATGGGCCGGGAGTGTGTACTTTGCATGTAATTTTTATCTAACGTATAAATTTGTTTATAATTTAAAATTGATAATTGTTATTAGTATATATTTTTAATTTGTTATATGGATTATATTAATATTTTAAATATTTGTAATATGTGTGATATCCAACCACATCTATACAATGGGGCATTAAAACCTAGCTGCATTCGTACCTGTATCCATATCCATGCAACTTTATAGATTATCAGTACTACCACTATCTTTGATCAGATTGCAACACTTACCTCCTGCCTTGCACTTTGTTCTGGAAATGTTTTTCCTTTGAAAGGGCTCATTCTTTTGTTTGTTTGGTTTCAACAAGACTGTATGCAGCATTAGGTTCTCAACATACTTAAGTTCTACAGGAACAGTCTCTTCGACCAATGCCTTCTCTTGTGCTACATGCACTCTCTTTTTCTATTTTCTGTCTGCTTCAGGGCACTCATATGCTCTTATGCCTGTGCTGGCCACATTTGAAACATTTTCCATTGAGTCCTCTACCTTGTCCTCTGATGCAGGAGCATCATCTAGGAGGATTACTTAAGGCAATTTTGTACTGAACTACATGCCTATAGGCCTTTAGAGTAGGATCGAGTGTGTAGAAGGCCTTGGTTTTCAAATTTGGAGTTCAAATGGAGTTTCCCTCCAAAACACAAATTTGAATTTCTTGTTTGTAAAAACTTTCAATTTTTGGCAATTTTGGCCTTTGTCGTGTCATAGTGAGGGTCTAGACTTGGTTAAGGGGTATTAATATATAGTCTTATGTCCGTTAGTCAGGGTTTTACAACCTTCTTCATTATATTTGTTTGAAACTCTGTTTTCTTGCTAACTCATGTATGTTAACTTGAGTCTCTAAGGTAGCTGAGTCTAGATTAGTTAGGGTAACTACGTCAAAAATAGTTAGGAAAGGAAGAAGCTCTCGAACTGAGAGAGAGAGTTTGGGAAGGAGGAGGTGATGAGAGTGATTGTGGAAGGAGAAGATTCCTGATAAGAAGAAAGTTGCAGGGCAGACTGTTACAGTGTCTTGAACATTCAGTTTATAAAGGAAAACACTATTTTTCAAGCATGATGTTAATGATTCTTGGATGGAGAATGTGCAAGGACATCTGTAGACATTTGTTAATGATTGAGTAAAGAATTTGCTATGAATTTCCAAATCTGGACCGTGGAAGTGCAAAACTTTGCTTTTCCTGACTGGTAAACTACTGTTTGCAAGCATTGTAAAAATTTAAGGCATAGAAACTTGTTCCAGAAGCTGTCTTAATGTTGAACAGAACTTTCTATAGCCTCTAGTAGCCTTCAAATTTGAAACTTGGATAAAAACCTAAAGATCTCCTTCTCAGCCTGGGTATAAACCCTATCTAGGATTTTGGTGAAATTTTGTGTTTTTAGGGCTTAACAAACTTTTCAAAGGCCTAAATTGGAACTGTAGAGACTGACAGCGGAGATCAACATGAGTTTAGGGGTTCGGAGCTAAATTTATACTGTTGGCATGTGTGAAAATCTTATTGCCTCAGGAAACCATGTTTTTAGCCTTAGGAGACTTAATTGAGACCTAGATCTGGTAATTTGAGGGGGTCTAAATTGTGAGTTTGAGTATAAAATTTTGTGCAGAGTTGTAAGCCCATAAAGGGTATTTGGAATGATGCTTGGTTTGTCTAGAAACCTTGTAGTTATTTCCCAACAATAAGACTTGTGTTAAAGTAGGGCTAATATGAGGTTAACACAGGTTTGAAGGGGAGAACTGAGTTTGACCAAATTCCTTTAATTACAAACTTACTACAGAGTACAAATGCATAGAGTTGCACTGTTAGAAGGACATATTGGTGTTGGGAATCCTATAGAAGACTTCTCAAGCCAAAAGGACTATTTTGAGGATCTTGATGAAGTACTAGGAAACCAATCTTAATAGACAAGAAAGAAGAATTTTCAAGTGATTGTTGCTAACAAAATTGATGTTCTTTGTGAGGGTGTCTCTAGCTCTGCACCATCCTCTATTTCCATATCCTCTTTCTCTATAGGAATTATTACCACCCCATTGGTTCTGCTGTGAGGAACTAGCTTCATCCACCTCCTTCGCATAGGTCTGTTTTCTTCTATAAGATTGCCTTCCACATCTACCTTTTCCTCAACCTTACTGCTGTCTTCTAGAGAACATATTTTTAGTCTTCAAAGAACATTGATAGAATTCTTCTACAAATCGTAATCTTATCTTTCCAAACGCTTGTATGGAAAGACGAAGACTAGTACATGCCTTGAGATCTTCTCTTCATTGTCTTCTACATAACCTGCTGGGATTGTCAGTATGTATAATCTTTGGTGTAATCTTTTACACTTAAATTTTTGCTTCAAATTCTTCAGCTTCTTCAACGAACTTGGTTGATAATCAAAGGGAATTTCTTTTACCTTTCAACTTAACTGTCATTCTATTCCAAGACTTGTATACCTCTTGTTACCCTTTATGGTTGCACATGATCCCACCACAAAGATGCAATTTCCTTTAAACTTGTGTAGGCAAGCCATGCTCTTTCGGGGTTTTTTCAATTTGTTCACACAGAAAGTACTTTTCAAACTATGTAATCCAATCAATCAAAAAATCTTCCGGGGTCAAAATTCTCGAGTAGCTAGGGGTGTCCAACTTTGGGCTGCCTCCCATCTTGGCAATAGCTTTTCAAAAATCAATCCTCCAATTCTTTGTTCAACTCTTCTAGATAAGATTTTGGAGCTTCTTCGTCGTCACTATATTAATGTCAGCAGCAAATCTTCTTTGTTGCACAATCTCCATAGCAACCAATCTTTTTGCATTCCTCTCAATACTTATACAAGATCTGTAAATCTCAATGCTTGTCCTCTTTCAATAACTATTCCCTTGCGTGCCATTCTGTACTCTTCACAAATTTATAACAGGATTCAACCTGCAACAAATTCAACTTGAGCCTTCACACTTAGCCAAGTAGGACACAACTTACTCTGATACTAGATGATGGTGAGGTAGGTTGTGGATCAAGTGAGTGACAGACAACTCCGCTGTATCAAAGAACACAATTCACTATTGCAATGCAAGATAGGCATACAAAAATACTTCACTATTTCATTATGCAATATTTTATAGAGACATTACATACCCTTACAAACTTCCCGAGTAGCTAAGGGCATCCAAACTTTGTGTTGGCCTCACATCTTGGCAATAGTCTTTAAAAATCTATCTTCCAGTTCTTTGTTCAACTCTTCTAGATAAAATTTTGGAGCTGCTTCTTCATATTCACTAATGTCAGCAGAAACTCTGCTTCGTTGTGCGATATCCATGGCATCCAATCTGGCTTGCATTCCTCTCAACACTTATAAAAGATCCACAACTCTCAGTGCTTGTCCTCCTCTTTCAAGAGGTATTCACTCGTGTTGCATTTTGTACTCTTCACCATAGTTACCAGGTTCGGCCGGATCTGTATGAAATCCGGTTCGAACCGTATTTTTTGAAGCAACCGAATAAATCCGGTTCGGTTCGGCCTTGTTTTTGCAGGAAAAAAAAATTTCCTTTTTTGGCATATTTTTTTGTTTTGGTGAAAAAATCGCAAGTATGGAAAAAAATTTGCCATTTTTGGAAAGGGTCCGGGAAGATGTAGCAGCAAAAACTTGCATGTGCCATAACTTTTATTCTGTGGCTCCGTTTTAGGTGTCGTCTTCTCTAAAAGTATATATTTTCTCGAGCTCTACGCGTTGATGGCAATATTTTTCTTATTTTCATAAAATCCATTTTTGTACCTTTTTGGACCAAGCAACTTCTTGCAATCTTTTGAAAGAATCATTATGATGATGATGATTATGGTAGATGGATGCTCTTTTGTATGATTTGTCTATATATAATGATATAAGTATACAACAATATAAATTTATAATAATATATGTATATATATTCCGAACCGGATTTTTCCGGATTTTTTCGAGAACTCCGTATTTTCGGATTTTTTTGCCCTTCCGAATTTAATCGGATTTCCGAACCTGGTAACTATGCTCTTCACAAATTTATTACAGGATTCAACTTGCAACAATTTCAACTCGAGCCTTCACACTCACTTGCACAAGACAAAACTTGCTTTGATACTAGATGATGGTGAGGGAGGTTGTGGGCTGAGTGAGTGACAGTCAAATCAGCTGTATCAAAGAACACAACTCACAATTGCAACGCAAGATACTTAACAACAATACTTTACTCTTTCAGTACAAAATATAAATAAATCATGGAGACATTACATACTGTCACAAACTTTTGTTCAGTGAGACTCACAGGTTGACTTACTGTTCTACTTGGCCAGCTCAGCCTTCCTTTGTAGACACCCTACACCGTTTTTTCCACTAGGAGCTACTTGTAAAGTTGCACTTATGCAAGCTACCCTACTTTACAAGAACTCTTCACTCTTCTAGAAGAATCTTCCAGCTAACTACCTTTCCTAATAAAAATGGAGTGTCTTTTCACCCTCCTCATGGAATGCCTTTACACGATTTGGCCCTTGCTTTATATTGCCTAAGACGCATTACAAGAAAACACTGATGTCAATGAATCCAAATTTGTACTCAAACCCCAAGGCACATGTTACAGGAACTGTTTGGTGCAGTTGATCAATTGCGGTGTGACTTGTTGCTTGACGTCGGAGTCCTACATTTTCTGAAGGTTCTGACAAGCTCTACTGTAAGTTGTTGATCTCATGAGTCCTACAGTTTCTGAAGGTTCTGAAATGCTCTACTGTAAGTTGTTGATCCCATCCTCTTGCAAGGAACGAGTCCAAGAAGTATTGGATTGTTACTTCCATTACTGCTGTTGATTGGAAATACATGCATCTAAAGAATTATTCTTGTAGGGAAATATGGTCTAAATGGCAGCTTTCGATCTTTGCAAGGTGGCAAATAAACTTGCGAGTGAAGTCTGTCTTGGGAAGCTAATCAGAGCTCTTGGACCTGCAAAGCTTCTTTGGTTACGCAAAGCTCATTTCACGCTTGTGATGCTCTTGTAATCCTGTGAACTTTCCAAGACCTGCGGTGTTTTCTCGAAACTTGTGAAGCTTCTTCTGTTTTGCGCTATGTTGCTAGGATACGGGTACGGGCTCGATACGCGGATACATCGATTTTAAAAAACCCTTGGGTACGATACGTCCGTACATACATACATACATACATACATATATACATATACATACACACACACTCATTTTACTCATTTTTTAGTCCATAAGAAATACAAAACTTGAAAAATATAGTACGATCAATGTTCAAAACATTCAATATACTTAAGATTTTACATTTTCTATGATATATGAATATTGTATTCCTTTGTGTTTCATCCATTTCCTTTGAGATTAATTTTTGTGTTGCGATGGTGGCCATCAAAGATGTATATAGTGAGCTCCTAAAGGACCTATTTAATGAGATTGACTCTAACCTGCCAATGATAACTAAAGAGGTCAGTCCAATGGTTGGTTCTTGCATTCATATTATCCAAAATCACCTTCTAATCCTCCTTAAGGATGTGGGAAGGAGTCAATGCTGTGCCTTGGTAGTTTCTGGGAAAGGATGCTCTTTGAAACTTTAAGCTATGCAATTTGCAGTTCCAAATTTTTCTATTAGTATTGAAGATCACCTGAGATTTGATCTCATAAATAACTTGTACAGAGGCTCAGATATATGTCCAAATTTCTATGAATAGCTTCTTTCCTTGGCCAATTGCGATGATCCCAAATAATTACCTCAAACATTCTTGATATCCTTTGAATATTTTCTCTTCAATAAACTAGAGGGATTTTAAACAATCTCCATGTTTCCTTGTGGTTGCCATGCCCTCCTAGTCTAGTCCTGAATAAAACTGAAGTTTGTTTGAGTTAAAATAAAATAAAAAAAACTTTTTTAGAGCCCCCACTGCCCGACCCTACTGATATGTCCAACGTACTGGGACGTACTTTGATGTACCTGGGACATATCAGTACCATACTCGAGATGTATCTGTACCGGGTACGTATCCAGGGGGTACAGGAGGGTGGGGACGAACCCTGGTAACATAGGTTTTACACAGCTCAAAGGTGGGCTGCAATGCTTGCGAACCTCTGAAGGGATTTGTGGAGATCTCTTAAGCTCCGTAGTCTTGCAGAGATTTGGTAAGGTTGCAAAGCTCCCCAGTTCTATGCAGCGCCAAAATGATCTGCCAACTGTGTGAAGCTCTGAAGGGCTTTGCAAAGCTCAATTTATGCTATGTGAAGACTGAATTCTTGTACCTTTATGTAGGAAGCCTCAATTCATGGTGCTCAACTCTTCATGGTGTTCAATGATTTCTCAAGTGCAGGATATCCAGCTTAGAGTTCTATGGATGCTCCCGAATCATCCATGGATGCTCCTGTATCATAAATCTTGCCATACTTCAACATACTTTAGTCCTTGATCTATCATAAAAAAGAGACCCGATTGATAGTTGCTGCGGGATGGCATAAAAATCTTCACGAATATACCTTTTATGAATATGCTTAAAAGCTTCAAGAGTAAGAAATTTGATACATTTAATTTATCAATAGGTGTATATTCTTTAAGAGCAAAAAATTATGAAAATTAATTAAATTTCTTAATTAATTTCCAGCCAACGGTTTGGAATTACATGCAGAAACCATTAGGAGTTATCCATGTCAATTTTGACTTTGGCACCAAGAACTACAGGGTCTATGACAACATAACTATTGTGAGCTGGTGTAACTGCTTGAGAGGAATTGATAATGCAGGGTAAGTTGCTGTGAGAACTGCTGATATCATGCATGCACAACAGAAATGCTTATTTGGTGTTCCAGCATGCACGTATTTTCTTCAGTCATATGCTTCACATTTGGTAATGTTAAATTTCTTATGTCTGTCTCAATGGTTACTAGCCCATTTGGCTGGGGTTCATATCCTTTTGCTTTAAATCCTGGTCATTCTTTTGTTCCCTTTCCTTGGTGTCTGGCCCCATGGTATATGCATATCTTGTTTCTCTTCTCATTCATATGCAGGAGCTACCTTCCCCCAAGATCTTGACATTGTGGATAGCAGGGTAAATATATAGAAGGCAATGGAGGACATTTATATTCATCACGAGAAATTCATTCTTGAGCATGGCAAGAAAATAGATTACAAGATGCAAGAGCGATTCTTCAGCCCCACCAAGTGTAAGGTGTCCAGCAATATATGACGATTTTTTGAGAATTGCACAGGCAGCATTTTTTACTGATAAATGTACACCACCAACTTGTCACAGAAGTGGCCAAACCTTCAAATACTAAAATCAGCTGGCTTGACAAAGCCGCTTTCCTGGCTGACCAAGACAACTGCCTTTATGATGAGTAGCACACTAATGTACTGTATGGACCAGTGATTCACTCCACATACATGGGAATGCATCTATGCTGTTCTGTATAAGTTACAGATGTGCCAAGATAGTGAACTTATCATGTAAATGGCAGAGTAGCACTTTTCACATGTTTTGGTGATAAAATCTGATATTACACATTAGTCAGCACTGCTAAGAAATTGTGGGTTACCTAATGTACTGTATGGACCAGTGCAGATTTACTCCAAATACATCGAAATGCATCCATGCTGTTCTCTATAGGACAGAGATGTGCCATGATAGTCAATTCATCATGGAAATGACAGAGTAGCTCGTCTCGCATATTTTGGTGCTAAAGTTTGATATTACCCAGCAGTCAGCACTGCCAAGCTAGGTTCCACCAAGTTTCTGTGACGGGACGGGGGATGTTTTTCTAAACGGATTTTTTTGGAGGCCGTTTTTAGGGGACGGCTATTAAAAAACAAGGGAAAATTTAAAAATATAGGAAATTTCAAATATTCATATGATAACATTGATAAGGCATTCATCATATACATTATAGAACCTTAATACATAACATTAGAGCTGAATTGAGATTTCACATAAGATTCAATGTGGATATATATAATAATTACAACGAAATGCCAAGGGCTGCAAGTTTCAACTACAAAATGACAAAAACATAGGAAATCTACTTGCTACTCGAATGAATATTTGCTAAATTAGCATCAAAATTGGATTTTCAGTCTAAGTCACTTTGAAGCTATATGAGGGATGGCATCATCCATAGTTACCTAAGACGGGGGACGACGGGACGGGGTTTTCGGGACGGCAAAAAATTTCTAAATTTTGGGGACGGCGGGGGGATGGCTAATTAAAAAATATATAAATATTTAAAATATAAAGATATAGTGACTAAATTATATAAATAAGCTGAAATAAAACCATTTGAGATTTAAATAAGGTGAAACTTGAACTCATAAACATCAAATACATTCCTTAATACTATAATATCAATATGTTAATGTCATAAATTGAAAATTCATAATACATATTTGAATTTTGAATTTGAGACAAGCTGAAATTTCAAATATATTATAAAATATAAAAGTAAAACCATTCTAAATTACGATTGATCAAGTGACAATAGTTGATATTCATATCATTAATCTCATAGCCAAATACACCAACAATTGTCTATTGTCAATATTACAAAAAAAGAGGACAACTACAAGTATCAGCCTAAAAATCAGAATCAACATCTGAAGCAATATCCATGAACTCCTCCTCGCTGGTACTAGCATCCTTGTCCTCAAAGGTAAGCCCAATCAATCTTCACTGCACAGTATTGTCCTCTTCAACCTGCCTCGGCTCCTCGGGATCTACATCCCACCGTAATGTTGGGGTCTGTTTGTACTCAGGTGTCTTGCGATCCATAAGACACAAAGCATTGTGTACAACTACAAGCTTCTCCGCTCTCGCAAATGTAAGCCTATTCCTCTTAACAGAGTGTATCCAACCATATGTAGACCAGTTCCTCTCAGAGGCAGAGGAGCTAGAAACCTGGGAAAGGACGCGAATGGCAAGTGGTCGCAGCAGTCCTGGAAGCCCATACAGTCGCCACCAACTCACTGGCTTCTCCTGTGCTATTGTTACCTTGTCTGCCTTTGTTGATGTTTTGTACCCATCAAGTTCAGTGAAGTCGAGCCACTCCAATCTGATCTGTGAAGCTTCTATGGAGTGTACATTTTTTTAAAGGCCTTCATAAGGCCCTTCTTCACCTCATCATCATCCAATGGGATAACTCTGCTGGCCTCTCCACATACCATTTGGGATTCAGTGCATACGCAGCCATATGAAGAGGAGTGTTCAACTTCTCCCATCTCCATTTGAATAATGGGTTGTATATGTTCATTATAGAACTCCAAAGTGGGGTCCCTCACCCGAATAGCTGCCTTCATTTGCCCAAGCATGCTGTCAATGCACTCATAGATCTCACCAAGATTGGGGCTGTTAGAATCCCCATATTTGATGACACTAAAATCGGAGCTATGATTGATATGATGTATTTCATATCAACCCAAAATGTTTCCCGCAACACCACTTCCTTCACTCTTTTCCCTTGATCTGTCTTGGACTCACGCCACCTAGTCCAATCCTGTGTCATAATCATAATTTGTAGGGGCTCCTGCAACTCAGACATCCTCTCCAACAAAATAAAATAGGATGCAAAGTGGGTGTCAATTGGTTTCAAAATTCCTTTTTTGAAAAATTTGAAAAAGTGCCAATGATGTGTGGTGATTACATATGAACTTCTGCACGTCCCTGGCCTCAGTCACTATCTGGTTGACCCACTAAATCTTCCCTATGTCTTTCAGTGCATTGTTCATGGCATGCACACAACATGGAGTCCAATAAATATGCCTATATTCCCGCTCCACTAGCTTGCTGCTTGCTCTGCACACATAAGTTGCATCTGTGACAACCTGTACAACGTTTGAAGGTCCAACCTCCTCAATGGCATTCTTCAAAATCTGATACTGGAACTCAACATCTTTCCGCTTCCCAGAACAATCAATTGCTCTCAAGAAGTATGGTCCATCTTTGCAAGAGACAATGATATTGATGAGAGGACGGTGTCTAATATCCGTCCACCCATCCATGATAATGCTACATCCATGTGACACCCATGTCACCTTCATCTCCTCCATCAATAGATTAACCTTGGAATAGTTTCTATCCAAGATTGTTGTCCTGAGTTTTGTGTCTCCAGGAGGCACATAACTTGTACCTGCTTTTGCAACCTTAGCCATAGCCTCCTTGTAATAAGGAGAGCGAGCGACATTAAATGGAATCCCAACAGCATAGAAAAATTTCCCAATAGCATCATTTGCCTCTTCCCTTGCCTTTGAATCAAACATGTCAACAACTGAATTTGGGCTGCCCCCACGGCCTTTCTCTTCCCTCTGCTTTCCACTTCTGACACTCCAAAACTAGAACCAGCTAGAGTATTACCATGTTTGCAGTCCTATGAGCACTCAATGGAGTCATTGGAGTGTTAGCCGTAGAACCACAAACTTCTGGCACATTGTCCGTGGTATTTCCATTGAAGATTCTCACCATCTCGGCTCTGCTCTAGTGAAAGGCCCTTACAAGTGCCAACCCCCTTCCTGTAAGGTGCAACAAGTGTGCATTGGTCCTAGTGATACTGCCATGCCAAGTCAATGCACATATGTTGCACTTCCATACTTTGCTCCCCCCTCCAGACTTGGGGTTATCAATTATTTGGGCAAATTGTTGCAATGGCTTCTTCTTATCAAATGGTCCAATGGCAAATTTGGACAACATTTGAGAGGGGCAATTGGTAGCACTACCAACTGAACTACCAATTGCCGTTGCCACTACATTTTGTGTCCCTTCTCCACTCTCCCCCATTGTGGCATCACCAACTCTTCCATGGCCACCTATCTCAACTTCCTGTTCAACCCTCTCCTGCTCTGATTCATACTCATACTCACAAGAAGAACTCATGGTGATGATTGCTGCAATGAATTAAAAACAACCATAACTATATGATTGATTGATTATGTAATGAATTAATTTAAAAAAAAATGTAGCCAATATGCATTTTTAAAATCGTACAAACTATATGCGTGATTATATTGTGAATGTAGATGCAAATGTTAAAAACAACCCCTAAAAATGCAAATATAATATAAATTTTAAACAAGAAATAAAATGTAATTAAAAAAACGTAACCATTTAAATTTTAAATTTTACAACCAAACCCTATGCAAGATGCATTTTTTAAAATCCCACAAACTATATGCATGATTGCATTATGAATGTAGATGCAAATGCTAAAAAACAACCCCTAAAAAATGCAAATATAATATAAATTTTAAACTAGAAATAAAAATGTAATTAAAAAAAAAACGTAACCATTTACAATTACATTGTACAACCAAACCCTATGCCATATGCATTTTTTTAAATCCTACAAACTATATGCATGATTACATTGTGAATGTAGATGCAAATGCTAAAAAACAGCCCCTAACAAATGCAAATATAATCTAAATTTAAAAAAAAAACTTTAACAAGTATTGTAAGCAAATAAAATTATAAATACCTCTTGTTCCCTCTTGCTCTTGCTCTTGCTCTTGCTCTCACTCTTGCTTGGTGTGAATATGAAATGAGCCCATAATGTAAATTTATAACATAAAATAACACTTTTAGGGTTAGGGTTAGGTTAGGAATGTTAATTTTATGTTGTAAGTGATTTACAATTAAAAAAATAGTTTTGAGTCTTAAAAGTGTGTTTTTTTATTTAAAAAGTGGTAAAACATGTGGGGCACGTCGGGCGTCCACGGGAAGTTCTCGAGGACGCCCGGGCGTCCCCAACGCCCCTCCCACGTCCCCCCACGCCCCCACGCCCCTAGGACATTTCCTCCCCTCTTGGATGTCCGGGGCGTTTCCCGCCAAGTGTGCACTGTAGGAAATGTGGGGGAAACGTTTCCCCCACGTCCCCAAGACGTCTGGGGCGCCCCAACGTGTTAAAAATGGGGGACGCGTCCCCATGTAACTATGGCGTCATCCAATAGAACCCCAACCAATCACTCCAAAGTGCCTCCTTATCAACCATCGTCGGCATCTTACCTTTATCTCACAACTGTTCTCTTCTCACTGTTCTCTTTCTTAACAAAATGCAAAATGGAAAAAATGAGCTTGTTCTTTATTTTGGTTGTTAGTGTGGTTGTTTTAGTTTAGGGATAGTGGAAAGAGGTGTGGGGGTCCTTGTGGGTCCCCCCATCCCTTTTTTAATTTGAGTTTTTTAAAAGTGTTTTAAAACTGCTGGGACGGTTAACCGTCCCTTGCTGTTTTTCACGCCCGGGACATTTCCTAAAAAATAATAATTTGGGAAAATTTGATTGTCAATGTAGGGTATTAGCCTTCTTTGGCCATACATATATAGGCAACTATTTTTCTAGTAAACGGTGTATTTCAGTCAGATTATTTTTGTTTCGATCATGATAATTTGTAGACTGCGATATTCAATAGTGTGTGGCTTATTTTGGGTATGGCCTGGTCCACTGTGTGGCCTTTACATACAAAGACTTTTCTAATGTGCTGAAACTGAATTGTTTAAATTGTTTTCAGATGGAGGGCATAGTGGAGGACATGGCAGTCACGGGGCTCTCATCGACATGGTAGAGGTACTCTTATTGATATGTATTTGAGACCTGTCTTGCTCTGAACTGCTGTATTTTATTTCTATCCTTGTACATGGTGTATGGAAAATGCACAAACATGCAGAGACACTGTGTGTGAAAGGGAGAGGATCTAAAGACAGGGAGATGGACCCATGTTCTCATGGATGTATAAATTTATTTATATCATGAGTTCAATCTCTGCGGCATTACGTTCACTCACTAGACTGTGTTGAAGTGTTAGGTGCAAAAGTATCACATTAAACACGGTAATGGATTTTTAAGCGTAACAAATTGCCATTTGCAGATTATGGTCGCAAACGCTACAGATCAGAAGATGACCGTGCAACAGATGATGGATTAAAGAGGAGCAGAGGCTATGACCGGGAGTCGAGGCTGGTATGTATTAGCCATATTATTAGTTTGCTAGAAAATACCATACAATTTGTGGTTGTTACAGATTGGTTTACTACATATGTTCTTTAATAAATTATTATATTGGTGTGCAGGAAAGAAATCCCGTTTTCGAGAGAGTGGTGACTCTGATGAGGATGATAATGGAAAGCGTTAAAGATCGAGTTGCTGTGTAAAGTTAGTAACTTGTAAATTCATTTCCATCCTAACAAAGAGTTTTACATTTTGTGATCGACAACTAGAGGACTTCTAAAATGAGTCCTTTTTATTGTCTTCTCTGGCACCTGTTATAGGTCTTTTCAATTACTTTGTAAATGATCTGTGTTACTAGGTGTTATTATCTTCTTGTTAACCTTTTTGTTGCAATTTCTTTTTTACATCTAATCAAAGTAACTTGAATTTATCACAGGCTTGTTTTATAAAGGAACTAAATTATTTTTAGGTTATATATGTAAATTTTCTCTGGAAGTTGAAGGTGATTTTCCTGAGCTATTTAAGCAGTTCTTAAAGCTATCTTCACTCTTGAGTTTCTATTGGTGATGTTGATGGATGTATCACAGCTACACATGTATGTATTTATCCAAGTTTTGGAAAAACCTGAAGCAATAATGACCTTGAAAATTTGTGTTTTAAGGTTGTCTATTTTACCCAATTCTTAGGAACTAGTTTGGTAATATTTTCGCACTTGCCATGTCCTATTTTAAAATATATTGCCCACTTTGACTCTTCTTTCAAATGGTTCTATATCCTGATTTTATACACATTATTTTTACAGCACCGAGTTACCCACATGGCAAGGCAAACCAGTGCTACCAAGAACGGTCAATTATAGGGGATCATTTTTAATGACTGAAAGGATGTAGTGACACAACCAATGTTACCAAAGTCAGCAGAAAATTTGAGGCTAGCTGTTTTCATTTCGATTTTTTTTTTTTTCAAAAACATTTTAACAATGTTTGAAAAAGAAAGATTTTATTAAATAACTATGATTTTATGAAAAAATTAGTATAAAAATAATACACTTCAGGAGTATGCGAATTTCTTATTTTCCCAATTTTTGGTGTCACAATACATACACATTGTGTGTAATTAAGTAGATTATGGAAACCTTTGAGCATATCCTGATGCACCATTTGATCTGGTTAATTTGAACGGCTCCCCTGTCTACCATGTTTAATGCAATTTTCTTGTGATTTGAATTGGCCCTTTAAGCTTTTTACATCCCAGCAAACACAATTTCATACACACTCTATTTCTAAATATTTATAATTTATGCCATACTAAAAATATTATAACATTTGCTGTCTTTTGACATGCGTATGCCATTATTGCTGCACAAACAAAGATTACTGTTTTCTCTCTGAATCCAAATACGGTAAGATATAAAATGAAAAATATACCCATCAAATGAAATGCCAAAAGATGGGGCAGATTTGTTAAATACTCATGAAAACTAAAACTAGTGAATTCGATACTTTATATTAATATCATTCAATGTCAATTACACCATGAATATTTGAAAACCTAGATATCGTATTTATAGTCTTTCAGGAACCACTAATTGTGGCAGCCTGTTTGATAGTGAAATGGACTACACTTGAGGTTTATCATGGTTCTATTTTGAAGTTCTAACACTACCAATGCCAAATAGCTTGGTGAATCATTAATTCTACATTTTCTACTTGCATTTTCACCAGCTGCATAAACAGGGTTTTGACAGGGTATTGGAAATCTCATGCCTGGGTAGCTGAGGTTTTGCCCAAAGGTCGTATATACCTTCATTGTTACTCAGCGAGCATTGCAAATTGGTACTAACGAAGATATGCAAATCTAATTCTTGAGCGGTTGAGGTTGTGCATGAAAGTGACATATATCTTCATCTTTACACATTTTTATGACAGTTTTGACTGCCAATTCATTTAAAGGAGCCCATCTAAACAATTTCATTGCTTTTGGTTTACAAAACTTTATTTGGGAATAATGAATTACCATGGTGCATTGGAAAGGTTCTGCTTAACAAGCATTGCAAATCAAATTCCTGAAGGTCGTGCGTGTGAGCCACATATATCCTCATTGTTACACATTTTCAAAGCAGTTTTGACAGCCAATTCATTTTAAAGGAGCTCATCTAAGCAACATCATTGGTTTTGGCCGACAACACTTTATTTGGGAAATACCGATTTACCTTGTTGCATTGGAAAGGTCTTTGTAAATAGCAATTGCTCCAAGGTGCAAAGGGCACGCTGATGGGGGAATAATTGACGTTACTAGGTAATTTGGAAAGAATCCTGCAAAGAAAGACTATAATTAAGAACACTATAAGGTGGTTAGATTAAGTTCCTAGTTTAAAGATATACCGGGGCTTCTAGTGTTCATATTGTACATTACATTAAACATATAATCAAGGTTATTGGGTAATTAAAAACTATAATAAGATCACAATAAGGTGATTGTATTTAATTCTTGGTTTAAAAATATACATTGGCCACGTAGACCAATAATCTCACCACATACTAAGAAGATTGCACCAATATGAATCTAACTCCGCCATTGCATAACTCTTATAAATGTTTAGCTTAATCTTCATGGTCCTTAAATCATCTAATTCATCTAGTGGTCTAGGTCACATAATGTGAATAAATGTTTGTCCACCAAATGGAAAAGAGTAGGTTTCACATGCATAATATAAACAGAAATAAGTTTTTGATGGTAATGGTAGTTACAACTTAGGGCAAGATTGGGAAGTCAGTATACTTTAACATTTAATTCCACCCACTTCACTCCCTAAAGCGTCCAACTTATTCATTTCCTTTCATGTCTCATTCGTCTAATAAATATTCATCAAAAAGTTAGTATTTAAAAAATAACACCCATTCTAATGTCTAACTATCAACATACTCACTATTAAAATGTCTTACTATCAACCCACTCACTATTTACCTTCTAATTATCTTGCAATGTGACTAATTTTCGTAAAGTCTTTGTCTCACTATTTCCCTTCTAATTATCTTGCAATGTATTTTCATAAGTCTTTTTACAATTGTTTTACCTTTTTGGTGACTAATTATCTTGCTCTCACCTCCATTTGTCGTGATTCCTCATTTGTTTCTTCTCTTTATTTATATGCCACTTGGAACTTTTTGTTGACTAATTATCTTGCTCTCACCTCCATTTGTCGTGATTCCTCATTTGTTTCTTCTCTTTATTTATATGCCACTTGGAACCTTCACACACACATGCATTCCTTGTTTAGTTGGGACAACAAACTAAATGCATTTTCAAATCTTTCTACAAAGACAATGATGATGTGATTGTATGGCACTTGCATTACTATTCTTGAGAGCACAATCTATAATAAGCAAACTACCAAATATTCTTTTAAGTACAAATGGTCAGGGTTTCACAAGTCCTTTAATTGTAATTGATAATGAAAGTTGGAAAAATTTAGGAGTAAGTGACGGAGTTGGTGTCAAGGTGACATTAAAAAAATGTCAATTTCTCAATTAATGATTATTTCTTCAAATGAAACAATCTCATCATTATTTATTTCTTCATGTGAAACTATCTCAACACCCTTAATATACTTGATTAACTTTGGAGCTTTCATCTACTTGAAGTTCGAATGCTTCGTTATGAAGGCTTTTTTGTGTTCATAAGATTACACCAACAAGAAGGTGCTTCTTAACTCATTAATCACCACAAACTTGATTATAAATCATTTCAAGTATATTCCCTATGTATTTCTTAACCTTTGGCTTGAGGATTGAGTTGTGATTGTACCACTTGTTTTTTCCTATTAAAAAATCGTAAAGACATTTTATTTTAATTTATTCTTCAATTCTCCATAAAATTTGAAAAAAGTTCACCAATCTAAATTTGAAACTAGTTAACTTGGGTTGATTCGTGGTAACATTTAATTAGTCTTGGTTTTAATAGTTTTATATTGTGAATGTTAAGGGAGTCTATTCACGTGTCAAACACAATCTTATTTTATACATTCCATGTAAGAAACGAGATCTCTTATAGATTTTTTATAGTACCAATGTGGCCATTTTAGATAACTTCAATATTGTACTTTGTTTGATAGGTGCAATTTATAAAAATATTTTGTTGCACACATTTTCTAGGTAATGTCTCTAGGCAATGCCCCACACAAAGATGGAAGCTACAAAGTTCTAGGTTTACCCTTGAAAATTTGGTGCTCCCATGAAAATTGTGGTATCCACATGTAAATTTGAGGTACCACATGTACATCTAAGTAATTTTAGGTAATTACAAGTAAAAAATAATTAAAATAATTGAGAAACCCCTCAATTTTTTTGAGATAAGTCCATCAATGTGAATTTTAGCAGAGTTTCAAGTCATTTGCAATATTGAGTTGGACAAGATAACTAAATTTGCAAGTAGAATATATGTTAGAAGAAAGTAGAGATCAATTTATAAATGACAATTGATCACTATTGTAATGGAAAATTGGCATTTTAAGTCCATATATAAGTTTTGACTGTAAACACCTTTTATTTTGGTTGTTCCCCAATTTACTTGAAACCTAGACCCAAGTCAAAGTTCTCCCTTGTAAACACTTTGAAACTTTTTGAATTAGTAAACAAAGATTTGCAAAGTGGACAAGTATTATACTCTCCCTCTATTCCTAAATACAAGGGTTGGACCTTTATAGAGAATTAAACATTCATAAATTTTATGAAGTTTGTTGAATCCCCAAATCCCTAAAACTTCTATATACAAATATACGATATAGACTCTTAAACATACACGGCTCTTTGCATTCAAGTCACAAAATCATACTTTTATTGGGCTAATTCAAATCGTTCGGGCTTCTTCAATGTGTAACCAATATTGGGATTTTCAAGAAACATGAAATAATGATAACGAACTAAAGTGGTTTTAATTATGTCCACGAGATCGAATGGTCTATGGGACCATTGAAAACTCCAACTGCTTAAAGATTTGCGAGCTTAGTGGTATCTTTTAGAAGGCTGCTCTTCTTGTTGATTTGAGTTAACATCTCTCTCAAACCTTTTATTTTACTTTTTTGAAAAGCTCTATCGTGGAACCAACTCTTAAATTTATCTCAAATTTGACTATGATGTTTGTGTATCTTGGACATTCAAGGATGAAATGCTCATACGTTTTGATGATCTCTCGTAGTGTATAAAATTCAAGTCCTCTTTTCCCATGGTTCCTTAGGTGTTGTCCATCTCCTATTTTGTATCTAATCTTATGGGAGCTAGTCCTTAATTGAGCAATGCTGATCTTTTCCCTCCATTTACTTTCAGCGCTACATATGTTTTTCTCACAATGTTCATATGTTAGTTAAACTTTGAAATATAGTGTTGATGCCTCCTATTTGTTTTTCCCTCCACATCACTATTCTAATTTTTCATTCACATATTTTTTATGTTTTTGTCAAGCTTTGGGAATTCATCTAGGTCGATATCATATTTGCTCATCCATTTGTGGTTCTGTTTTATCTACATGTTCTTTCGTCTATGTAACCAAAAAGGCGTGCTCGATGCCAAGTATAATTATCTAGAAGGTTCCGAGAAAAGTGTGAGCTCACTCCAAAGAGGTTGAGGGTATAATGGATAACGAGTTCATGGTGAATACATAAATGAGAAATTAATTCGACCCAAGATAGCCTCAAATGAGTTGCATGATTTTAAAAACAATGAAACAAAAACAAGATAGAGCTTGTTGAAAGAAAATCCAGCCATTGGTAGAACGATGAAAGCTTGAGTCGACTTGAGTTGAGTGTGGGATGGTAATAAGATGAAGCACACGGTAATGTACGTTGGTGTTGGAATGTTACAAGTCTAAATTGAAGGAGAGTTGTGCATCAAGCCGGTCGATATAAGGCCTATATTGCTACCATTGACATTGTTCAAACCATTGAGCCATGGTGCGAAATGCCATAACAAGGGTGAAGAAATTCCAAGCTACATGATGAATAAACTATAAGTTCCCATGAAGCCAATGGTTGAATCAAGACGAGCTTGTGAGCTACCGAAACCAAACTAAGACCAAAGGTGTTCAAAGATGGCATTTCAATTTGCGGTCAACATTAGGTCATAGATGATAAACTAAGGTGAGATAGTCCAAGATGAATGCCAAGAAAAGAATTTTGACTTGTGCGTGAAGTTTAAATGAGTTCAAATTGTTGACACGAGTCTTCCAAGGCGGGAGATCACAAATTGAAACATAAGCTTAATCTAAGGGTTGCACATCAAATCAAGAACATGCTCATATGTTCAAGTTGTGGCACGAGGTTAACTAGCGAGATCACGAACGGAATAAAGACCTCGATCTTGTGCAAGCTTAAACTTGAGCTCAAATGTTCAACCCATGGACACAAGTCAGCCGAGAGATCATGCCTTGAATGGTGAGGTCACTCAGCGCAAACTCACATCTAGCCAAGTAGCTGATTTTGTAGACCCAAGTTATTTATGGTGGAGATCACAAAATGTGACATAGGCTTGGGCGGGAGGGAGATTGAAGGCCACATGGTGAAAGTGATGCCAAACTATTACCCAATGGATTAGGTTGTGTGGGTTTTGGTTGGCGTCAAGGTGGTCAATTTCTAATGGCCTATCAAATAAAGAATGACTTTATCTTTTTCAAGTCATATTAATTCTTTTGAATTAATTGACTTTAGTTAAAGTCATAACGTGAAAATAAATTAATTCATTTATGAATTAATTAGATATTATAACGTGCAACTCATGATATCACTTAATTGAGTAAGTTAGGTTTTAGGTTGAGTTGATTCATGTATATGTATATATATGTACACACACATATACATATACGTATACATATAAACACACACACGAGACACACACACACATTTATACATAAATGTATGTGTGTATATATATATATCTATATGTATATTATAAACACACACACATGTATGTGTGCGTATATATATGTACATATATACTTATACACACACACACATACACACACATATGTATGTGTGTGTATATATATATGTATGTATGTATATGTATGTGTGCATGTGTGTGTATATATATGTGTGTGTGCGTGTGTAGATATGTACATCTATGTAAATATCTATATCTACATATATGTATATATTTTCATCTGTACACACACATATATGTATATGTACACATATATACATATATGTTATATATGTATATATGTGTACATATACATATGTGTGTGTACGAGATGAAAATATATACATAGATGTACATATCTACACACGCACACACACACATATATAATATATGTATATATGTGTACAAATGAAAATATATACATATATGTAGATATAGATATATACATAGATGTACATATCTACACACGCACATACACATATATATACACACACATGCACACACACACACACATATGTGTGTGTGTGTGTACTGAATGAAAATATATACACATGCACACATGCACACACACACACACATACACATACACACACAAACATGTGTGTGTGTGTGTGTGTGTGTGTATGTGCATATATATATATATGTATGTATGTATGTATGTATGTGTGCATGTGTGTGTATATATATGTGCGTGTGCGTGTGTAGATATGTACATCTATGTATATATCTATATCTACATATATGTACATATTTTCATTTGTACACACACACACACACACGCCGCGCACGCGAAGCGCGTGCATGCGCACACGCACGCATGCACGCACGCACACACACACACACACGCCCCCACACACACACGCGACACAAGACGCGCACACACACACACACAATGGGTTGCTTCAACTTTGTGTATGATGTTTAACTTTCAAGTTGTATTAATGGAATACTAGCAAATACATGAAATCATTTGTTATTGCTTTCGATTTTTTTTTTGTTTATGATATTTGTATTGCAGTTCATAGATTAGGAATCATTTGTTATTGCTTTCAATTTTTTTGTTTATGATATTTGTATTGCAGTTCATAGATTAGGAATTATAACATAATCCAATAGATTTCATGATTATGTGCAAGCCTTCAATGCCTACAAACATTTTTTTGAAGCCTTTGAAGGTGGACTTTATACCAAGCACCTAATATGATGATTGCGGAGATTCTATGCTCATGTTTCCATTCTCATGATGAGGGAAATAATTTGACATCTTAGATTTACCTTGAGTTATCAAACTATTCGATTTGCATTTTTTTCGTTATGGGTTTCTACCTTATCTTTCTTGCCTATTTCCTTTTTGTTTTGTTTTATGCTTCCTTTATGCTTTTAGGTCAAAAGCACCAAAATCACAAATTACCCCTATTATACGAGGAGCAACCCCTCTCAAAAGCAAAAGAGGAAAATAATACGTTCCATGGTGATTTCTTCAATGTTCCAAGATTATTTGTTGTTTGTTGAGCAAGTTTGTGAAATAATGAAAGAAATTACAACGATATAAAATATTCTCAAAACTTTTTTGACTTCATTGAGGATCAAAGTGTCTTCCACATTTAATTTCCAATATCAAGGAACCTCCCTTGGCATGGAGGTTGGTGACTCTACTCAAGTGAGGTACCTAGTGCCTTTATCTTTTGATTCAAGAAATGACATTGGTTCAACCCAACTTTGATTGTTCTCCTTATCCCATGGGGGAATTGCTTTGCACATTTTGCTTTGGCCCAATACACTACCTTGCCTTTGGGATCAAGAAATAACTTATTGAAGTTTTTAGGAGATAACTCTCTAGATGCCGATAATCATCTTTGTTTCTTTAATGTAGCTCATGCAACATCTTGGGAGTTACTGAGAAGAAAATGTCTTTGTGAGACTTTTCGTTGAAACCCTCATTTGGTATGCTTCTTGAAGGGTTTCAACATTTGAAGGATATTGTATCATGGATTGGGAATTCTTAAAGACCAAGTTCTGGTTATATTCAAGTCACTGTTGTAAGCATGCATATACTATTGTTTGATTTCTTCCAAGTTCTAAAGAAAGAAGATGAGAGACTTTGTAACACGAATAAACATGTTGTTAAGATCTATTCTTCATCTTTGAATGACTAAGTGCTAGAAACCAACTTCGATTCTTTATTGTCACTCTATATTTAGATGTTCGTTTCATCTTGAAGAGAAATAAATTCCCTGACCTTTAAACAACACAACAAATAGTTGAAATCAAAGACGATTCAGTCATTTATGGAAATTTGATGAAGAAGATTTTGAAACTCTCTTAAATGTTTCAAGTGATAGATGCGATATGGTACCTATCACGAAGAAACACAAATTCATTACAAAAATTGCTCATTCGCCAAGGGAGAAGGTTCAAGAAAGAGTTCCCACACATGTGTAACAAATTTCTACAAATGGAAGAAGTGAAGACTACAACTTCCTCTCAATTGTTTGAATCTTACAGGCTTGAGTGAGTAAGATTTGCTTAAAAGACCGTTAGTTGGACCACAAGATAGGGATTTTTTTAAAATTTGCTATCCACATTGTGAAGATAGTGATGATGCAAATATATTTATATATGATGAAGAGTATAATACTTTTTGAATTCCGGTAGTAATAACAATCATGGTGTTGAAGATCTAACAATAGACTTTATTTCTTCGTCTGCATTGATTTGAGAGATTTTTAGCAACATTCCTCATGAAGAAGAAGAAGAATTTGACACTTCATCCATATCCCTCTTTCTTAGAGATGCACCATTTTTTTGGAGAGTTTGAAAGTGAATATCAAGAGATTAAGTTTTCTTGCTTACATTCATTCCCAGAAATGGAAAACTTCACCATGGAATTTGATGAAGAAACCACACTGAAGAATGAGTGATAAGGAGGTTTTCAAATTTAAAAAATGTACCCTTGGTTATATGAAAGGTATGAAGATGAATAACAATGTCATATTTACCAACATGTATGCATCAAGAATATGAGATATTCTTGAAGGTGTAAAACGAAATATCGTGAATGATCATTGGATCCATACAAAACTTAATGCTCTGCCCTTCCTTTGTCTTTTTAGTACCTGTAATTTTGACCTAAGGTACTTGACAATTATCATCTTACATTTAACTAGTATAAGCCCATCCATTCATTTATTGACTTAATCTAAAGGCATCTCATTTAATTCCTGCACTCTAAGTCCACTAGGTCACCAATTTTTCTTCAACTTAATACCTTTGGAACCAATGCACCCTATATAAAAAAACATTCAGACTCCTAACTATTCACCTTATGTCTCTAATTAGGGTCCAACCTAAGCTTGAGAAAATCATTTAACGAGGGCGAAATTGATCAACGTGTCTATCCATGGTTGACGATTAATTGTCCTTGTACTTGTAACATACATATTTTCAAATGCACAAAATACCCAATTTGACTTGGGTCAACTGATTTAGAAAGCATTCGCATAAGTCAACAATAAAAACATATGTACACCAATCTATCTCGGGGCATATAGAGGATCTCATACTTAAGCACACTCTAAGGACTTTGAGCCCTAATTATTGAATCGTTAATTCTTTAGAGCACTATAACAAACTACAAGTCTAAATACATTCTCATTTGCGTCACTAGATCACTCTCATGCACCACAAGTGAAGGCATAGTTCATTGCAAGTCTTGAATGCCTTATTAAGGATTTTGAATTTACATTGTTTATGCACATTAACACACATCCAATCGGAGGGATAATTATATGATCTTGAGGCCCTTTCGAGGTAGTGCTATTTTGACAACAGATTAATAGTTATTTGGCTATTCTCGAATCATTAGAGTAACCCCTTTTATAGGTCACAAGGAGAGGGCGAGGATTTCCATAAAGGAGAACCCATTTGTAGGAACAAAAGAGTGATCGTCGGATTCGGTGTGGATCCTAGATCTAGAGACACAAGCGTACTTTGTGCTAGGGTTGATGAAATTGTCGAGATGACTTTGTCCGGCATTGATGATTCTATCTAGATCTCACTTTTAGGTCCTCAAAATTTACAATCATATTTACAATACTCTAAACAACCTATTCTCATAGTTTTAAATCACTTTGTCACATCACTATACCTCGCAAAATCTTTGTAATATTTTTAACCCTAACCCTAGTTTCTTTTATATAACTTTCGAAGTTACGTTGATTGTATATTTATGCACACATGATTTAGGGTGTTGTGTTTATTGTATTTATAGTAGTATCATTTTATATTATAACATAAACATTTTAGTAATAATCTTAATTAGATTTACCTATTTTCAATATTACATTTTGGCAAACTTGCTTTATTTTATCAATCACACCAACCTAGGCTTTGTTTCTCACCCATAGGGTTTCAAATTTCTAAATATGATTTTTAGTTTCACTTTGAGCTTTTTTGGACACAACTTAGTCACCATGACCAAGGTTGCACTTTTAGCGAAAAAGACCGAGCTAGGAATTGAACTATTAAGGATGGTCTCTATTGAACCTAACAATATGCCACATGACTCTACTTTTTATATAATGGACCATCTTGTTACCATAAATCTCACTCTGAATTCCTTGACCTCACCCATACCTACACCATAACTTGCTTATAAACCCGTTACACCCAACATGCCTTATCCACAATGATGACGGACCTTATTCCGAGGACCCTACTTTGATTGTCAAATGAATCCTTAAATGCAATTTGATTAAGATACCCCACACAAGTGTCATCACTCATATAAATCACCATATATGAGATTGATAGTAAAAGTATCTTGTGCGTACCATTGATGTCCTAGTTATTCCACGAACAGGTGCTTCATGTTACATCGAATAATTCGAAACTCATTTATAATAACAATATCACTTTTACCAACAAACCATGTGCCTAGGATATACAACTAGTAACTTCCCTATGAGTGACATTCCTACTACAAAATCGACATCCACACTTGATGCAAATACTTTACCTCATGGTATGTGTTATATCTCAATCCATACATCAATAACGATTCTCGACCTCACAAAGATTTTTACGACACGGGGTCATACCCATATGCCACCTACACACCCCCTCCCTTTATAGAATAAAGTACAACATTGATTATAAAGGCTTCACATATACCCAATGTGGATGTTGTATCACACAATATTGTCCCATATACATGGTTGGACACTACTATTGTCCATGAACCACTCACTACTATACATGGTGGCATATCAATTCCCATAAGCATCATTGAGGCATTTCACTTCAAGTTACACCTCTAGTAAGGGGATTCCTCGGTTGCATGGTCTACGGTATGATACATTTTACATACATGAGTGAACAAACAAACACCACTCTTATGATTTGTAAATGCGGTGCTAAGCAATCTCAATACACTAATACAATGATATGTCATGTGCAATCTTTGTAATGCTTTACCTAAGGGCTTAAAATATATCGGTATTCACGAGAATCACCGACAATTCATATCGCATCACATAAATATCCTCTCTCGACCACATGTTTCTCATGTTTCTCATGTTATAAGATGGTTGTAGATACCTTATTCCATGAACATTATACACTTTACTTCTTACAACCTAGTACCTTGGGGTAGCTCACCAATTAGGGGTGTGCCTATACTAGGGACATTTTATTATGCCCAATGAGATCACATCTTTTACATTGAGCATATTTTCTTAGCCCTCTATCTCGAGAGGTACCAACCACATTAGGGGATACCTACATTGGGGCATCTTATTGCACGAGCTTATATCTACCATATCCTTACATTCTAGTCTAATGATGGTACAATGCTACTCATTCCTATCTCACATCATATAATTTATTACGATACATGGTATAACATGATTTATTCGATGATCATATTTCTTATTTTTAGATCTTGATTTGATCATGCTCCATGCTTGCTCATATTGATAATTAATATTTTCTTTCTCGCATATTGCTATACTAGTTAACAACTATTGACATTAGGATCATGTTTTTGACTATTTGATATTGCTTCATATATTTTTTTATCTCTTATATATGGTTGTGTTTACTTCTTTATGCTTCCAGGCTCGATATGTTATATGATCATGTTTTCTTCTATGCGTATGTATGCTTCGCGATTCTATGTGCTTCATGTTTATGTATACTCTATGCTTTTGTATGCTTCATACTTTCGTATATCCCATGTTTATCTATGCTTCATGCTTCTATATGCTCAATGCTTATGTATGTGTAGATACATGTTTCTTGGCTACACCCTCACATCCTCATTCGAAAATCCTAAAACCTATCTCACTATCCTAAACCATGACTTCATCCTTGTAAAATCACATTCTACCTCCTTGTAAATCTCATTTACCTATCCTAAACCTCCCTAACCACCTATAACCCATCTTAACCCATCTTAACCCATTTTAGCCTTAACCATCTAACCTCCGAACTTACCAAACATCTTCCCAAACCATTTTAACTCGTCCCCATACCCGAATTTACCCATTTGGAAGTGGTTGAAACCACTTCAAGTGGGTTTCCCCACTTTTCCCGGATCGCCAACGATTCTAATGAATCACTAATGATTATTTAAGCAACATCAAACTTCTTCAAATGGATCCCCAAATGCTTGCAGCGAAGCTCGATTCACCTTTGGAGACTTAGACAACACCATCATGATCATCTTAACGCCTCTAGAACCCTTGTTATGTCTCGTGGAAGCTCTGCAAACACTGTAAGGTTCCCACAACATCATTTCTTAATATTTCTCATCCAAGGTAAGATCCTATCACTTGTCTTCATATTCAACTTATCAATAAGTCATATATAAGATCATATCTATCCTCAAATCATTCATTTTGTATCCAATTTACATTTTATCAAAGAATCAATACAATGATTCATCGAATTGCCATTGACCATGCATAATCACTTAGCGATCCTGTCATTTTAGCATTTTAATCAATTTAATCATATCTACCATCAAATATCAATCATTTTTCTGTCTAATCTGCATGTTTCCAAGTTGTTTCTCTTTGTAGATGATTGTACTAGGTCAGGCACATCCGATCACAAGCATATATGACCTTCCTATCGTCCAACAACCCTTCATCTACGAGCGGTTCCACATCACGCATAGACTCACCTTTGTGCCATCTCCTTGACACCAGATGTTGAAGACATCGAAGATCAACTTGAAGTCATACAAGAAGAGCGAGGCATTTGTAAAACAAGTCCGATTTGATTATTTCGAGGAGTTCAAGCTTGCTGTAGCCCTTACTTGGGCTACCTATCATGTGGAATAGGATCTCTCTATCCCTCTGGAGTTCTAATCTCCCTTTCATTGTCAATTATCTTGCTATCATTATCACTTGATTGTAAAATAAATTGACACCCTTCTAGGAAAGCCATTGGTTCTTAGGATCAACCTTTTCCGAGAAACTCGTAATATCTTTGTCGAATATCTATCTTGAATAGCTATCTTTGCATACAGGTTCTCTCATTCGCTAGAAGGAGCCATGTGCTCGTATTACATCCATTCATCCTAACATTGCATTGTCGGTGCGAGTATCATTAAACCCTGTTGTACTTTGAGTTTTGATGTTTGTCATATAATTAACGAATCGAAATTCACCTCAATTTTTTTGGCATGCCCGATGGGACCTTTAGTCTCTTTTTGATCGAGATATGAATCCATAGTAATTTACCATATTTGAATCCATAAATGTAGACCATAAGGCAATGTCAAAATATTCGATGCAATTCTTATCAATTCATCACTAAATGCCCGTTCAAAGTATTTAGTATTCCCAACTTTATAATCTGGAACCATATTACGAGGTATTTTGTTGCCAATACCAGTAATTCCAAACAACAAACCTTCAACTCCAAAAACTAGTAATTTTTGAGGCTTCCCAATTGAATCTATAAAAACAACTCAGAATTAATTTAGTCTTACAAATTTGATAAAAAACAAGTCAAAATATTGTTTTGATAATATTTTATTTTTGTAATTCACACAAACAACTTATAAATCTATAATCTCAACTTAAACATAGTGAAGATATAAATACAACCAACTTATAATTTGTAATCTCAACATATAAAATAAAGAGTAACCATATCCATGTATCTTCTCTACAATGTTTAGCAATATCATTATAAAAACATTTTGAAATAATTAATAGTTATATAGTTTTTGTTTGCTCCAATGTTTTGATGCCCTTTATAACACTCAAACCTTGAGACATGATCAATGATATGTTTTGGTACAAATCATTTATCAACCACATATCTTTAAAACAAAATTTTCCACTACTTTTCCTCCCCACCATAAAATTTTTCGGAGGGTTTCCCTTTGTACCTATTGTGATACACAATGTGTCTCTAGAGCTGAAAACAATATTGTCTCTATTCAAACCTTTTGTAGATCTTTTACTGCAATTTCATCTTGTACAGTACAATGTTCTTTTCCCAAAAAAAGTGCATTGGTTTCAATTCAACTCCTATTTTTTTCAAAGCCTTTACTAACTTTTCAACTTCGAAAGAAGTGAGAATGTTAGACCAGAATGTCACTTCAAATTTTGCTGAAAATAAATTTAAAATTTCTCTTACGTCGGTTTGCAAGTTAATAGTCTCCTTATCAAACTTGAAACCCATATCCTTATGGGATTGGTTTTTCTCATATAATAAACCATCCAAATATAAAATAATTAAACAATCCTTTCAACCATCTACACAAAAGTAATTTTCTTTCAATTGTCCACAATTTAATATTAACCAATTAAAATAATCAACATTTCAGTAGGTTAACACTTACTAATTGAGATTGTGGCTTAGCTTCCCTCACACTCGCCCTTTGCAAGTTCTTGTGATGCACGTTCTATTAAAAAAACATTAATCAATTCAAAATAAATTTCATGTCAAGGTAAATAAATTTGTGATATAACTTGCTTCTATACAATGTACTACCCTTTGTTGGACAATATTGCATAGCTATAGATGTATATTAGTGACCGCTAGGCTAAACCATTACTTCTGGACTATGTTTGGCTGGATAGTCTTTGATGAGCTTAGCGGCCGCCATGCTTTGTATGGACATGGTATCAAATAAATATAACAAATAAACCATTTTGTTATAGGTTCCTACAATTATGCAAGGCTTATAAATGGTTTTGTTTATAATTACACATGACTAACATACCTAGGTTTTGTCTGTGTATTCATGCGTGATGTGCCAACAACCTCCCATTTGGCATCAACACTTTAAAAATGTAAAGTATTATTAAATAAATGAAAGCAATGCCAATAAAAAACATATCTCAGTTATAAATTTATAAAATGAGTAAATGCCAATCACCTGGTATAGTTTTATTAGATGTATGGGCAACAACATCTAGCACAACAAGTTGAATGGGCATCGACATGATTTGGCATCAACTCTGAAAAAAATGTAATGTATTATTAAATAAATGAAAGCAATGCCAATCAAAAACATATCTTAGTGATAAATTTATAAAACGAGTAAATGCCAATCACTGGTATAGTTTTATTAGATGTATGGGCAACAACATCTGGCACAACAAGTTGAATGGGCATCAACATATTAAGAATGAAATTGTCTCTATTATTTTTAAGTGGCCTAGAAGAGACGATTGGTTCCTCTTTTTGTTGGTTGTCTGCATAAATATTGTATATATCATTTCGACGACATTAAACTAATAGAATTTTTTAATGTTGTTTTAATCAACGTACCTATTTTCAAATGAGAATAGTAATGTTTTAAAACATTTCTTGATCACGAGTCTCAACAATAAAAACCGCAGATAGATCTGAGTCAACCAAAGCATGCAATGCAACACTACCACCGTAAAACACTATTATCATAGATTTTCAGGAAGAGAGTCGAGTGAACACATGAGACTATAACTCATAAGAACTCTTGTAAAGAAAATGATGTCTTTCCCGTAGGCCGATTTCACCTCCAATAAAAAATTGCTATAGAAGTTACTCCATCCAATCCGTGATGATTTATTCTCTTTGCTCATCGCCAACATCACAATTTTGCACACTAGTTATTGTTTACATAAGATATATGTTATTAAATTTTCCATTGTTATAAAATTTGTAACAAACATCCATAATTGATTCGCCTTTGTCTTTAACCTTTTGCATGTATTTTTATTGCTTCTTTTAACATTTTGAATAAGCAATAGGTAAGAGAACAATAATAATACAATTTAGCATACTAGATCCGACAACTGTAAGTAGGTCCATTATTGCATCAAAAGTTATATCACTAGACAAATTGCAAAAATCTACGACTAGACAATCTACATTGAATGGATTAGTCAACAAAATAGATGATATTGTTGACTAAAGTTGGAAGGGATATGCAAATTGATAGGTAAAATCTTATGTGTCTTCCATCCTTGCTAGCATTTGTTCTTCCATTGAAATCACGTAGTTGTCTAAAATTATTTGAGCTTCTACTAGAAGAACCTTTGCCACTTCAGCATCAAATTTTCTTCTTGCTGATTTTTCACTTCCTTGGGAATCAAATTTTATTTTTCCTTTTCTATCTTCTCCAAAAAGTACAAACATCTGGCGGTAGTGAGATTCATCCAGTATGATTTTTTGAATAACATTGGCTTCATTGCATTCTTCCAATATAATATTATCTAGATATTTATTTTTCAAATAATTTAGAATCTTTCCTCTCATTTTTCTCGTTATCTTTTATTCTCCGAAAAGTAAGATTCAAAAGTCTCTGTTATGATCTTTGCCTTAATAGAGTCGATTAGCCACACATTCCCTAATTGCACTTTTTCAGCTAGTACGAATAGTTTCTAATCGGTCATTCCTCTTAACCTTGAAGGAATTGGCCGTGAACCTTCTTTGGTGAATTTGGATGAAAGTTAGGTTGGTTATCCTGAAAAGGAGAACAAGAAATCCTGCTTGATCTAAATAACTCCAAGGTTGTTGTCCATTTTGTCCACATATCCTCATGAAATAATAGAAAAGTCCATTTATCATAAAGAATCTCTGGCTTTTGCACGATGGAACTAGTAATACATTGTTTCTCGAAGCTCTGTATTCAAAGTGCAAATAATACATTTACTTTGTGCATATTACAAAAATTAAATATTAAAGACTAATGCATTAAAATTAAATTTCATTACCCTTCACTCCTATGTCTTTGTGTTTCACACTCTAGGGCTTTGAGGACATCTTAGGGATTGCCAAATCGATCGAGCCTTGTAGAGTAAATCAATAAATTTGGTTTCAATCCAAGTTTCGTTTACTTCGTTTTTGCTACTTACAAATATTAATAATGTCTTCGCTAGATACTTTTGAGGAAAAAATGTGATCCTTTCTAAACTGCAACCTACTATGTAATGTATTGTAATTATTTTTGTCTAATTTTTTTTGGGCACAAATTGTATGTTGTCCGTCAAGAATGTAGAACTACACATCATCCCATGTTAGGTCATCTAGATCTTCTAGTTACACAATTTCTTGTGCAACTATGTAAAAAGGGAAGAAGAATTGTGTCCCTTTGTGTAGGAATAACATTAATCAACATGGAATGGATAAGAAGCTCAACATTCTCCTCATCTACATGACGGTATTGATATTGTGGAGGTGCTACATGACACTTAGAAACTTCAATTGGAAATACATCGCCATTAAACAAAAACAAATTAAATTGTTCAACAGTTGAAGATTCTACTTTCTCGAATATACTAGTCACTTTTTCAACAATGCAACTGATTTATTATTCTTTTTAATGCCCATGAAACTTTGAATTAGAGGGATCTATCTCTAATTTAGACAAATAAGTTTGCCTTAGCATTGTAAATAACTTGGCATGCTTCGCTGGTGAAAGCAAAATTTTCTATTCAAATAATGAAAAATATAAGTTGTATTGTTGTATCTATAGAATTTTTTGAATACGAATTCATGCCATTATGAATTTCATGGGCATTTCATAGCCTATTTTGTCTGAGTCTATGAACATCCCCAAATTCTAACCATATTTAATACAGGAACACACCTGATTTTCTATAGAAGCTTTCATTTCCTATTTCTGAACAAGGAAACTTCCAACTCCATTTCAAGAATAAGGAACTTATTAATTTCAACATCAATGCATTCAACCTGAATACACAAGTGTTTGCTAATCAATAAATTTTGAAGATAGAACCATACCGACTTCATGGTTGACATCATCAACAAAAAATAACCAAATATTAGCGTGATAGTTTTCCAGAGAATGCATTTCAACAAACCATTCCTCGTCTCTCTTCTTCCAACCCTCTACTCCTTCAATGAATGGAATTTGTGTGAACGGAGTGCGACCAATGGAAGACATATTACCTGTAAAAGGAATTAAACAAATTAATAATTTGTAAATATATGGGAAGGATAAATGTTGTTTTTCAATAAATTAATAGCAAGGAGTTGTTGTATCTTAATCTGATTATTTTTGTAGATTAACAAATCATTCGCAATGGAACTTTAGAGCTTAACAGTACTAGGAAAAATTTCAACAAGCTATAGAATATGAATGGAAAGGATAAGTACTTTGTAGATTAATTTACATCATTCAAGGCTTGTATAGATTATAATAATCTTCCTAGCAACCGTTAATCACAATTGTTCGTAATGTTATGTCAAATCATTGTAATACACATTGCGCTTAGAGGCCGTTAGGTGTGGAATATCATGTCATAATATCTACTTGTAATAATGAAATTCAACGTTAGCTAATTAGTGTATTTTATGCAAGTAGAAAAATAATATGTGAAGAATAGACATTTCATAGTATATAGGATTTTATCGATAAAAATCAATGTAAGCTATTTATTGCTTAGCGCTCATTACGCAATGCCTCAAAAAACTATAGAATACGAAAGGGAAGGATAAATTTTTGAAGATTAATTTCCATCATTGGCTTGTGAGGAATTTAATAATCTGCCTAGTGGCCACTAATCTCAACATTTTGTCTTGGCGGCCGCTAGGCTTTTTATATCATGTCCAAACATATAATTATATTAATGGAGCTTATCGTTAATTGACTAGTGTCTTATATACATGTTGAAAAATAATACGTGAATAATAGACATTTCATAGTTTATTTGAAGTGTGTAAGGGAGAGGAGCTCAACCAGTCATTGTTTGCATTAATACCACCCGCTCTAACAAGGAAGGCCAGTTGTTGTAGCCTGACATGCATGAGTTATCCACACATTCTCCACCAACTCTCCATTAACTCTCACATGGGATGAATTAAACTACCCTCATAACTCAGTCATGATTTTTTGGGTCAGGTATGCCAAATTTTGAAGTATTTACTTGTTGTATTTGGTACTTCAAAAATTGAAATTTCATTGTTTGCATTAATGCCACCCGCTTTGACAATGAATGCTAGTTGTTGTAGCCTGACATGCATTAGTTATATATAAAAGTTTCTTGTTTTCAAAATAGTGATCTAATAACAAATCATGGTCATTAGATATAGTCATAAGATATATTTTTAGACATAGTCATTGTAAAAACTATCTATACAACATTAGATTGCTACCATTTTTCATTATTTATAATAGTATCATATTGGTTGGACTATCCCTGACAGAGCCAAGTGTTGCACTACATACCCTCGAGAGGGATCAAGCCTTATGTAGTTCTCATAAGATATAATGTGTATAACACATAATTCACATTGGTTCGTATCAAAGAAAATTCTTAGTGATTGCTAAGATCCATTACTTATTGAAAGGAACAATTTTGTGGTGGCTACACTCAACAGTTTCTTATTTTGAAAATAGTGATAGAATAACAAATCATGTTCTAGCTTAGCATCCACTAGGTTATAACCATTACCTCTTGTTATTGTAAAAACTATATCTCAGACAGAAAGAGTTGGATTGCTAGTGTTATTCATTGATTATAATTGCATCATATTAGCAGAACTATCCCTGACAGAGCCAAGTGTTGCACTACATACCCTGGAAAGGGATCAAGCCTTATGTAATTATCATAAGATATATTATGTATAACACATAATTCATAAATCCCACAACAAGACTTTGGAGTTGGTTTTGATGCTTTGTTTTCTATTATAACATTATCTGATTCAACAAGAGATCCATATAATTGAAAAACACCATCTCGTAAAAATATACGATCTAAAAAAATTTGATAATTTTGTTTCTACACATCACTATTTTTTCCCATAGGGTCTCCTAGTTTCTTTACACAGGAGATGTTTCCTTCTACCACAGGCTTGACTCACTCACTCTTGTCACATTTAGGTCATTTTCCTTGATGGTACAAGGGTGAGTTATTCAAGCCTGTGGTAGAAGTAAAAATACCTATGATAAGGAACTAGGAGACCTTGTGGGAAAAAAACAGTGATGTGAAGAAACAAAACTATCAAATTAGCATATCATGTAGATGTGACAAAGATGACATCCATTAGTTATCCGCCACCAACTATCCATTAAATCACGTATGGGAGAGGTGTGCCAAATTTTATTGTGACTACTTGTTGAATTTACTAGTTGCAACGAATAACAGATACTTCCAGTGGTGATTCCTTGTTGAATCTTGTTGTTCATCAAGGTTAGATAATAGTAATAGAAGTAAAGAATTTAATCCTAAAGGAGAATCATGTACATATTGGCCTTGCATTATTGGTAAATCATGTGTGTCTATTTTCCTTGATGGATGATTTACCAAACATGCAAGGCCAAAATGCTCATGATTCATCCTTCAAGATTAAATGATGAACTTCTATTACTATGATCTAACCTTGTTAAACAACGGTCTTCAACAAGGAATCACCATTGGTAGTTTGTTTGTGTTGTACCTAGAAATTTCAACAAATGGTTGCTACAAAAATTGGCACACCTCTTGCATACAAGCATTTGTTAACTATTCAAGAAAATCCTTTCTAATTAATTTCTCTAAAATGTAAAAACTAGCCCAAAGGCAACTTATCTCAAATGGTCGTTACGTTTCACTACATACCCTCGAGAGGGACATAGCCTTATGTAGTTCTCATAAGATATATTGTGTATAACACATAATCCATATAATTTCTTATCAAGAAAAATTCTTAGTGGCTGCTAAGCTCCGTTACTTACGTCAAGTCTTAGCATGCTAAGATATTCCTTTCAATAGGAGTTCATGAACAACAATGCATGTTTTATGTTGTCCAATTATTTGTCAATGAGAAGCCTAGTGGCGTTAGTCTCTATAATTTATAGGAATCCATTTTAACAATGAAAAAAATAATCTCAACTGCTTTGATTGATAGTTTTTATTATTTATAATTATATCATATCGACTAGACTATCCCTGGTGGAGCTGAGTGCTACAATACATACACTCGAGAAGGATGAAGCCTTATGTAGTTCTCATAGGATATATTGTGCATAACACGTAATTCATATCGGTTCGTATCAATGAAAATGCTTAGCGATCACTAAACTCCATTACTTATTGAAAGGAATGGCTTGGTGGTACTAGGCTCAATAGTTTATGGTTTTCAAAATAACGACCAAATAAAAATTCATTGTCTACCTTAGCGACATAGTTAAGCAAGGTTAGATCATAGTAATAGAAGTTCATCATTTAAACCTCAAGAAGTATCCTGTCCATCTTGGCCTTGCATATTTTTTGAAAATCAACTGTCAAAGCAAATAGACCAAAACAATTTACCAAATATGCAGGGTAAAGATGAACATGATTCTCACTCATGATTAAATGATGAACTTCTATTACTATGATATAATCTTGATGAAATTCTATTTATATGATTTCTATTATGAGGATCCCCAAATTTTTGATTGATAAAATCAACATAATTATGTGAACCTTTCTCTAGGAAGGAACGAATGAGACCAAGAAAATCCCTCTTGTTAAATGGGATGATGTTTCTCTTCCTAAATATTATGGGGAGTGGGGATTTTGAACTTGGAAAAACAAAATATGACTTGAATATTAATAAATTAATGATTGAAGGTGACTCTCAAGTTATTGGTTACATTGTCATAAAAATTAGTCCTTGTCATTGAAAATCAATCTTATTTTAAGAAAATTCCTTTTAGGCTTTCATTAATTCTGGATTGGTCCTTAAAGCATATCTATAGGGAAGCTAATAAAGAGGCATATTTTTTAGCAAATCGAGGGATTGTGTAAGAGGTTAGTGATAATATTGGTAATCATTATTTTGATTAGTCGACTTCATCACCTTTTCCAATAATGGTTGATGGTGAAGTCCAAAACAAGTTTTTCTTAATTCCAAGCATGCGATGATAGAGTCTCTCCCTATATTTATTGTGCAGCTCTCCCAAATTTTTGTGCCATTAGGGTTTCTTTCATTGGATTTATTTTCATTTGTCATAGATGGTCCATTGTTTCCTTTTATGAAATTCTCTATGTCGGTGCATGAAATGGCGTTTTATACTAAGATTTCACATCTTCATCTGAAATCTATTTCTAGGATTGGATCAGAGCAAGATATGGTCTTTATTGAGGGAGTTCTTAGCACTAAGTATCCTTCTCCGGAGGATCGCCCGAGGGTTATGTTGTCCATTGTGTGTTTGTGTTGTCATTGATGTCAACTCTATTGATGGAAAAGGGTGTCATGGTGTCATATGAGTCTTCATGTGATGTGATGTTATTCAAGTGGTTAAACATGAAGGTTGATTGGTAGTGTCATGTTTGGTGAAGTCTTATGAGGTCTTGGAGCTTGGTTTGTTAGGTATAATCATGGTTTGAGTCTTCCCAAGTGAGTAAGAGTGCATCAGGATTTCATACATGGTATATGAGGTGTGTTAAAGGTTTCTTTTTAAGTCTGCATGAGGCCAATATAGTTAGGTCATGAGGTTACATGGTTGAGTCAGTCATTCAAGCTTGTTTCTAGCCTTGGAGCATGCGAATGAGGTAGAGATGTGAGATTTGGACCAAATATTTATTTTTATAGCATGGTAGAAGAATAGTGGTGGTATACAAGGCATGTATGGTGATTTTTAGGTCAGAACTTAATGGTTTGATGCATTTATGATGTCCTTGGGAAGAAAACAATGAGAAACAAATAGTTTAACATAGGTAAGTCATTTGTGGATGGAGAGTTTGAGATGTATTTTGGATATGTGGTGAGTTTGAAAAGTTATAGGATGTTTTCATGATGCTTCATGACAAGTTTCAGGTCAAAATGTTGAAGAAATTTGAAGATATGCAAGTTTTGGTGAAACTGGGTAAGTTTCAATGTGTTTTTAAGACAAAGTTGGACATTCTGATGCTCGTTGTGAATTGTATGATTTACATGGGGACCTGATATCTTTGGAATATATTATTAGATCAGTTATGAATATTTCAAAAAATAATGAGGTGTTTTATCGTCGCATTTTTATGAACTATTGTTAAGAATGTAAAGTTGTTTGAAACCCTAATTAGGAGCAACTTGCAGACGAGTGAGTATATCATCCAATTTATGATTGATAATGAAAAATTTATGATTGGATGTTGTATATGACTCTTAAATATTTCCATAAAGGTATGTTAGAGCATGTGGTGATATGTGGGCCCCACCTAAAAATGCTTGTTTATGAAGAGTTCTAGTTTGTGCCAAAGTTATCCAAATGAGGCAAAGACTAATTTGACATTTATGAAATCACAAGAGTTTTTCCTGATGTCCATGAAGGTTTCAGGTAATGGTTGTAGTGAAAAATTTCAAAGTGTGCCCTATTTATGATGACTAGTTTTTGGGGTAGTTTGGAGCAACTTTTAGTAAAATTGACATTGCATGAGCTACAAGGGGAGTTAGGAATCCATTCAAGTTGTGTTGTGAATATGGTTAAGAGATATTTAAATTGGTATATCAAACTTGAATATTTTATAAGGTATGAAAAAGTTATGATCTGTTATTTGAGGGTCAAGTTTTAAGGATGTTTGTTTTAGTAGGGTGCAAATGGCTACATGGCATAAAGTGATGAGTATGAGTTATTCATGATCGTTGAATGTTGTTGAGGGCTTATGCATAATTTATAAGTATGTTACATGATTTTTTTTAGTGTGGAAGTGAGTTTTTGTGTGATGGAGCATGTTGGGCTAATGGTCAGTTCTTGAGTCCAAGAAGGGATTAAAAGCAATTTGAGAGATGAGCTTGGTTGAAGACCTTCCATTTGGATTTAGAAGGGGTTATTATATGTTATGGAAAGAGGATTAATAAATATTTCCATTTATTTATTACTTGAGTCTCGGTGAGGTACTTTGATATATATTTCAAGTTATTTTGTGAAGATGTTTGTAATCGATTTTTCAGAAAGTTCATTCTTCTTTGAAAGATTGAGTTGGATGAGGCATATGATGGATGAGTTGAAGATTAATATCACTTGGAAAGTGAATATGCATTAATTTTGAATCTAGTGAATGCATTTATAGGTCTTTAATGTATCGAAAAGGGTGTTTATCATATAAGTTTGGAAAATGGGTTTTTGAGCAGATTGATTTGGTGAAGGAAATCATTGATGTGTTTTGAACATGTGATTGTTTCTGAGCTATAAATTACTTAGAAGTGTTCTACAGGTTTTGGGATTTCCATTAAGTTGTCACATGCAATAGTTGAGTTCATATTGAGGGGTATTGAGGCCCAAAGGCCTATTCAAGTTGTTGGAAACATGTGTTTAGTGAAGGTAATGAGCCAGTGGGCCCATTAAATGAAATAGTTTGATTGGTTAAAGTAAATTGAGACCATGGATGGTTTTTAAATGTCATATTACTTATGTGTGGTGATTCTTATAGCTTTAATAAAAATAGTTTTGGTGTTAGAGGATTTTTCTCATTATAATGACAAGGTTTTGAGGATTTTTGGTGCATGGTAAGTGGGTTTTGGCCAGGCTGACCTACTTGGTTCATATCTGATTGTTATGATGATTCATTTGAGATTTTATTAAAGATTTATGGATCAAATTTTTCATGAGTGATAGACCTCTCTCATGTTTGGATGAAGAGAATGTTATAAATTTAGTGTCTTAGTTCATTTTTGAACTAGTGCTAAGTGGAGGGAAAAGTGTGGCCGATATAGAAGTTTTTGCATGAATGTATACATGATTTTAAGGATGAGGAAGAGCATGAAAGGTTGAATATTTATTGAAGACATGAGAAAAAGTGTTTAGAGCAAAGATAAGTTGTGAAAGAAGAAGATTATGCAAGATTGAAGACCTAGGGTTTGAGCTAGGGTTTGTGAGCTGACTTAGAGATCTCCGTTAGTTGTAGAAACAAAAAATAAGAGATCAAACATATTTAGGAGGTTGAGTATGTGACTAGTTATCCTAGGGGTTTGTAGCCTCCTTGTGTAGTTGGTGATTCACTAAATTAGGGGTTGGCGCTCCTTGTAGAGTTGGTGCTCTACTAAACTAGGGGTTGGTGCTCCTTGAAGTTGGTGCTTCACTAAATTTCTTTGTTGTGTGTAATATAAAAAAATTTCAGTGGGTTTTCTTCCCCATGAGGGTTTCCCACTTACATATGGTGTTCTTGTGTTGTGTACTTTGTTTCATGCTCTTGTGATTGATGTTGCATATCTTAATAAGCACACATGGTTATGAATGATGTATGGAAAATCTAATTCATGAATGTATGGTTTGGTTAATGAAGTAAAAATTTTTGTAGGACTGATTCACCCCCTCGTTCATTTTTCTTCCAATAATTGGTATCGAGCATGTCCTTAAGAAGCAAGTCTAATAACTTAGAGGAGATCCTAGAACAATAATATGACAAAGTAGATCAGAAAAGAGAATCAAGAGTTGAGAGCTATGGTTAAGAAGGATGAAAAAACCATCAAAATTATCAAGAGTCAGTTGGATAAGGATATTTAGAATTTGAGTTCAAAAGAATAAGAATGTGAAAGACTGGAAAACAAGCCTTGTGATGTGTGTTTGCATGGACAAGATGATTTCAAAGAGATGGTATTTGATTTACAAGAAGACCTAGAATTTCATAGGATGGAGAACATCATATTGAAGTCTAAAATCAAAGATATGAAAACTATTCTTAAGGCCAAGGAAGAAGAATGTGAAAAACTTAAGGAAGAGGTACAAACCCTAAGGATCAAAAGAGATGAAAATCCTAATCTTGCAGATCAAGTAGCTAGTCTTAGTTCCCAAGGAAGTGAAGATCTTTGGTGTTCATGGCAAGAAGGTCTATACAAGGTCAAATCCCATTAGACAACCTAATGCAATGAGGTATGCAAAATCTCATGGTCATTATTATTCTTGTAATGGTTTTGGTCATAGAGCAAAGGATTGTAGGAAGTGTTTTAGTTTTGTGTACCCTTGAGAAATGGAAAAGATCACATGAGTGAGCACTTTGAAGGGTAAGGCAAGAGTTGGTTTTGTCATAGGTGTCATCTCAAGGGTCATATTGTAAGGTTTTTCTCCTTTGACTCATCTAAACAAGTAAATAAGGTTGTGACTCCCAAAGTGAAGGAAGTGTGGATGCCAAAATCAGTCAAAGGAGAATCAATTTTAGTCAAGATGATTGAGCAAGTGGCAACCAAGGAGAGTTCAAGTCCAAACAAGGATGATAAGAATCCTATTCATGCAAGTAACATCAAGAAGTCAGGTCAAGGAAGTAAGTTTTCACTTGTTGAAGAAGACCATATGTGTTTAAATGCAATCCATTCTCCAGTGCATGACAAGTTGAAGGAGCTAGGTGTGTGGAACACCTCAAGTGTAATAAGGTATGGAAGGTGACTCTTCACATTCATTTTTGAGTTCTTGGACTTGTTAGGTGTCTAAATTTGTGTGTTTTCTTAGTGGTACCTTGTTAATGTCTCAATGTTCATTAGTGCATGAGTGAGTATGATCAGTATTTTGATGTATCTTGGAGTCTAAGTTTTGTAATAGGCATGTGTGTTTCATATAAGATAATGTCTATGACGGGTCTTTTGAAGTAAGTTAAGTGGCTCTCTGTCATTAAGGAAGTACTGCAAGATGTGATTTAAGGTGGTATTCAATACTTACTACATGTATCATAAGTTGAAGGTATCATGCAATTCTCAAATCCCATAAGGTGATGTTAAATGGTCTGCATTACTCAATGGTGGTAAAATTCCGTGATATATTGTGGTGTTCATGATTGTATTAGATCCTACGCCCTTAACCTATTGCTTGTATTAGGATACGAGCAACCGACTTGTGGCTTACCATATCATTTTATTATATCATTTATACTTTCTCATGCTTAATAGGTTGGCCTTGGTGATGGCTATAACACATGAATAGCATATATAGGGGATTATAGGTAGTATTTCATTATCATTTGAACATTTGAGTCTTATTATATGGTTTGGACGTTGCCCCCTCAAAGTGGCGAAGCTATTCTAATTGAATATTGAGATAATTATTCTGAAATATTGTGTTATTTGGTGTTCTATTGTTGCTCTTAATCTGAATTATACAAGTAATTTCATTACATTAGACCTCATATTAAGTGCTTTATTAGGTTGTGTCATAATCATGACTTTGAGGTGTAGTTTAAAGTTTTCAAAGAATGAAAGTATGTCTAGTGGTTGTTTAAACTTGTAAATTTGTACAGTTGCAGTCAAATATGCTTTATTTTGATCGATATCAAGGTTTTTCAAAGTATATTAATTTGAGTATTAGTCAAGATGTTTGTGGTCTTGAAAGTATGTCTTTTTTGAAAAAGAGTAAGCTTGATCATGTCTTAATTAGTCATAAGAGTATAAGAAGGTATTTCAAGGTTAAAGGTATGTAATTCTTAATCTATGTGTGTTTCCTCAATGTTTGCAATAGTATGTGCCTTTAGTTAGTAAGTCACTGGGTTATGAGTCTAAGTATGGTGTCATTCAAACTGATGCAAAGAGTAAAATGTGATCTATGTATTGTATGTGAATAATATTTGTGTAAAGAAGTCATCAAGTGGTCAAGCCCAATGTATGAAAAGTAAAATTCCTTGACTATTAATAAATCATGTGTCCTGTGGTCTTATATTATGGCTTAAAATAGATTATTCATGTACGAGGAGGTATGTCACCATTGTGATTATGGTCTGTGCATAATGATCTTGTGTCCTTTATGTTGTTTGATTGAAGTCTTGTCATGTTATGAGAGATTTGGTGTTGGTTAGTTCTTTAACGCTCAATGAAAAAGTCTTTATTGTCTCGGTTTAAGAAGATTGCTAGTGATTACTCCGAGAAAGTCAAGTTTTTGTCACTGCCATGAGATATATGTGCCAAAGGAGTATGAATAAGTGCATTTACAATAATTCAAAAGGTGGTAAGTGATCTTGGTGTCCCCAAGATTTCACTTTGAAATTTGGGACACCCTTTTAAAATTTTGGTATTTTTCCTTGTGAAACTTTTTAGGTCATGTTGTTTGTGCCCCCTTGAATAAGACCTTATTGTTTAATGTTTTCCTTAACTCTTTTTGGATTGTAGGATTTCTTGGGACTCCTTCAGGAAGTTGCAAGAGGTTGCTTGGTCACATTTGCAAAATACCAACTTGCTTAAAATTGCTCAAAATCTATAAATGCTAAGTATGGAATTCACCTCTAGAACTATGCAGGTTTTTCACGTTACTATACTTCTAAGTTGTAGTATTTCCTCAATGAAAACTTGATTTTTAGTACACTATGCTTGGAAAATTTATGCTACGACTTTACTTCTTGAAAGCAATTGAGTAAAGTTGTTCCTAAATCCCGATTCATACTACCATTAATAAATTGCAAAAAAAACGATATCACTCTACTTGAAGGTAATCAAGCAAAGTCAAATTGAAATCCCACAACACAAGTCCATAACTAATCGACATTTTTGAATTACTTTACTAGCTATACATTGTTAAGTAGTCAAGCAAAGCCAAATTGAAATCCCACATTTTTACTCCAGCCTAGACCAAATCGGGTTTCCAATAGTGCTTTAATCCATTAATGTAAACAAGTAAAGCCGATCACAAAACCCTCCCTAAGTAAATGCTGACATGGATTTATCCCACTTGTCCTTAGCGCATTTAATGAGGTGGAAGGTTTAAAAGGAAAAAAGAATTCCACATCATTTCCACCTATGCGTTCCAAATTGTTCAAGCAAGTAATCGCCATGCAAATTATGAGTTTCCTCAAGTCGACCAATGAATAATTTTACGAGACAAATATCTATAATTGAGTTGATAGATAGGTCCAAAGCATCAAGCAAAACACCTTTCATGCAAGCACTGACCAACAATGGAATTATACAAGTAGCAGAATTCCCAAGTATTGCTCAATTACCTGAGTTTGTCTTGGAGTGTGATAAATTTTATGATCCTCTCACCAGAGCAGTAAAAGATACGTCAGGAAATGTGGTGGTCAGACTAGACACCCAATTTTTCAACTACTGCTTAAAGATTCTAACAAAAGAAAAAGTGTTGGATGTGATCATAGAGAAAGCCACTGAACAATGGGAGAAGAATACATCGATTGTATTAAAATCATGAATGCAAACTACTTGAAGAAACCAAAACAAGCATCCAAGTTACCCAAGACCACAAAGTAAGGTCATATATGATCCTAGAAGCTGATGATATAACTTAATTGTTATGTAGAATCAACAGGAGAAGAATGCTAAAAACTTCTCCACATGGATGTACTATTTCATAAGAACATTTAATGTTAACAAAACTAATGCATTGATTAACCGGGCTCAGATGATAAGTGACAATATTGATCTTCAACTCAAAGAGGTTAGGAAAACTTCCAATTTCATGATGACTTCTTATTTGGTATTAACCGCTACATCAAATGGAACTTTTATGAGGTTATACAAGAAATGAATTTTAGTTGTAGACCCTATATATGAATGCTATTCACAATTAGTACTTTCTAAATATTTCGATAAGTATAGAAGGGTTAATGATGGTTTCTTTATGAAATCATTTTCCATCTCAACAATGAAATAAAAGCAAAAAGGTGACCAATCGGCATGGGAAACAATTTCCCAGTATGGATGTGTTTTTATTCAATTTTCCAATTTCACCTATCTCTCCGGATTTGTGGTTTCTCGGGAACACCACTCAAGCTCTGAGATAATCTTGAAGTATAGGTTAAGACAACTATAGGCAACTAGTGGAACTACATAATCTCCAGTCAAAGTATCACAGGGCAATAGTTGGCTTCCTAATCACAATTGACAAATATCACCGTGCCAACATTCACAAAGCAAGGAATATTTAGAAGGACATGTTTCATCACTATATGCATGAATTATTTGAGGCTAGGGCCAACTTTGACTTCAGAAAGATAACAAAAAATTTGTTTCATTGGAATACATGCACATCCCTGCATTAGAGGACTTTTGGATAGATTGTAGGGATGAATTTGAGATCAGAAAAAGAGATTATAACGAGGTTGAAAATTATGAAAATGATTGATTTTGAACTAGAAAATATTCTGAAGACCTCCTTGATGATGGGAATGTTGTTCTTCATTCCTACAATCAAATGGGGGGAGATAAGGCCCCACTTCCACCCATTGATTTCAAGAAGAATAATGTGAAAACAATTGAGGAAATAACTTCAATGGTCTTAACCTGCACTTCAAAATGGCTTCTTGGAAGAGGTTATTATTTGGAAGAATCAGTGATGAAATATATAAGTCAGGGAAGCAAAAAAGGAAGGGATCTCAAGGAGAAAGCAAAAAGGGACCCAAAAGGTTGCTAGTGCAAAAAAATCATGGAGAACATTAATCAACATGACAAGCAACAAATCCAAGAGTTACTATTAGTGAAGCTACTCCTTCATCAACTCAAATTTCTTGCCCACCCTTAATAGTCTCTCATCACAAGCTTCATCTACTAAAACGGTCATAAGTATGCCACCTCGAAGCCTAATTATTTCACTCTTCCCCATTGAATGTAGAAACTCCACCTCCCCATCCTCCTCCTTTCTCCCCACCAGGAAATCCTTCTCCACCAGCATATGATAAATCTAGCACCCAATTTGAGTAGGGACATGGAACTACTTTTGAGTTACCTTCATCCCACGAAGTATCACAAGCACAAGAGATAGGAGGAGTTGAAGTGGAAGCTACAAAGATGAAGGGAATGGATGAGGGAGATATTGAGGAAGAGCATGAAAAGCAGACTCGTTCAAAGGCTATAAGAGAGAACCATGTACATGAGGAAGTAAAGATGGGAAATGAAGTTGAATTAGATACAATTAGCAAGGCTATTGAAGAAAAAAAGTTAGAGAAGAAATTGTTGACCCAACAAATGGTAGAGCTTGAAAAGGTGCTATTGTAAGATACTACAACAGAGAAAATCCAAGGGATGATATTACATTCTAGTGCAACAATGATGAGTTAAGAGATGGTAGTACATTCAAGTGCTCCTACTTCTACAAGTCAAGGACTTCTCATCTTGGTTAGCATGAAAACAGTCCCATAGGCCAAATAAGTAATAAATCTAGAAGAAATGGACCTACAACTACTAAGGAGTATTGATAAGAGAGGGAAGAAATAAAAATTTTCCAAGGTAACTTCAAAGTTGGTAATTGAATCATCAGGGAAGAATTTTTCTGAAGTATCTACCCTAGTAACAGGAAATTAAAAAGGTGAGTTGACTGAGGAAGACATAATTGTGAGAAAAATGCCTTTGGGTGACGTTACTATAGAAGGATTGAAGTAAGATACCTAGACCTTGATTGATACACTTTTTATCAAGCTAGATAAGGAGAAGGCTGAAAAGGCCAAACTAAATGAGAAAATCTCCAAGTTATGTGAAATCATTGCAAAGGTTGCTAAGTCTTCTTCTCAGCCCGTACTATCAGGAGAACAATTTAACCCTCAAGTCATCACAAAAGTTGAAAAACATGAGACAAAGCTAAAGTTGTGGATGAATGGATAAAACAAATCACTGAGAAAGCTAAGGAAGAATACTTGGAAGTACCAAGTAAATTGAAATATCTTCAAAGCAATTTGGCTCAATTGAAGAATTTAGCATTGGAAATAGACAATGAAAATGGGATTGCTGAGCTTCAGTTAGAGAATCTTGAGGAAATAAACTCACTACCATATAAGGTATTAATTGAAGAGTAGATTGTACCAGAAGGATCAATGAAAAATGGAAAGTAAGAGGAGCTAATTCTTTATTTTTGCATAAAGCTACTGAAGAAAATGATGCAAGAAATGAAAAGTCTGAAGGAGGAAGTGAATGAAGCTATAGATTAGCTTGATGATTGTGTATTTTATATCACAAGATATGACCTTGACAAGCCACCAAGTACTCTTGAAGAATTTCTTCATCTTCTCAAGCAGGAAATAGATGAAGCCATTACTCCTTTCACATATGATTCAATTGAGAAATTGATAAAGCTTCACCGTAATATTAAGAATCTTGGACTTGGATTGGTAAAGTAAAAGGATTCAGCAAAATCTTAACAAAGGAACTCCTCAGGTTCAAAAAAAAAATGCAAGTTCGTGCTTAAAGTGGATGACAAGGAAGTACAATATATGTTGGATCAACATGCTGAGTCTTGAGAAAAGAGCAAGAATAAAGTTCATCAATTGGAATAACTTATTTTTCTTATTCTCTTCTATCTTATTTCTCCGAACAATGTAATTTAAGTAATCAAGCTAAATTGTAAAACTTAAGTAATTCAATTGAAAGCCATTACTTCAAGTTATTTTGAAAAAGTCAATTACTTAGAAATAGTTGGCACTACATGCAAAGTAGTTGATTTTGATTTAAATTGTAGAACTTTCGAATACCACACCTCAGCCTTTGTGTGCTAAGCAAAGAGAAATTCGAGGAGAAAGATTATCAACTTCATGCAGATTTGTAGCTAAGCACGTGTTGAAGTCATAAATAATGTCTCTTATTTATATTGTCTTTTTAGATGCAATAAATATAGGATGGATCCTACATGATTAGCAAGAGAACTTTTTGGCAATTAGCTATTGTAATTTTGTGCATGAATTTAAAGATTTCAAACTTTGTGTTGATATTCTTGAATGTTCATTGTGTAAAATGTATGGAATTAAATAAGAAGGTGGATTTTTGAAGAAATTTGTGTCTGAGAGGTCTTGCTGTGCATTCTATGAGGATTTAATGGTAAACTTTGTGTTATCTTAAATCTGAATCTAAATTCATTTCTTTTTCATTTCTTTGAAGATTATAAAATTTCTAAAGTGTTTATCTATTGTGTATGATTGTAATAAGCTCTGAAATATACTTATTGTAAAGTGCATTCTTATTTCTTACTACTACTACCTCTTCCATATATTGAGTTCTCTTATTTTTCGCATAAATTCCAAACACAACTACTTACTTACTGTAAGATTGCTAAGCTATGGTTCATGAGCTTTGTGATTAAAGTAATACCCTAAAAATTAATTTAGTTTGCACATAACTTGTATAAGTTGCTAGTGTGAATAGTTAGAGTAGATAGAAATATTACATAGGAGCTTCACCATTGAATGAAGTGGATTTATCCCATAATTGCCTAGGTTTGTGTGTGTAGCCAAGTAAAAAAATCTATCCAATAGATTTGTGACATGCCTTTTGATGAACTCGTGAAGGAATGAGAATGAAATGTCCAAGTTGAGGGATGATGTAAAGTTTCGAGTAAGGTTAAATTCAAATAAAAAATTAGAAGGATTGTTAAGGTAAAGGCACCATCATATTTGCATAGAAATTGTTGATCTTATGTGTCTAAGGTGATATTGGTAAAGAAAATATTGAGTATGATCGATTAATCTAAAATGTAATTTATAAGCCTAATTTGAATACAAGATTATAGTAAATAAATGAATAATGAAATACTAAAATACATATAAGCAATTAAGTAATAAATAATGAAAACCCTAATTGCAAAGAAGAGAGGGTAAGAAACCTTAGCTGATTCACAGAGTTCTGGAAATTGCACAAAGTTGGAAAACTAGAAAACATGAAGCAATGACCATTGCATAGGAGCTCGTAAAATTTACAATCTAGAGGATTTGATTCAACTGGGGCACCTAGAGAGGGACAAGGGTGCCCATGGGCGACCTAGGCCTGTATCTCGGGTGCTTGGGTTTGTGAAAATGCTCTAAAACGTGAATTCTCAAGGTCGCAAGATGTTCGCTAAAGCTCACCTTTTGTCGCTACAAATTTTCACAATGATTGCCGAGGTCGTGGGAAACCTAAAATAAATAATAAACCTACAAAACCCTCAAATAGACATCAAATTCTAAAAATGAAAGATGTAAAATGAGGGGTCGAGGACTGTCTCTTGCCGCTACAATGATGGACTTGCAATCGAGCACCGCACTACATCTTAGACCCAATGTAGTTTGTGTGTGTGTGTGTGTGTGTATGTGTGTGTGTGGAATTGTGCCCTAGGCTACTCTTGTGTGTGTCACACTTGGAATAATGAACAAGTATCTAGATGTAAAATGTAGTAAATATGTGCATGGAATAGAATGAAATTCCCTCCTATGAAGTGTGATGCTAGAAAACTAGCCCTTGTGTCCCTTGTGATGGAGCTAGATGGATGCAATGGAGCTCTTAGATGCCTTGATGGATACAACCTTAGGTGGTGATAAATAGTGCTTAGTGCTTGGTCCCTTATTATGATCACATAGCTTTATATTTATATGATTCCCTTGCTTGAATTTCGTAATTAACCCGAAAAGGTTGACTACCAAAAAGATAAGATGCTCAAATGACTAGAAAGGACCTAAAAAGTGAGAGTAAAGTATAAAGGGGATAGGAGCACCCAGAGGGGACAAGGGTGCTTGCCGTTGGTGTCTTAGATGTATGCTAGCATCCAGAATTGTTATTGCCGAAGAGTAAAAAGACAGACTGAGCAAGTAAGGGTGCAATACTAAAAGTAGCAAGATAAAGCAAAGAAAGGTGGCCAAAGACATGGGTTAATTAACATTTTCATACCTTGGAATCATATGAATAGTAGTATGTAATCAAGACTAGATAATTACCCAAAGTGCATAATTGTGTGCCTATATTTTTCCTCACTTTATGTTGGTGAGCAAAAAGCTTGGTAACATATATTAGATAGAGATGCATACCTGATATCCATGTAGATAGATGTTGAAAGCATGTCGAGGGACTAGACAAAGCATGTAAGGATTAAAATGTGAATCATTGATGCTAAGGAGTAAAAAGTGTAAAAAGTGATGATGAAAATGAACCTAGGGCATAACCACATGTGTAGATGTCATGATGTACCTATTGTCGACGTCGATGTGTGTGATGTTCTTGTTGTTGATGTTGTTGAATACTACTTCCCATACATATGAACCTACAAAAGAGAAACTGAAAAATAGTCAAATATGCATATATATGATCAAAGTATGTAAAACGTATGTAAAGAAAGTGTGTGAAAATGCTGAAAATGAAAAAGGAACATTTTCACACGATAAGTGATGATAAAATGTTGTAGAAAGGATCCTATAGATGATGTCAACATGTGATTTTTCTGGGTGATCTCATGCCAATGTATTGGAAGAAGTGTAGAGATAACTGTATGGTGTCGTCTGCAAACGTTTAACTACTTCCCGATGTGTAAAACACCATTGCAAATGGTGTGCATGTGCTAAGGACTGTTTGCCCTATAAAAGACGTTATGTGTGGAGTTATGTATCTTTGTCTGCTAAACTACCAATCATTGTTTAACCGTCCCCCGGTCTCAAAAATCCATGAAAGACCTTTATATTGCACCATGGTTTTAGGAATCTAGGAAAGGCCACTGTACTAATGACCGAAGTCTAATTCTGAGCCCTATTTGAAACTAAAAACATTGTTGTCCGGTACAATGTTGTGTATGATGTTGTATGGCATGAATGATTCACCCATAAGATGGCCCCCTCCTTTGGGGTGCATGTGATGTCACTGAAGGAGTATGTGGCCCAAAAGAGGGCCAACCACCGTGTCTTTGAAACTATGGCATGCAGGGGGAATGTGCTTGGTGGATACTAAGGTAGACAAAACAAGTGTTAGTACAAGCAAATACAAACACTCATTTAAAAGACAAAATGTAAGCTACGCATACCATGCATAAGCTAAGATGCAAGTAGAAGACAATGTAGACACCAAAAAGTGGGTTGCAAACATGGGACATCAATCACGATGTCGTAAGATAATCAAGGCTATAGTGGCCATAAGAAATCAGAGAACAAACAAGACATAGGGAAAATCCCGTAAAAAATGACAAGCAAAAGAAAATAGTGTATTAGACAATCATGGAAGAAAATATTCTGTAAAACAAATATTGTACATGAAGCACTCGTTAGCATGTTAGAAAGATTAAAAGTATGTCAAAGTGTGTATAATATGAGAAAGTAATGTGCTATGAAACAAAAATGAAATAATAACACCTGTAGTGTACGAAAGTGGATGCCCCAGGAGCCTCTGTGCGACTAATAATAGGTACTATGCCAAAAATCCATACTGTGTGTAATGGACCTATAAAATATGTGATCACAACTAGAAAGGAAAGTGAACATTTGCACATGTGTGTACGATAAAGATAATGACATATAAGATATCTCTCTAGCATGTGTAATAAAGTGAACATGTAAAAGCATGAGTAAACAAGAGTAAATGCAACCGATATATGCAATATGATATGGATGAGATGGAATGTAATGTAGAGTGAATGATAGGAGCAACATGCTCCCGATTGGATGTATATGTATGTAATGAGGTTCATTTATTTATGCCCCCTCGAAGTCAAGAAAGAAGCGTAAACGAGAGTGCGTCATCAGAAATGGTTTGAGTGATGTTTTGTGTGTAAAAAGGGTCAATGAATGAAGTGATGATGTTGAATGTGACATAGAGATTATATGATAAAATGTGTGATGATTTATCCTAAAGAGTATATCATGATATGTGTGAAGATGGGGTTAGATAGGAATGTCACATGTGAGGATAAAAAGGTTGATTGATTGATAGAATGGTGTAAGTATGATGCGGTGAGGTTCAATTTTGATTTTGACCCTCAGTAGTTGAGTATGAACCATTGGACTAGAGTGTGTCGTTGGGTAATGGTCTAAATGATGTGTTTTATGTAGAAAGGGTTAGTGAATTAGTGTGGAGTGTTGATTATAGAATTATATGGTACATATGGATGCGTGATAATGAAGTTGTATGATGAAGTGATAGGATGCATGATGATTTAGCATAAAGCGTATATCACTAGATGATTGAGTAGGATGTTAACAAGTGTGATGATTTATCACAAAGTGTATATCAAGAAATGTATGAATATGATGGTAGAAAATATGATGATGTAGCTCAAAGCGTATATCACGAAATGTGGGAGTAAAGTGATGGCTAAAAATGTCGTATAGTATCGGAAAAAGAGTGATTGATTGATTGATTGTGTGGGTGTGATAAGGTCCATTTGAGAAATATACCCTAGCAATCGAGTATGGACCGAGAACTAAAGTGTGTCAAAAGGTAGGTAGTTTTGTTTTACACGTAGTATTTCTTAAGATGCATGACATTGAGTGGGTTTTTGAGTGGCTTTCCTAAAAGTGTGGCAAGACGATAAACTCCAACACCAAGTTTTTGGTGATAATGTAAGGACATTCATTTTAGATTATCATGGTTGTTAACAACACTAGTTACATGAAAGGTGTGCTTATTGATAATGGATCGAGACATCAACCTATGTTCTTATTACCTTATAAAACAAATGGGAATTAACGATAATCTATTTTCTAGGGACTCTACTCTTATTCGGGGGTATGATTCCACTACTTGCACATGCCTAAGAACTATTTCATTACATATTAGAGTTGGACCTAAGATTGTCCTCACAGATTTCTATGTTATAAATGCTTCATTGCAATTCAACATGTTACTAGGTAGACCTTGGATTCATGCAATGCAAGCAGTCCCATCTACTGTACACCAATGTGTCAAATTATTGCATGATGGATATGAACATACTATTACTTTAGATTCCAAACCCTTCAAAATTTTCTGCATATACTCTATTACTCGCCATGCCCATTCCTCCTACACAACTTATTCCATATAGTAGTATTGATACATATGACGTTGGTCAGTCTAGTGCTTCACAATCTTCTTCTACCGCTCCAAGCACTCCAATTATTTCTACTCACACTAATGCCATCATTTTAACCACAATTCCTGCTCTTACACCGAGATACTAATCAACCTATTGATGCCCTTATTACATGTAGTGAACCGCCTACCAACATACTTGATACTATAAGAAATCATGATAATGAAAACATAGATGATTTGACAATTTGTGACAACATTGTTGATCATGTTGAACTTACCAACGAAGCATTAGACAAACTCAAATTAATTCCTATTCATGTAAATGAATCCTATTTTAATGTCACTTTCATGGCCGATAGACTGGTGAATACAAATTCAAGACCCCTCCCTCTACTAATGCTATGGTACTCTACTAGGGGTTTGTACATACTTTAGATGTTGTTTCACCCTCTTCTGAGAAGTCAACATCTATACCACATCCTTTCACATGGACACTTTTATTCAATAAATCTTATTGGCATCATATTAAGGTGGATCGTATTGTTCTGATACTATTTTTACATATGATAGTTTATCTAGGTTTGGATTCACACTTAATGATATTCTACCACCTCCTCACTCACTCCATCTTTATGACGGTTGTTTTCACATTACAGGCACCTATGGTCTTTTGTCTTTCATTTAGTAGTCTTCATTGCATTTAGTTCATGCACTTCTCCATTGACACTTGGCCAATCTTGGCTTGACTATATTGGAGGCACTATAAACTCCAGTCACACTTCTCTCACTTTTCCCATGCCATTTGGCAATATTTCTATTGGTAGTGATTCATCTCCTGGACATTATCAAAATCTTACTCATTGGTATGCACATGGGTTTCCACCACACCGTTCCCTAATGAGGAATATGCAATGACCATATACACTTTGTGTCATAATGACTCTCTATATGATCCTCCTCATGCTATTTCCTATCAAGTCTATAATTCCACCCTAGTTGGTTTCGATCAGGGCAATGGTGATCTTCTAGACAATGGTACATGATTTTCCTTATCATTACATGTTTGGAGGGCATCACGCTTATTCCCACCTAACATCAACACACATCTTATACTCACATAATTACACACCTAACTCCTCACATATACATCATTACACATACTAGCATCATCATTACCCTATGACAAACTCTTGTGCTATGGTTCACACTCGAATGTTGAGGGAATATTATACACATGAACCTCATACACTACACAATAGACACTACGCATCATACATCTTCACGCATCATGCACTTTTGTACATAAACATCATCCTCATCTTCCATTTACTATACATCATCCTCACTCTGTGCTTTATACACCCATACATTGCACACATTCTACACACTACATTATTATACATTTTTACAATCTACACATTCTACATTTCACACGTCACACACCTATGCCATATTCTTCACCACACCTACTACACATATTACACGTTTTACTTATCTAATTATACATGCTTCACGCACTCTAGTGCAATGGTTCATACTTGACTATTGAGGGTAAAATCAAAATTGAACCTCACGACATCATAATTACACCATTCTATCAATCAATCAACTCTTTTATCCTTCAATGCGACATTCCTAGCTAACCCCATCTTCACACATATCATGACATATGCTTTTAAGTTAAATCACCACCCCTTTCTAGTCTTCCTATTCATTTATTTTGTGATATACATTTTGTGCTAAATCATCACGCTATATTTTTCTAATATCTTTTCCATCCCGATATTTCGTGATATATGCCTTGTGCTACATCATCACGTTTTATACCATCATCACATTCATCTATTTTGTGATATACGCTTTGTGATAAATCATCACGCTTGTTCACATTTTACTCGTCCATATAGTGATATACACTTTATGTTAAATCATCACACATTCAAAATCAATCATCTATATGTTACATTCAATACCATCTACATATCATCATTCTATAATCAACACTCTGCGCTTAATTCACTAACTCTCTACATACAACACATTTCTCAAACCATTTCCCGATGATGCACTCTCATTTACAGTTCATTCTTGATTGTTGAGGGGGCATAAAAATGAACCTTACTATGTACAACTCCATTCACATCCACTCAAGGGGCACGCTTCCCTATCATTCACTCTGCATTCCATTCCATCTCATCCACAACATACTACATATCTTGGTTTCATTTACTCTTATTTACTCATGCTTTTACATGTTCATCTTATTACACATGCTAGATAGATATCTTGTATCTCGTTATCTTCATCATACACACATGTGCATTCAATTTCCTTTCTAGTTATGATCATAGATTTTATAGATCCATTACACGCAGTATGGATGCTTGACGCAGTACCTATTCACTTGGTCCCACAGAGGATTATGGGGAATCTAATTTCATACACTATAGGTGCTATTGTTTCATTTTTATGTAGCACTTTACATTATCGGCTTATGCACACTTTGACATACTTTTTATCTTTCTCACATGCTAACGGGTGCTTCATGTGTAGTATTTGTTTTACAGGATTATTTTCTTCCATGATTGTCTGATACACTATTTTATTTTTCTTGTCATTGTTTGCGGGATTTTCCCTATGTCTTGCTTGTTCTCTCGATTTCTTGTGACAACTACGGCCATGATTGTCTTGAGACATCGTGAGTGGCGTCCCATGTTTGCAACCCACTTTTCGCGGTCTACTTTGTCTTCGCTTGTATCTTATCTTACACATTGTCGATTAGATTACATTTTATCTTAAACACGAATGTTTTTCTTTACTTGTACTAACACTTGTTTTCCTAGCCACTTGTTTACGTGTGCCTTGGTTTCTACCAAGCACATTCCCTTCCCTGCAAGGAAAAATTTCAACACAACGGTTGATCCTCTTTTGGGCCACATACTCCTTCAACGATATTACATGCACCCCAAATGAGGGGGTCATCAAATGGGTGTATTAGTCACCCCATACGACATTATACACAACATGGTACCGATATAACACACTTTTTAGTTTCAGACAAGGCTCAGAATCAAACTTGGGTCCTCAACACATCGGCCTTTCCTGGATGCTTGAAACCAGGGGGCAATGCAATGGTTTTTCTTGGATTCCTGAAACTAGGGGAAAATTGCACAACGATTGGTAGTTTAGCACAATCTACAAAAATTTGTACACAACAAATTTTATGGGGTATATATTCCTTAACACATGCACACCATCTCAGAATCGTGTTTTACACAATATGAAGAATTTAAAGGTTGGTGGAAGACACTAGACAATTATCCCTACACTTCCTCCATTACACTAGCGTGAGATCACTTGAAAAAATCACTCATCGACATCATCTACACGATCATTTCTAAACCCTTTTCTCATAACAAATTAGGTGCACATGTTCCTTTTTCATTTTGAGCATTTTTACACACTTTATTTACATAGTTTTTACATACTTTGATCATATGCACACGCATTTGAATACATGCGATTCTCCTTTGCAAGTTCGTCCGTATGGTAAGCGGTAGTCAATAACACCAAAAACAACAACATCACACACATCGACATAGACAATAGGTACATCATGAAATCTACACACACATTTCCGCCCTAAGTTCATTTTCATCATCAATTTTTATAAATTTCCTCCTTAGCATCCACACTTCACATTATTATCATTCCACGCTTTATCTAGTCCCTTGACATGTTTTCTACATCAATATACATGGATATCAGGTACACATCTCTATCTAATTTATGTTACCTAGCTTTCCACTCACCAACATAAAGTGGGGGAAAATATAGACATGTAATCACACACTTTGGGTAATTATCTAGTCTCGATCACATAATACTATTCTTATGATTCGTAAGTAAGAAAAGTACTAACTAACCCATGTCTTTGGCCACCTTTATTTACTTTATCTTGTTACTTTCAGTATTACACCCTTACTTGCTCAGTTTATCTTTTTACTCTTCGACATTAGCCATCCTGGACACTAGCACCCAACTAGGACACCAACGCCCACCATGACACTAGCGCCCAGTGCCCTTGTCCCCTCGGGAGCTCCTATCCCCTTTGTACTTTACTCTCACTTTTTGGGTCCTTTCTATTCGTTTGAGAATCTTATCTTTTTGGTAGTCGGCCTTTTCGGGGTTAATTACAAAATTCAAGTAAGGGAATCATATAAATATAAATTTATGTGATCATAATAAGGGACCAAACACTAAACACTATCTATCACCACCTAAGGTTGCATCCATCAAGGCATATAAGAGATCCATTGCATCCATCTAGCTCCATCACAAGGGACATAAGGGTTGGTTTTCTACATCACACTTCATAGGAGGGAAGTTCATTTTATTCCATGCACACATTTACTACATTTTACATCTAGCTACTTGCTCTCTATTCCAAGTGCAACATGCATAGGAGCTTGATCTAGGAAAAATTCCACACACACACAAAACTACATTGGGTCTGAGATGTAGTGCAATGCTTAGTTGTAAGTCCATCATTGTGGCAGCTAAGGACAGTCCGACCCCTCATTTTGCATCTTTATTTTTAGGATTTGATGTCTATTTGAGGGTTTTGTAGGTCTATTCTTTATTGTAGGTTTCTGTGACCTCGGTGATCATTGTGTGAACTCATAGTGATAAAAGGCGCACATCAGCCAAAATCTTGTGACCCTTAGAATTCTAGTTTCGAGCATTTTCGTAGACCTAGGCGCTCATAAATAGGCCTAGGGCACTTGTGGGCGGCCTTGTCCCTCTCTAAGTGCCTCAGTCCAATCGAATTCTCTAGATCTACAATTTTATGAGCTCTTGTGTGATGGTCAGTGCTTCACGTTTCTCTATTTTCTAGCTCTGTGCACTTTCCAAAACTTGGCGAATCAACTAAGGCTCTCTACCCTCTCTTTACAATTAGGGTTTTCATTATTTATTGCTTAATTGGTTAGATCTATTTCATTTTTTCATTATTCATTTATTTACTGCAATCTTGCATTTAGATTAGGCTCTTCAATTACATTTTAGCTTAATCCTTTTGGTGAACCCAAAATTGATCTTCGCACTCCTAGGATCCTCATTCTTTTATTTCTCATCTTTCTAGAATCTTATTATCATGAGTATCTCAATTAATGACTTCTTACTTGTCGATCCTCAATTAAGACATAGAGTGCAACATCTCCTCGCTACTACGTACATTCCCATTGATATGCATCCAGACTTAGTTTATCAATCATTTGTTGATGCATTTTCTCAACATATTGCTTTCCCGACCAATATTAATGTTGATCTTTCTATTTTTGACAATGATCAACCCTTGCATACCATGATTCACATCTCCAATGTGGGTATCAAGCATAATTTAATTGAAAATGGATATGTACTCAATCTTTTCCTATGTCATTCCTAAAAAGATAGGTCCTTCACTTCTAATGTTAGTCTGTCACGTCTTTCTCTTCGTGTATATGATGGTTTCGTTCTTCCATGCCTATCACCGTAGGAAAAAAACTCTTAACATAATATTATTTGTCATTGACTTTTCAGTTTTATATAACTATTTACTTATTAGGCCATGGCTCCACGCCATACTCACCATTCCCTCTACAGTACATCATTGTGTCAAATTGATACATGAAGGCGTTGAGTATACAGTTCCTCATGATTGTCATCCATTCCAATATTGTGACCATAATCCCAACACTACACTCCCTACTCTAAGGTCTGATACTACTGATGAGATGCAACCAATCAATGAGCTACCCCATTTACCACCACTTGAAGGTGTTATTTGTATGTTAGCTTAATCATTTTGGATTAAGCTAAAATGTGATTTTATATGCCTAGTCCGAATGCAAGATTACAAGTAAATAAATGCATAACGAAATACTGAAATATATCTAAGAAATTAATCAATAAATAAATAATTGCAAAAAGAGGGTGAAAGACCTTAGATGACTTGTAGAGTTATGGATAATGCATAAAGTTAGAAGAATAGAAAAGACGAAGCACATACCATCACACTAGTTCTGGAAAATGTAGATTTGGAGGAACATGCTAGATTGTGGCGCCTAGAGAGGGACATGGGCACCCGTGGGATCCCTAGACTTGTTTTTGGGTACCTGGGTTTGTGGAAATGCTCAAAAACCCAAATTCTTGGGGTCGCAAGATGTTCGCCGATGCTCGACTTTTGTCACTATGAATTCTAACATTCACCGAGGTCGCAAGAACCTTGCAATAAAAAATAGACACGGAAAACCTTCAAATAAATATTAAATCCTAAAAAATAAGATGCAAAATGAGGGGTGTGATTGTCCTCAGCTTCCCCAATGATGAACTTACAATTGAGCTTTTCACTACATCTTAGACTCAATGTAGTTTTTGTGTGTGTGCGGAATTGTGCCTTTGGTTGCTCTTGTACGTGTCACACTTGGAATTGTGAGAAAGTAGCTAGATGTAGAATGTAGTAAATGTTTGTATGGAATAGAAAGAACTTTCCTCCTATGAAGTTTGATGTAGAAGACCAACCCCTGTGTCCCTTGTGATGGAGCTCTTAGATGCCTTGATGGATGTAACCTTAGGTGGTGATAGATAGTGCTCGAGTGATTGGTCCCTTATTATGATCACATAACTTTATATTTATATAATTCCCTTTCTTGAATTTCGTAATTAACTTGAAAAGGCTGACTACCAAAAATATAAGATTATCAAACGATTAGAAATGTCCCAAAAAGTGAGAGTAAAATATAAAAGGGACATGAGCACCCAAAGGGGACAAGGGTACTTAGAACTAGTGTCCCTGGATGGGTGCTCTTGTCTGAGATGACTAATGTCGAAGAGTAAAAAGAAATACCGAGCAAGTATGGGTGCAATATTGAAATTAGAAACATAAAACAAAGAAAGGTGGCCAAAGAAATGGGTTAATTAGTACATTTCTTACTTGGGAATCATATGAACAATAATATGTAATCGGGACTAGATAATTACCCTGTTGGTATCCAACTTGATCCTTCCTTTGAAACTCGAGCAACATCAAAAGTTGATAAGGATGCTTAGAGACAAACAAATGATAATAGGAGTTGTTTTATAACTGGCAATAGATTTTAGATGACTCTTTATTACTCTGGTTTGGAAAGGACTAGATGACACTGTGCTAAGGGTTTGACATACCCTCACTACTTTAGGTTGTGCCTTCAATCAGGGTGAGAGGACCCATTTTGTAGTGTGTTGGTGAAGAATATCAACAGATTAACAATATTTGACTCTCCCTTTTCAATATTTGAAGGAGACCTTGAGAAAACATGGTCAATGCAACATAACCTTACTCTCACTAGTTGTCACCCTAGAGAATGAAGATGTTTTCTAGACAAGGTACAGGTTACTAAAGACAACAATAAAAACTGATTACATCTACATATTTTGGTAAAGGATAGGAAAATTCAATGAACTTCTTTAACATTTGTGGATATACAAAGTGCAAGCAGGATGGTTCATGTATGATTTATTACTGAATGTATAATTTGTTGTTGGGAAGTTAAGTAGGATAAAGTTGATTATACCAAATTCTTGAGAACTTTTAACAAATGTTGGAAAATCTACAAAGCAAAATGACAAAAGGCTTCAAATAGTTAGAATGAACCTTCAACTAGAGGATGTGCATCTATGAAAGCTCAAAGACACACGGTTTCACACATTCTTCAAGGATTCAACACAAAAGCTCATGTTAAAGACTTAATTAAACATCAAAAGTCCTTGATTCATCATGCCTAAGATACACTCATAGACTAACAAACAATCTGTATCATCATAATGAAAGTAAAGTGAATTTAAATCATTTATTGCATCATGAAATGAAAACTCTCTTCATAATGTAATTGAAAATGCCACAATACTATCACGAGGATAAGATCTTGTGTGATTCAGAGGAACTCCTAACATAAGATTGCAATAGGAACACGAGATAACTATTTGAAGATATCTCAAAATGAAAGCAGACACAACTAGGTTCATGATTAACATGATTTACTCAAGGTTCTTCAAATTGATCAGCAAGGGAAAGTTTATTTACAATCTCAAATCTTGTCAATGGCTGGACACTTGCAACCATCTTGACATGATCAATTTTAAAGATACACAAGAAATAACAAGTTTCTCAGATAAGTTCTTCGGAAAAATGGCTTCTCTCGGCTTTCTCTCCTCTTTTCTTTGAATAATTCTCAGAAAAATTAAACCCCCTTGGCGTGATTATCCTTTTTCCTTTTATATCACCCTCTTCACTTGTTAACCTTCAAAGTTCCCCCAAAAGCATGAATATTCCAAGGAATATTTCCTTTTACAAAACTTGTTCTAGAACATGATATTTTTTTTCGTTTAAATTGACAGATGTAAAAATGTAAGTCTTTTCAATCAACTCCACTTGTGTTCGATTGAGATATCAGTCATAATTTCGGAAAATTACTTTAATCATTCTTTCCTAATATTGATTAGATAATCATTTCAAATAATCTTTGAACACTTCTAGATGACTCTGATATGACATATATCCATATTCACTTTTCAAGAATCCACCTTGGGTGCCACACACTCTATTTTATGTCTTACTGGCTTAATTGCCACACATAGTTCCTATCGAATCACTTTGATTTACCAGCTCTGCTCATTCCTAACCTCTTCCAACTCTTAAATTTCTTCCCCGTATGAATTGAACAAAATCTCCCTCATCTCATGGGAAAGATTTTACTAAATCAAAAACATATGTCTCCTTTTTATTATAAAACTTGGCTCAATTTCATTGTCATTATGCATTTCCCTTCTTGTTCTAAATATAAGGAATTTCATCAGAAAAATGGCGAAGGTACTCATAAAGCACACAACCTAAAGGAGATTTCCTCAGAGGACTTAAATCAGATTTTTGATTTGAGTGGTCCTGATGAAGCCTTTGTTAGGGCTCTATTTGATGTAGAGTGTGTAGGTGACACCAGAGGACCCTTAACATATCGACAAGTCCGATTAGCACTTCTTACAAGGCTAATCAAGATTAATCCTATATTTTCAGCCTTTCAAGTTATGTATTTTCATCTTTTCAAATGGGAACACTTGAAATCTCCCAAAGATTTAAAGAGATATTGGGTCGAGAGAAGACCTCAGGTATCTGGGAAAACTAGTTTTCAATGTCCCTTTTTATGTGATGAGGGATTTATATCAAAAGAGATTCCCAAGGAATCATATGTGTTGTATGATAAATCCTCCATCGACACTGTGCCTGTTATTTCCCACAAAATAGATGAGTTGAGGGGAGAATCAATTCCCTTGGGAGAAAAAAATTAAAGACTGTGCCTTCTCAACCAGTTTCAGCACCAGGGTCATCTTTAGGTAAGAGGAAGGGTGAACCACAACCTCAACCTCTAATTGTTATCTCTGATGGAGAAGAGGATTGATCATTATTTGCTCACTGTTCAAGCGCAACAATATCCTCCTCTCGGGACAACAGGGGAGATTTTTAATTTGGTCATCCACCCACTTAATGCATCATGCTCCTCAGTTAGAGCATGAGTTTTGGGGCCTCAACCAATTCCTTCTCTAAAAGACAATCCACCTTTCACAAGGAAATGGGAGGCTGGGTCAAGCTCAAGACCTCAAAATATGCCCATCAACAACATGTAGTGCTTTCCCTTCCAATCACCCCGGTATCCCCTCTCAAACCACTCCTAGCACGTCGAACCTTCACAAGGGGAAAGGAAAGACAAAGTTATTCACAGGTGGTTTGGATATTTTGGATTGGGTGTCATCATAACAAAAGAAATTCGAGCTTGAGAAAATCACGAGTCATCCTAGAATGACTTTGGAAGCATTGATGGACATGGGAATGTCTCGGGACCTGATAGGGTTAGTCATTTTTGTTCAGACAACACAAGGTTCAAGCGAGTTTGTGCTGAGGAAAAACAAGCTTTTGAACAAGCTTCCCTTGTTAGGAGGAAACTATGAAGTAGGACTGAAAAATGTCTAGATGTTGCTTTCCTTTCATTGTCTCTATTTATGGCATGTGTATATCTTTCTTTGTCATGGGAAGGGGCCCCTATAGAACCCCATTTTGTTCCTTATTCAAAATGCAAGAAGAAAAACAATATCAACCATTTATAGGCTTATCCAAATGTATATAAAAATCATCAAAGTAAATATGATACTCGCATTATTCCAATTTACAATTGAAATAAGGGAGCAATAAAATTTAGAAAAAAATTACATCCCATGTAATAGAAGTATTTATTTTAAAGTATTAGTTTAAAGAAGGAATATGAAAAGATAATACAACTTAAGGAACAACACCTAAGCATGTTCATCATCTTTTGTATCTGCATTCTTTTCTTCTTCACTTCCACTTTTGTATCTTGTTCTTTTGGAAACCTTGCTACATATGCATCATACCTTTTGAATAACTCATTAACCTCATCCTCATCTGGTCCCGTATGATGCGTTGGAAGATTAGTGCTTGCCTAGATATTGCATCAATGCAATGGCCCATTTTCTATTTGTATTCCAGTGGTCTTGCTTTTAACTCTACAATTCTATTCTCAATCCTTCTCATCGTTTTAATGATTTCATAGGAGAAATCATTCTTCAGAATATTCTTTTCAAAGGAATTAAGCAAAAATTCAATCTTCATATCCCCATAGCTCTTTTTGAACTTATCAACTACCATATCCTCTAACTTCAAGTCAATGGCATTGAGAGTATCATCAACCCAGTTTCTCTTGATTTCAAGCTTTTCCTTGATCCCATTCAAGGTTTCTACTCTGATCTTTGATAAATATTCAATAGCATGCTAACTTCCTTTGATCGCTATGACACAATGTTTTCCTTCTCAACTAACTCATCACTGATTTGGGTAATGTGGTCTAGCTTGGGAAGAATTCCTCAAAATAGAAAATATCATTGTCACATTGTTTAACTATCTCATCAATTTCATTGAGTCTATTCTTGAGATCTTCATACTTTGACCTGGCCTCTACAATTGCTTCCTTTCCCCTCTTGGTTAATTTTTCAATCCATGTGTCCACTTCTTGGACCTTCTTGACAACCTTGTTTATTTTATCCATTCCCTCAAGGGTATCTATGGAGGCACTTGTCTGAGCTTGACTAGGTTGCCCAATCAACTGCTACAAACTAGAGCTCAAGGCTTTACGTTGTTCTTTTAATTGCCTCTTTGTCATTCTATCTTTGTCCACTTTTTGTAAAAGCTCATTCACAACTTCAGATACCCCTTGTTTTAGTTGGTCCCTTGAGGGATTTATTAAGGGAATGATCTGGACATTATAATCATTGGCTATTATAGCTTCTCCTATCTTTTCTTCAAAGGGGATTGCTACTTCCAAAGTCTGGGCTCCTGATGAGTCAGTGTGGGTTTTAGTGATAGTTCTATCCATTTTTGAGGCTCTTACTGTCTTTGGAAAAGACAAAGCAGTAAGGTCAATAGCTTGAACATGAAGGATCTCCTTTTCCTCATTTGAAATTAATTCACCAATCCACCCTTTCACCAAATGTTTTATAGCCTTTGCCTCTTGTGATTCTTGTTGGGGTTCCTCAGGGACAACCATCAATTGTTTGAATACCCCCATTCATCTTGAACTAGTGATTACTACTGTTCTTCATTATTTATTTCGATAACCACCTTGTTATTCTCACCTTGTGTTAATAATTCCTTTGGATGTTCCTCTCCTTGGTCTGGAAACTGAGGTTGATCATTCTTTTCTTGGTTTGTATTAGCAGTCGGGAGATTCCTTCCTTATTTCTCCAATTGATGCCATAATAGGACCCAACTTCTCCTCCAACATTTTCTTGTGTCACTGATTGGCTTGTGAGCTCTTCCTTCCTCAAAATCTACTGAGTTGGCATCCTACCCTCCTCGTGCTCTGATGATGCTCTTGGTAATGACATGGTAGGTTTTTCATCTAAATCCAACTTCACATTTCCATCTAGAGGTTGCATGTCTTTATCAAAAATGCTTTTCTCGCCAATAGTTGTGGTTTGTGCTACTTCTACTTTCTCTTCAAAAACAGATTTTCCCTCTTGAGAAAGTTCATCAACTTTAGTAACTTTAATAGAAATAGAAACAATCTCTTCTGTTAACACCTTTGCATTAACATCTTCTCCACCAAGCAATTCTAGTTTATCTGATTCTGCAACCACTTGTCTTATAGAAGGAACATTTGTTGCTTGGGATTTTTCTTTACTAATTAATGGATGAGTATTTCTCTCTATTTCCTTACTTGTTTAGAGGTCATCTACTAGTGTCATCAATGGTTCACTCATAGATAATTTGAGTGCATCTAACATAGAAAATCCCTCACTAGTATCAACATCAATTACATCATCTTGGGCCTTTGCAGATTCATACAATGTTCCAAATGAAGGCATACTCATATCCTTAGTAGTAAGAGGTCTCAAATGTTTTCATACATGGAGTTAAAATTTGGCTGCTTACTGAACTATCTACAACATTTTCTTGGGTTGCTTGATCTTGAGTGGCTTTCATTGTTGTTTCCTCCACATATAGAGGTGGGAATAGAAGATTTGATTGTTCCATTTATGGTAGTGAGGGAGCATGTTTTGATTACCACATCTCTATGCTTGTGATTTTGGGCGTGTGGGCACCTACTCTCACCAAAACTAGTACATGAGTAACCTTATGTTTCTTGTGTGCCCTTTCAAACTTTTTTAGATTAGGTGCTACTATTTGCCATTCCTTAGGCGGCTTAGATTGAGTAAGACCACTTGCTATAGCTCCACTCATTAATTTCTCAGTACTATGAGGTTTTGGTGAAACACTTGAGCAAACTACATGGGATGCTAAGCCCTTCCCCTTTGCTTGGATTGGAATTGCAAAATTAATGGGGGAATTTTCCATAGATTTTAAGAGCATGTCTTCAGTCTTTTGTCTAAGAAATGACATAGAAGTACTAGTCCCACTGCGGTGAAGTCCACTAATCAATGAGTTAAGGAGTGGGAATTTTGAGGGAAACTGAGGGGCCTTTCCTCCCAAAGGATCCATTCTATCTAATCCCTCCTTCAGGGGTGGAATATCATCACTCAAGTTTCCCAAACTCTTGAAGTTATTTAAGATTCTGGTATTCTGAATTGATAAGTCAATGCCCTTTTAAGTTAACTAATTCACAGTTCTTCTCATTACATTAGTTATCCTTATATAAGAATCATCAGATTCATCTCATTCCAATCTAGAGGGATTATGGGTTGTGCTTCCACCTTCTGATCAACATAATACCTACTTACTATATGTGGATCATCCACAATTCCTTCTGGGATAATTGTAATTTTGAAATCTATTATTTGTGAAAGGATCATTCTGGAGAAATCCCTTAATCTGACCTCTTCTTCATCTCTACAATTCATCTAATAATCTTCAAACTGAGGCTCATTCTCAAAAGTATTTTTAATGTTGTTGAATACCCATCTGATGTCATAACTTGGCCCTTGCCTCAAACTTTTCCATGTCAAATTTTTGCATTTCATCTTCAATCAACCTAGATTTTATGATGGAAGGGAATGAATAACTTCCAATTCTAATAGGGAATTTGATATTTTTCTTATGCCTTCCGGCAATCAATTTATGCACAGGTGTTAGTTGCCTTGCCAATTCACATAAAGCCAATTTATCATCTAAATACCTAGGCAATTTACAAGGCTTTCCTTCAAAACCACTAACCCTTATGTATGTGAACTTTTTATATTGAATGAAGTAGCACCCGTACTCCAAAATCACTTGTCTGGCTTGTTCAAAAATTCTATACTATCCCCAATCTAGTTTGAAAAGACAAATTATTGGGGCAAAGAAAGCATCATTAACTAACCTCACATTCCCACTCCAGTTGATCAATTGTAGTTGAGGGAATATCTCATGCATTTGGCACTACTTGAAATATGCACGTGGTAACAAACCCAGAAACGTCTATGCCCAACAACATTGTAAATTAAGTAAGTCATCATATAAAATTCTAGCTCTGAAGTGTCACCCATCTCAATTTTTATTGCTAAGGTGACCATGTGGCCATGGAGTGCTTCTGCAATGAAAGTAGCCCAACAAATGCTCCCCTTTCTCTCTAAAATGATCCATATGTAAGTAACCATCCATTCCTTAAATTCATTTACAATTTCCAACCCCGCCATTCGACTTAATAACACAATGACATCTTCAACCTCTTCAACAAACTATGCCCTAACTAGCCTTTTAGGGATTCTAGTTGTTGTCTTTTTTTGATGAGCCACTTTGTATTTATGATCTTGGCATAATCCTTTTTCTTTGCTTCATAATCTCGTAAGGCTAATTTGATAGCAATGGTGATCAGGTTGGTGATTATAGGAAATTTTAACATTATTCTAATGGCTGCAGGTGTCAATGTCAAAACTACATCCCCACTCCCGTCTAATACTTCCCTCTTTTTGGGATCATAATTCATAGCACAATGCCACACCAATTTTGGGCAATGAACCGATGGTGGGATAACACCCGCTAGAGAAATGTGGCTATCTTGAATTTCCTTTAGGGATTCACTCTTATGGGGGCTATTTAGTCTCTGAAGAAAATCATTTAGATTAGAACTCATCAAGTTTGTGTCTGTAATCTTTTCTAAATCACTCATGACCCCTGACACCGAGAATGAAGATGGCATGGTCTTCATCTTTCAAAACCATAGCTTTACTTTAAACCAACTTCCCAATAAAAAGAGAAACACAAGAATTTATAAACTTTCTTACCAATCAACCCGTGAGTACTTGAGCAATTCAAATCCGGATCGACATGCCTTTTCAAGGTCCTCCGCAGTTCGCAATTCAAGCTTCTCAGTTAAAAACACGTAATTTTCCATGACAATCACAAAAGGTAGCAACACAAATCCAAAAAATTGATAATAGAAGACGAAAGCATTCACACACTTTAAAACGTCAATGACGAAAAAAATAAATGCATTGTATCATGACCGTTCATTCCATCATTCTCAACTTTGAAAATGAGCCATCCACGTGGAAAATAATTTTCGCTAATGTGGGCTTGGGGGAAATTTTTGTAGTTTTGCAATGTTTTAGAACTTACACACTTTTGGCTAACTTGACCCACCCATCTGCTTTTGGATTTCAACACGGGCTCGACACGTGGTCGTATTTGGGTGATAGCGGGGTTGCGGCCCTTTTCGTAGTTTTATTTCATTTCCAATTCAAAACCAAAAATGTTTGAGTGCTCGATGACCCACACCCCCACCTTTTGCATGAAAGGAGCCACATGTCCCTTGCGGGTCTCGGGAACCTTTTTACACTTTTACACTTTTCCCCTTAATGCACAAAGTTACAAATATGCGCCGCTTCCCCACATCCACTCAAATTGTGACAAATGTACACTCCTGGATGCTAATTGAGAAATTTCTTGTGCTACTTTATGATTGTGAATATTCGAAGAATATTTATCGGGTCATGGGGCTGATTTTGCATTTTGTGAATGTGATAGAAAGTTACAAGTTTACAAATTAGACCCGTTATACTACAATCAATTGGGGATTGCCACGTACCAACGGGTAATGGGAAAGAAAACATAAATTAAAAACAAGAAAATGGAATATTATACAACAGGTGATCCCTCCAATTTCAAAACTTAAAACACAACAGGTTCCCTATAAGAAACTACAAAATAATGCACATCCAGACATGATCCTTGATGAAAAAGAGGAAATACTAATCCATACATAGAAGAACCAAAAGGATAACTCGCACCCCACAGAAAACATAAAAATATAACAGACAACGATGGAAAATCTTAACCAAATAGGGGCGAGATTAATTCAAGCACCAACATACCCAAAGTAATACGTGATTATGTGTCTACATGATCTATGAAGAAGGTCTATAAAGGCATGAGTACAAAGAAACAAGGGATAACCGTGACAAATAATATGACATGCTACAAGTGATCTAGAAGAACTATGAGATGGCAGCAGAGTTCATGTGAACAACATAGTCTCATGGTGCTCAAGAAGTATCTAAAGAGCTATGATTAGTCAATGAAAGGTTGATTTGTCCTTGAAATAGAGGTAATGATGGTCAATGTTGATGATAGTAAACTAAGTTTTTACACGAGTCATGCATACTTCAGGAGGTGCTACAGGTTGGAAGGACCTTGAACAACTAATCTACAGGTTTGAGGTGCACTTAAAAGATGGAAAAATGAATTTCAACAAAGATGTAGGGTAAAAATTGTCCTTAATGACTGTGACTAGGTCCGAGATAGTGAAAAACAATGAACCTATAGGACGTCCTCTCAGGAAAGTCTTATGTATTGTATAGAAGAATAATTCATTAGTAATTTTCCCCAAGTTATTGAGCTACATGTGGCAGAGGTAAAGGTCAATGATGTTACTAAGGAAAAGCTAAAGATATGCAAGAAATATGACAAAATTTTCTAGGAGTTCATATTATTCAAAATGGTTGTATAGCTCTTGATATCTTCTTACAAATTCTTATAGAGGTGTGTTTTTACGAGTCTATCATAATATCAATTTGTGCTCTATGAAAAATAAAGTAGTTGGAGTAATTTCCTAGGTTTGAAGCGGGATATGCATTCTATAAGACTAAAAGTGGCGTTTCGTGCCATGAAAGACCAAATTCAAGCCTTCCAGTCAATATGGAATAGGTTAAACCTACTCGAGTAATCTTGAGAAGTCTATATGAAGACCATGAAGAAAGGATCTATGTTCGAGTGATCATGAAAGGTTGCTAAGATTCATTTTCATGCTAAAGCACCGTAAAAATCCTACATGTCGAGTATGGTTGTAAGGTGACCCTTGGAAGTTATTGATGCCTTATAGGAGTTTGTAACAAATGAATTTCGAGACCTGTGAAAAGATGACGAATCGGGAAGATTTATGCATCTAAGACAAGGTGGTTAAAGAGTAAAGTTGCAAAAAAAGACAAGAAGTCCTAGTAAGAGGATTTATGACTCGAGATGGGTCTCGTTAGTCATAAATTTTTGTCTATGGGATATTCAATAGTCTCAGTACATCATTATGATCTAAGGTTGTATCAAGCTGGTCTGCAAGGTGTTACGGTCTTTGATTATGGAATGGGAGTATGTGAAGAAGTTTGCTAAATATATCTTTCCTTGGTTTTAGGTGTTTATAGTCCTAATAGTATATATTGATGAATGCAGTTCTTTGAGGATGAGAGTGATGCTACAATGTTATGGGAAAATCTAATCATAGGTATGTTTCGAATTTTAATGAACATGTTGTCTTCAAGGTTGTTTCTATGGTTGACCTTGAGGAGAGATTGAATAGCTCAAGAAAATTGTATTTGAAGAAGATCAACAAAGTGTGCAAAGTATTAGGGTTGTGTTTATATATGCATGAATGCCATGTCTCGGTCATAAGATGAGCAAGAAAACACAAGTTCAAGGAGAAACCTAGTTTTTAAAAGATTAGAGAATCATCTTGTAAATATACTTTCATGGTGTTTTCAGTAGGACTTATGAATGAATCCTCTTTGCTTACAAGTTGGTATAATTGCAGGGTATTATACATTGTAAGAACTTTAAAGGCTCAACAGCCGTGTGACAGAGATCTCAGTATAGTAAGTATGACCAAGTCTCGAGCCATAAGGAATAATAAAAAGTCGAAAGAGTTAGGAAAAAATGAATGGAAGATTGAGATGAAACAAGAAACAAATTACTATGTGATATAATATAAGAGTGATGAAATTGGAGGTAGGTACACTAAGCATGGTTGTATAGGTCCGAGAAAAGGATTTAAGAGATGGGAGCTCATTTTTGAGATTTATCAAATATGTAAAATGCCAAGAAGGTAAGAGAGACAATGCAAATGTTTGTTTGCATGTATACTTCAAGGGTAAGCATGTTTTCGACCAAGTACAATTTTATATAAAGAAGGTTGAGAATACTGAAAAGAAGCTTCAAGACAGGGTCATATTGATTGATCACTCCATATATCATGAAAATAAGGTAAGAACACAAGTTTTTTACATTTTCTTGTAGAGAAAGGTGTTGTTAGCTGGAGGTCATAAGTAGTTGACATTTGTTGTGTTTGAGCTTATAAAGGTGTGTGAAGTTTGTCAAAAGGCAACTGAAATTGGGTTGTAGGGACAATAGTCGTCAAGATGATTTTGATAGAAATAAAGGCAAAAATGGTGTTTTTGAGTCCGATCGGGTCCTAGAAAATTATGGATGACAAAAGATGAAGGAAAATAGAGATGCATATGCTCGGGGGATTTTTTTCAAGTCATAGGATATTTACATGCTGCGCTTATTGGAGTCAAAGAAGAGAATTTTCTGTCCCATGGGGAGCTTCATGAGTCAAGTAATTCAATTCTTGCATTGATGTCATTATATCTAGTCTTGTGTTGTCATTTCCATGTGTAGTATTCATGCATGGCCTTTTTCATAGATGGAAAAGGGGAGAGACACATCATAAACATGGAATGTGTCATATAGGTGTGTTTGTCTTGTTGGTTTCCATCATTTAAAAAAATGGTTGTCATCAATGACAAAGGGGAGATTGTTGGACGTTGTGTTTATGTGTGGTAATTGATGCAAAATCCATTAATGGAAAAAGGTTTCATGGTGTCATATGAGTCTCCATGTAATGTTATTCAGTGGTCAAACATGAAGGTTGATTGCTAGTGTTATGTTTGGTGAAGTCTTATGAGGTCCCTGAAGCTTGGTTTGCTAGGAAAAATCATGGTTTGAGTCATCCCAAGTAAGTTAGAGTGTGTCATGATGTCATACATGGTCTAGGAGGTGTTTTATAGGTTTCCTTAAGTCTGCATGAAGTCAACATGGTTAGGTCATGAGGTAATATGGTAGAGTCGGTCATTCCAGACTTGTTTCTATCCTTGGAGCACATAGAGTGAGGTAGAGATGCAAGATTTCGACTAGATATCTCTTTTTAGAGCATCGTAGAATCATGGTGATGGTATATAGGGAATGTATGGTTATTTTTTTGGTCGAACTCGGTGGTTTGATGCATTTATGAGGTTCTTGGGAAGCAAACACTGAGAAATAAAAAAATTAGCATAGGAAAGTCTCTATGGATTGAGAGTTTGAGATGAATTTAGGATATTTGGTGAGTTTTAGAAGTTATAGGATGTTTTCATGACAAGTTTCATGTCACAAATTTGAATATATGCAAGTTTTGGTGAAACTGGGTAAGTTCTAGTGTGTTTTTAAGACAAAGTTGGACCTTATGATCCGATCATTGTGAATTATATGATTTTCATGGGTACCTAATCTCTTTGGAATATCTTCTTACGTTAGCTATGAATATTTCACAAAAATAATGAGGTGGTTTGATCGTTACGTTTTTATGAATGACCGTTAAGAAGATAAAGTGGTTTGAAAACCTAGCCAGGAGTAGCTTGTAGAAAAGTGATTATATCAAAATCAATTTTGATTTCTATTGAAAAAGTGATGATTGGATGTTGTATAGGAATCTTAAATATTTCCATAAAAGTATGTTAGAACATGTGGTGATATGTGGGCCCCACCTAAAAATTCATTTTTTTGAAGAGTTCCATTTTTTCCAAAGTTATCCAAATGACGTAAAGACTAATTTGACATGTATGAAATCCCAGGAGTTTTTATGGATGTCCATGAAGGTTTTAGGTCATGGTTGTGATGAAAAATTTCAAATTGTTCCCTATTTATGATGCTTGGTTTTGGGCGGTTTGGAACAATTTTAAGTAAAATTTACACTGCAGAGCTACAGGGGAGTTAGGACTCCATTAAAGTTGTTTTGTAAATATGGTTTAGAGATATTACAATTGGTATATAAATATTGATTATTGGATAAGATATGAAAAGTTATGAGTTGTTCTTGTTGATGGCGTATCACAGCACCCATGAATGTCTACAACTCGATGGGTTGAGACTCTTAGTACGATTGCATAACATGGAACTTTTCCCAAGTGTGGGAGCCCGTGAATCAGGAAAGCTCTTTGGATGAAGGCCGGTTCCTATTCCTCTGTTCAGATGCACACATAAAAATGCAGAGGGTTTACTCAAAAACCTAATCTAACTTGCAAAAGAGATAGGGTAAGAATATGCATAAAAAATAAACCTAAACTAACAAAGGTGATGCACCAAGGAATGAAGAACACCTGTCTTACCAATAAACACAAACCATTAAAATCCAATTCAAAATCATGCATAGATAACCAAATTTGCAGTGAAAGATCAGGAGGATGTGAATGAACACAGAGAGGGTTGAAAATCATCCATAGACATGCATTATTTGCTCCAAAGATTGATACAATACACTACAAAATGCCAAGAGGCAAAGTTGCATTACAGTTTTAGATGGGAGGTTTGGACTCCACAAATTCGCCTGCCAAAGAGAAGAAGGGAGGGGCAAAACAAGAATGTCTAACCTTTAGAAAGAAGCCCCTCCTTATAATTTATAGGAAGAATGAGAAAAGGAAGAGAGAGGAAATCCAAATCTACCCTAACCACCTCCAGGTTGTATTTAATTCATCTCATTATGGCGGTAGGTGAGAACCCTAGAAAACCCAAAAAATGGCGAATTGTATTTTACATTTTTGAAGAACTTGTTCTCACCCAATTAAATATATCTAGTCGTAGTTGGACAGAGGACCTTGTAAGCTTTCCAAAAAGTCCAACCTTGCGTGAATCGAGCTCCTTGTGAAAAGTTATGGCCATTTGAATATCTGGGTCAGGGTTTGCTTCCTGTCGGGTTCGGGGTGTCAACGCTCAAAATGTTGTGCCTCCTGAAGGTGCACCTTGGCGCATCCATCCTCACGTCAACATACTTTTAAGTGCGCCATAGGCACTGAAAATGTGGTGTCGGCACCTTCTAATCTATGCCAGGGGCGCAACTTTTTCCATGTTGGCGCCTTCTAATCTGCGCCAGGGGTGCAACTTTTTCCATGTTGGCGCCTTCTAATCTGCGCCAGGGGCGTAACTTTTTCCATGTTGGCGCCTTCTAATTTGCGCCAGGGGTGCAAATTTTTCCATGTTGGCACCTTCTAATCTATGCCAGGGGTGCCTGGTGGTGCAAATAAATGTCGGGTTTTGAGTTTCTTTGATTTCCATATTCTTCTGTTTGTCTATATTTACCCGGGGGAGATATATACAACAGTTCTTTGAAGGTCAAGTTTGAAGGATGCTTGTTTTAGCAAGGTACAAATGGCTACATGGGGTAAAATGATGAATATGAGTTATTCATGATTGGTAAATGTTTTTGATGGCTTAGGAATAGTTTATATGTGTTTTAAATGATTTAGTTTAGTGTGGAAGTGATTTTTGTGTGATGGAGCATGTTGGGCTAATGGTCAGTTCTTGAGTCCAAGAAGGGATAAAAAGTAGTTTGCAAAGATTGGATTGGTTAAAGGCATTCAATTTGGAGTTGGAAGGAGTTATTATATTTTATGGAAATAGGATTTAGAGATATTTATAGTGATGTATGACTTGATTCTTGGTGAGGTCATTTGATATGTATTTCAGATTATTTTGTGAAGAAGTTTGTAACCGCTTTTTTCAGACAATTATGTTCTTTCGAAAGATTGAGTTCGTTGAGGAATGACATGGATGATTTGAAGATTTATATCACATGTAAAGTGAAGAGGAGTTAGTTTTACGTATATTGAATGCAATTATAGGTCTTTAATGTATCATAAAGGGTGTTTATTAGCTAAGTTTGGAAAACTAGTTTTGGGCAGCTTGATTTGGTGAAGGAAAAAGTTGATGTGGTTTGAACATGTGATTGTTTCATGAGCTATAAATTTCTTATAAGTGTTATAAAAGTTATGATATTTCCATTTAGTGGTCACATTCCATAGTTGAGTTCATATTGAGGGGTCTTGAGGCCCAAAGGAAGATTTAGGTTGTTGGAAACAACTGTTTTATGAAGGTAATGAGCCAGTGGGCCCATTAAATGAAATAATATAATTGGTTCAAGTAAATTGTGGCCATGGATGGTGTTTAAATTTCATATTAATCATGTGTGATGATTTTTAGAGATTTACTAAAAATAGTTTTGGTGTTAGAGGAATTTTCTCATTCCAATGACAAGATTTTGAGGATTTTTGGTGCATGATAAGTGGGTTTTGGCTAGGCTGACCTACTTAGGTCATATGTAATTGTTGTGATGATTAATTTGGGATTTTTAAAGATGTATGGGTCAATTTTTTCATGAGGGACTGACCTATTTCATGTTTGGATGAAAAGAAGGCCATAAATTTAATGTCTTAGTTCATTTTTGAACTAGTGCTCTTGGAGGGAAAAGTGTGACCCATGTAGAAGTGTTTTGTAGGTATGTATGCATGATTTGAAGGATGAGGAATAGAATGAAAGTTTGAATACTGATTGAAGACATGAGAGAAATTATTTAAAGTAAAGACAAGTTGTGAAGGAAGAAGATTGTGCAAGATTGAAGACCTAGGGTTTGAGCTAGGGTTTGTGAGCTGAATTGGAGATCTCCATTAGTTGTAGAAGTGTAGACACTAAAATTAGGTCACACTCCCCTTTGGTCCCTCGACGAATAAGAACCCTTCATCACATTCACCTAGCCATGACCTCCTTCACCCCACTAATATTAATTTAATTAAATTAATTCATTATCCTCACCATATTTATTATTTAAATATCTTAATTTAAATAATATCCACACATACACCTCACTTAGACACCTCATCAAGCCAACTCAACCTAAGACCTATTCTTAGTAAGTTGCCATAACTAACTAAGACTTACCCAAACCCTAAAAATCAATGCCTACATTCTCTCTAACCACATTCCTACATGCTTACAAGAAGCTTCTAGTCTAATATGCGGGGTAACAACACAAGATCCAAGAAAATCAAGAGGATCTCCCTAGTTTAGTAAACCTAGGAAATCCTGCCTTGACCGACATCGGTTACCCCTAACCGCTGTTGCGGTTACGCCGGAACCACCGTTGGTTACCCTTTTAACCCTCAAAACAACCTTATTCTGGAGGTTGGAAAAGATTGGAAAAAGTTGGCGAAAAATTGAGATCTTCCTGAGAGATATCACATCTTTTGAGATCAAATTCCAGCGAGAGCACGCGTGCAAGGAAAGAGATCAAGAATTTTCCCATGCACAACCACCCCAGTAATGATCTGATCTAACCAAGCAAAGAGGAATGCACATGCAGAAGCTCTCCTACGATTAGTGATCACCTGCAGCCTTCAACCTCTTACCGTAACCCCCGTGCTCTCACAATAAGCTATGGATTGAAGTCATATGTGTGCAACTCATTAACCAACATTAAAATAGGTATTCCTCCTATGCCCGTTACCCTATCTATTTTGTCAATACTTCAAAGAAACGTCTAAGAATCAGTGAAACATTTTGACACATCGCCGGACGTGCCACCGAGACGGTGGCAACGCGACGAGGTAAGTGCTCTACTCTACGTGTAGTTGATTTGATAGATTAGAGGATTAGTTTATTGTTGTTTGTAGGTTTTGTTGGTTTTTTTGGTTTTGTGGGTGGTTAAAAATGGAATTTGGGAATGGGGGAATAGCAGTAAAAAGAGGAATGGGGGTAATAAATGGGATAGGGGGTGGGTGGAGTCCAAGGGTAGTTAAGGTCATTGTAGGGGGTAAAAGGGACAGGGGGAGGTTTTTTAGAAAGGGTTTTTTTCATGACGTTGATTGATGTCGGTCAAGTTTGGCTAGAGTCGATTAGGTGGAACCAGTATCGGTCACCAAATAGGTGACCGATGCCGGTTAAGGGGTGACCAGGTCAGAAGGGTGAACCGGTATCGGTCACCAAACAGGTGACCGATGCCGATTAAAGGGTGACCAGGGGTCGGTTAGGATGAACCAGTATCGGTCGATTATTGGGCATAAGGGTCCAAAAGTGATGTGGGCTAGGTGGTTGAAATAGGTAGGGTGAAAATAGGGTGTAGGAAAATGATAATTGTTGAATATGGAATGATACATGTAAATTAATGTCGTGCTTATATTAGATGCAGGGGAGAGCGCAACTACATATGCGGGACAAGGTTCCGCCTCTACTAGTGATAATGCAGTGCGCGCGCAACGACCCTAGAGGAGCTGTAACATGTGGAGGTAGTTGGGTTGAGTGGAGTTCATCATTATAGACATGTTGTCCAGTAGCCCAGTTTGATGGTTGCGCTCATCGATAGATGGGATTTACGACCAACACGTTCCACCTATCGACGGGTGAGATTACTATCACCCTGGAGGACGTGTTTGATTCTTGATTACCCATATTAGGTGCACAGGTTTATTCTATCTCCTCCGAGGCCTCAAAGGAGCTGATTGTGTCTATTTTTGGAGAGGGGATGGCCGATATGAGATTCCATAGCGCTAGCTTGAGCTATGGAGAGATGTACCTAGCCCGTCCTGGAGGAGACAAGGCTAGTGGTTCTGCTGATGGAGGTAGTGTGCTGCTTGCATTGCCAGATGTAGAGGGTGGATGCTTTCCCCGATCATTGATGGGGGTACTCCACGACATGATGGTGGATGAGACCCGCTTTTACCTGGGCACCAACATTCTTGGTGCAGCTGTACAGGGAGTTGTGGGCATATGGGCGGTTGCACATGTTTAGCCTGTGCTATACATTTTTTGCATTCTTTGGGTGTATGAGCACATAGTTTGTGTGCGGCCTATAGGGATGCCCCGAGAAGATGCATTCCCAAAGTGAGATTTGTGTGGGTGGGGTACAGGAGATGGGTGCCAGTTATTGGAGAGTGGTGATCTAAGAGGCCCACACATGATGTGGCCTATTTCCGGTAGTTACTGGAGGGGTTGTCGAGTGGACATTATCTGGAGGCCATATGTGGGATTCCCCTCATATAGGCATATGCATGAGGAGCTAGCTGAGCTCCAACTAGAGAGATGGATACAGGGTCACCGTGCCGGGAGGACGAGATGATCCCAGTAGACAGAGTCTGACGACAGTTCGAGGCTAGTACAGGACATACCTCCGCCCTTCCCACAATACTAGAGAGATGACATGGAGAGGCCCTTACCTCTACCACAACCTACAGTGCCCACAGGGCAGGAGGATCAGCCAGTGGACCGGTGGATAGATGATGCCAGTGTGTACGAGACAGTACACACAAAGTGGTGGGTAGCTCACTTATGAGCCATACCACCCAGACCGGGGCAACCGAATCTAGCCACCATCATGGTGCAGAGAAATTCCCTACAAAGGGTGGCTACTCTCATTACCCAGTTGGGTATACTGCAGACATAGTTGGAGGGCTCAGAGGTGGAGGTAGCAGAGCTACACGTACAGTGGCGTCTGCCGCAGGCCCGGATGACCTGGTGGAGGAGATGGAGATGGAGGGGAGGGGGATGGATGGTGGTGGTAGCCTTACAAGTGTAGGTGGCAGGTTTACAAGGCCAGTTGGCACAAAACAAGCACAAATTGGGGTCTTATAGGCCCAGATATAGGTACAAAGGGGCACCACCACGAGTGCACCGGGACCGGGTCCCAATTCATAGGTAGGAGTGAGACAGGGTCCCGCAGATAGGCACAGGGGCCGAGACCTATGGGACCACCACAGACCGTGCCTGTATCTAGGTTACGGGATGCCCTAGGTGAGGCTAGATATTATCAGGACCAACTAATGGCGGCCGGGATAGACTTCATATCCTATGCCGAGTACATGGCACAATAGGCGTCTAGTGAGAGGATGAGATCCCACACTCATAGTGTGGAGAGCACAGGGGGTCAAAGCAAGCTCTGAGGCCCGATCAGGAAGAGGCTACTAGTGCACATAGGCCAACTCTAGTTGAGGCGCTAGCAGGGACGCAAGAGCCGAGGGCTGTGTGATACCGAGATGGAGGACATCCGCCGAGATGCTTGATATGGCACCTGATTTTTGATGTATGATAGTTTTTGTGTGATATATACCAACCTACGTGCCGAGATATATTTATAGTTTTGATCACATACCAGCGTACGTGCCGATGACAAAGTGAGGATGTATGAGATATTTTTGTATATTTCGAGCATATACCAGCTTGCACGCCAAAGATATTTTGTATTATTTCATTATTTTGTTGTATATATGAGACCGGCCTATGCATGCCGATGATTTTGAGATGGTGGACATGACAAGATAGCCTTGTAAATTTGAGATACACATTGATTTATTTATATGATGAGATACATGGTATTATTTGATTTGTTGATGTGTTGATGAGATACATGGTATTATTTGATTTTTTGATTTATTATTTTGATATGGAGGGAAATTAGGTGAGTTAGGCATGATGGAGTCAGGTTGGTTTAGGCATGGATTGAGTTAGGTCTGTTAGGCATGGATTGAGTTAGGTCGGTTTAGGCATGGATCGAGTCAAGTCACTAGGCATGGATTGAGTCAGGTTATAGGCATGGATTGAGTCAGGTTATAGGCATGGTTGAGTCAAGTTGGTTTAGGCATGAATTGAGTCAGGTTATAGGCATGGTTGAGTTAGAAAGTAGGTGAAGTTGTGATTCATTATTTTATGCAAGGAATGATAATATGGGTCATATGTGAGATGTGGTATAATCTATGCATAGTGATGATAGAGAAATGGTAGGCGTAATAAATGTATGTTGTGATAAGGATTAAAATATGAAGCAACTTGTTATGTATGTGGTTTAATTTCCAATTTTGGGTATAAAAAGGGAAATGAAGTGAGGTGTGATGTAATGTGAGGAACATGGAAGATGAATTGTTTAGGGTAGAGAATGGCTGAGCTAACCTCCAAGGGCCCCATGCCCTGAGTGCTGCCTACATAGTCCCGGTGAAAAAGGGACCTCAGGCCGATGTAGTTCTCCCATGAGCTAGGGAAGAATATGAGAGGGTGTGAAAATGAGGTGGTAGGTTTTAGGTATGGTGTGGTTTTAGGTTTGTTAGGTGTGGGTAGATTATAGGTAAAGTGATGTAGGTGGGGTTGATTGTGGTGGAAGAAGAAGATTACCTCAAAGGTAAGCGTCGAGGACCAAGTCCTGTATAAGGTAATCAATACGTAAGAAAAGACGGTTAAGGTATAAGAGGGGGTAATAAAGCCACCTGATTGGGTAGGATCATACTGAGTAGATCATACCTTGGAGGAGGTGATGAATGTGAGACCCTAAAGACATTACATGATTGAATGTTCTACGGTGAAAAGTAGTCACATGATCACCAAATGTCTAAGTTCCAAGAAGTCCCTTGAGGTAGTAGGAAATGGGAGTGGGAATGGTAAAAAGGGTGAAAGGTAGTTAATTTTTATATGGTATAGGTAGCATGCGCTTCGGCAAGAGAACCTAGGTCACAATGGGCAAGTCCATGACAAAAGGTTTGTTGTTTTGACTTGTAGTTGAAATAGATTGATCGATGTGGGAAGTCTATATGGGATGAAGAAAATTTAACTCCTTGAGGTCTTCGTGAAGCTGATCGATGCGGGAAGCTTCGGTTACTCTCGTTTTTTTAATTTGTTTTTAAGAGCTTTACATAGTTGTCCTTCGAGGGAGCAGTCTATTTAGAGCAACAATTGTCGAGAGAAAGATGTTCATTTGAGGGAGTCATCTTTTGAGTGGAAGTTTGACTCAAGGAGTTATATCTCATGTGAGGGCTTTGAAGTCATGGACAAGACCAAGGTGGAGGATAGGAATCTGTGTGAAAAGGAAAGGTGAAATGACCATGGGATCTCATCTAAAGGTAGACGAAAAGTATCCATGAGAATCATGCTATGTGCAGCGCCGTGGTACACATATTCAAGAGAAGATAACAAATGATGGGTACTCACATGATTTTATTTAGTCATTGGTGAGGTGTGTGAAGTTGCTAGCGCTTAAGGGACGAGCATGGAAAGAAAAAAAGGTGAGGTAGGAATACAAGTCAACAATAGAATGATCGAGTGAAGAGAAATGATAAGCACCGGATCCATAGATCCATAGGTATGAGTCATGATGTATGGTCCAAGCCAATTAGGGGTAAATTTTCCCCGTTTGCTTTTTTTTTCTTTAGTTACATGTTGATTTTCTTTCAAGACAAGGTCACCGACTTGGAAGGTCCATTCATGGACACGTTTATCGTAGGCACGTTTGATACGTTTTTGGTAAACTTGAAGGTGATCCAGAGCGTTAAGATGACGTTCATCTAGTAACTCTAATTGTGCTAAACGGTCCTGACGAAAGTCATCATCATTGAGCATGTCATGGAGAGAAATGTGAAGTGAGGGAATTTGGACTTCGAGAGGCAAGACTGCCTCTGTACCGTAGACCAGAGAAAAGGGTGTGGCCACAGTGGAAGTGCGAATACTAGTGCGGTATACCCACAGGGCAAAAGGAATGTGCGTATGCCAATCCTTCCCAATATCATTAACCACTTTCATGAGAATCTTGTTGAGGGTTTTGTTAGTGGATTTAGCTTGGCCGTTGGTTTGTGGGTAATAAGGTGATGAGAAACTAAGTTGAATGCCGAAGGCGTCGTAAAGTTTTTGCAATGTTTTGTTTTTGAATTGTTTTCCATTATCAGTGATGAGGCGATGAGGAACACCAAAGTGACAAATGATATGGTGGTTAATAAACTCACATATTTTCTCAGCTTTCATGGAGATGAGTGGTATGGCTTCCACCCATTTTGTATAGTATTTGGTAGCAGTGATGATCCATTGATGGTGTTGGGAAGAATGGGGATTGATTTCTCCGACAAGATCCAAACCCCATTGAGAGAAGGGCCAAAGGTCACGGGTGACTTGTAAGGCATGGCTAGGTGTATGATGAAGATTGGAATGTTGTTGGCATTTTACACAACGTTTGACGTAGTTGCAACAATCATAGTTAAGGGTTGGCCAGTAATAGCCCAGGAAAAGAATATGCTTAGCAACAGTAAGGCCACTGAAGTGACCTCCACATATGCCATCATGAACTTCCTTAATGGTATAAGGAATTTCAGAACTCGTGAGGCATCGTAAGAGAATACCATCAAAGCCATGCTTATAGAGGAGGCCCCCCATGATGACGTAATGTGAGACATTTTTAAGGAAGGTGCGTTGTCCGTTACGGGTGAGATCAGGAGGTAAGATGGAGAAAGAAAGGTAATTGGAGTATTGTTTATACCAAAGGTCACTCGGGTCAGGGGTGGTGGTTCCAATCGAGTAAACATCGTGAGGTAAATAAGAAGGTGATTGGATTCATTGTACGATGACAAATATTTGAGAATTAGCGGGCGAAGTGGGTATTTGGGAAGCTAAGCAGGCATTGGTATTTGCAAATTTGTTGGTTGAACGTGGGATGGTTTGAAGGGTGTAACAGTCAAAGGTGGTCAAAAGTATATCGACATGATTTTTATACTTTTGAAGTATCTCATTACGACATTGGTATATACCAGTGACTTGGTTTACGACCAATTGAGAATCACCAAAGATGTTGATGGATTTGACATCTAGGGCGTAGGCGGCTTAGAGACCCAATACAAGTGCTTCGTATTCGGCAATATTGTTGGTGCATTCAAAATCTAGTTTGAAAGACAAAGGCATGGGTTCACCATCAAGAGGAATGAGGATAATACCAGCCCCACCCCCACACTAACACTTTGAACCATCGAAGAAGAGTTTCATTTGGTAAGGGGGTTCGTCCAGGGAAAGGGTAGCAATCGACTCATCTGGAAAGTCAAAATTAGAGGGTTGATCCCGGAAATAGGTGTGTCGACCAATTGGTCGGCGATAGCTTGGCCCTTGATGGAATTTTGATGAATGAATTCAAGGTCAAGATCAGCTAAAATCATAAGCCATCGTGCAGCACGCTGATTTTGATAAGGTTTGGCATACATGAAGTGTAAGGGGTCGGTGTTGGTCACAACATAGGTTTTGTGGTTGAGTAGGTAATGACAGAGTTTGGTGGCAATGAAAACTAAGGCTAAGCAAAGTTTTTCGGGATGGGTGTATCGGGTTTCATAATCCAAAAGAGTACGACTTATGTAATAAACCGTCTACTCTCTATGTTGTTCATCGTGATGAGCGAGCATGGCTCCCAAGGAGTGATCGGTAGTGGATATGTATAGGTAAAAAGGTTGATTGTCTTTAGGTGGAATGAGTACAGGTGGTTGGAGAAGGTATTATTTTAGGGCCTCAAAATCTTTTGTGATAGTCATCATCACATTTAAAGGAGACATCCTTCTTGAGAAGGTGATGAAATGGTTGACACCGATTAGATAATTGTGAAATGAAATGACGAATAGACTGCAACTTACCTTACAGGCTACGGAGTTGCCTAAGGTTGGTGGGCGGAGGAATTTCCAAAATGGCCTTGACTTTAGTAGGGTCAACTTCTATATCATGTAGGGAAACGATAAATCCTAAGAGCTTTCTTGAGAGGACCACAAAAGACACTTCTTTGGCTAAAGGAAAACACAATATTTAATGAGGCGGTCAAAAATGGTTTTGAGGACGGCAAGGTGCTCTGGAGCAGCATTTAGATTTGGCTAGGAGATCATCCACGTAATCTTCCAATATACGATGCATGATGTCATGGAAGATGTAATTCATATCCCGCTGATATGTGGCACCAATGTTTTTAAGGCCGAAAGGCATGACTCGATAGCAAAAGGTCCCCCAAGGGGTGATGAACGAGGTTTTGTGTTGATCCTCTAGGGAAAGCAGGATTTGGTTATAACCGAGAAGCCATCCATGAGTGATAGCATCTCATGGCCAGTGGTAAGGTCAACCAATTGGTCAATACCAGGTAAGGGAAAGTCATCTTTTGGACATGCTAGGTTGAGGTCACGGAAGTCCGTGCAAATACGGAGTCCCCCTGTCACCTTAGTGATAGGGACAATGTTAGAAATCCAATGAGGATAATCAATGGGTAAGATGAAGGAAATGGAAAGAAGGCATTGAAGTTCCTCTTTGACGAGAAGGGCAATGCGAGGGTGCATTTTCCTCAGCTTTTGTTTAATGGGTTTGGCATCGGGAACGGTTACGATATTGTGGACCACTATGGTGGGATCAATACCGGGCATGTCTACTGTAAGACCAAGCGAAAGCATGGTTATGATCCTTGAGAAAAGAAGTGATGGCTTCTTGTTCAGCAGCATCTAAAGATTGACCAATCTTTAGGATGTGTGGGTCATCCTGAGTATGAATGTTGATCTCAATAGTCAATTCATTCAACATGGTTTACGTCTCCGAAGGTAACGACCGATGAATATATGAGTCTTCTGCACCAAGGTAGGTGAGTATAGATTCATCATCCTGACATTGAATGACGTTAATTGAAGGTGTATCGTCATTGATCATTTTAGGATATAGGAAGGGAAGAGTGGAAGGGGCCTCGCCCTCATGTTGATAAGTCAAAGGCCCCAAGGAAATGGTGTTTATGAAAAAAGTTAGGAGGGATAGATTCTGGATCCATCGACTCCGTCGGTGATGGTGGTGATGAAGGCAGAGCGGGTGAAGAAGGTGGAGAAGGGCTGATGTCCTTGATGAGTTCAATGCGAGCCTATTTAGTAGGCGGTTCAGGAAAGCCGATACCACTACGGTCATTATGTTTGTAGGTGGTACATGGGATAACGGTATACGGCCTTTCTCGTAAAATTCAAAACCAAAACCCTTCCACGCACATCGGTGTAGGAAGGTGTGGATAAAATGATGATTGGTAAGTGATTGGAAGTCAACGGAAAATGGGCAAGTTGGTGGTGGTGGTTCAAGTATGTAAGTGGTAGTATCTAGTCCCCCATAGGTGAGATTGGTACGAAGATGAGGAGGACCATAAATGAGGTGTTCTCCTATGCGGTGATCGTAATGGGGGTGTTGGTGAAGACTTTTGTACTCTTGTGGACTAAGGAATGTGTTGACACTATATAGGCAATACTCCCCCAAAGTGAGGCATTGAAAAACACCTTCCAAGGGATGGTGGTTTGTATGTAGGTAGCTGGAATGGATGATGTGTCGGAGGTTGATGCGGAGGTGGAGTTAACGGATTGGGAAGCTGATGGGTCATCGTGGAGGTTGGGGCAGTGGTAGGAATGGAGGAGGTATGTGTGGTTGAAGTAGTGACTGTACTGGTAAGTGGAGGTGTAGGTGAAGAAGTAACGGTTGTGGAGGTAGACGGCTTAATAGGTATGAGCACATCATTGGGTTGGTAAAGCATGTTACATGTTTTAAAAGGTGATGGGTCAGCTGGAATGGTATAGGTGTGTCCTTCATGTTCAAACTTTACACAATGATGCAAAGTGGAAGGAATGCAACCCATAACACGAATCTAGGGTCTGTTAAGCAACAAGTTATATTGGAATTCCCCCTCCAAGATGTAGAATAATTCTGGGATAGTGCGGGGGCCCATGCAAACGTGGAGGATGATGGTGCCTAGTGTAGAGGTGATAGCGTCATTGAATGAACGCAACATGACATGATGTTTATGCATGTAATTGTCAGGTATGTGCATTTGAGTGAATGCATGGGATGAGATGATGTTAATGCTAGCGCCCCCATCAATCATCACATGGCGTACCCATATGTCATCTATGTGGATAGAGATGAAGAGGGCTAGGTCCGGGTCATCATTTTGGTGTGGCACGATCTCTTCTTCTGAGAAGCTAAGGGAGGCTACTTGGTGAATAGGGTGGGGTGAAGATGAAGGTGGTAATTTGGTGAGAGAGGCTACATGATGGGGTGTGATAATGGAGGCTACGGGTGTAGGGTCATTGGGTAAAACCTCAATAGATTGAAGAACCTCCATGAGAGCTTGATGATGGGATTCTGAGGTTTGGATGAGGTCATATAAGGACATTTTGAGGGGAGATTGGTGTAATTGTTTGAGCATGGTGCGATGTGTGATGCCGTTAGAAATGGGGTACGTAGGGCCACGGATAGTGATTTTAGGTATGGGTGCTAGATGGTATGTTGGGTATAGGATTGGTTGGTGGGTCAGTTGCCTTTTCTTTACCCTTATCCTTTGAGCACGTGTAGTGATGTGTATCATGTTGATCTGAGGGGAGTTGGCAAACGAGAGAAGGTGTAGGGTGAGTGGTATAATGACATGACGGGAAAAAACCTACCAGAGGAGAAAAACCCTGTGAGGTGAGTTGGGCGCAATGACATTTGGGTGGTGGCGTGGTAAGTTCTCTAATGTGAACCATGTTAATTTTGAATCTTGGGGGTGGCTCTAGGAGCTGTGAGGGTGGAGGTTGTGGTTGTTGAGTGGGCAAGTGTGGGAATGGGTGTTGGTGAAGTAGGGTCCTCGTCGAGAAGGTTGTCATCGTCAAAGTTGGCTCTAGAGGACACAACTAGATAAGGACGGTTTTCAAGGCCTTGAGTTCTCCACATCGTGCCCTAGCACATGATGGTATGCAAAAATTTTAGTATCATCAAACCCTTTTGGCTTGGGTTTAAGGGGGTCATAATGCCTGAGTGGTGGTAATGTGAAGATAGGAGTCTCAAGGAGGTTGGTTAAAATTTTGGCATAAGACCCTACTAGTGGATCGCCATGGGAAGTGAACGTGGGTTTGGGTGTAGGTGTGGTTGATTGTTGAGGAACGGCCTTTAGAAGAGGAGGAGCGGGTTGAGCTATGGTTTTGGGTATCAGCATGGTTTTGGGTGTTGGTCGTGTTTGTTTAGGTAGGGGTATAGTAGATGAACGGGTAGGAGGGTGTATGGCTGTTTTGACTACCTTATTGTGGGGTAGTGGAGTTTTGTTTTTGGGTTGCACCCTCTTGGGTAAAGGTGATGTGGGTGTACAAGGTCTAGAAGGAAAGGTAGATGGGGAAGAGGACGAGTTACCCACGGGGATAACGGGGGTGCTGTGAAGGTAGAGGATGCGGGTCATGCAGGAGGTGTAAGGGACAAAGATTGAAATGTAGTGGGTAGTGAAGTAATAGCTGAGGGTATTGGAGGTATGGGTGGTAAAGATGATGTGGGTGTGGGTGTAAGTTGTGTTGGGCATCTGGGGAGGTTAGAGGTTTGTGCGGGAGGAATGGGTTTTGTGGTTTTGGTTTATCGATGGGTGGAGGTTGCTTGACCATGTTGGGAAGCTGAGGTCTTAAGACAGATGGGACAGGTGAAGGTGTGATTGGCGCAGCCAGGGTATGGGTTCTATGGGTTTGGTGCTTCGTTTGGGTGTTGGAGTAGGTGTGGTGTTGACTTGGGAGGATGTAGCTAAATCCAGTTTGATAGGTGGATGAGTAAGGCTAGTGGTTGGGGTGACCCCTAAGGTGGTAATAGGTTTAGTCGAGGCAAATGTTGTAGGTGTGGGTTTGGGTTTAGATGTAGTTTGGGTTATGGGTAAGGGTGTATGTTGAGTTATGATGGGTTTCGTGGAAGGAATGGTGATAGAGGTGGTTGTATTTGGTTGATTGGTCAAAATACTTTTGGGTAGATAGTGGAAGTATCAGTAAGTGACATCTGCATCTGTGTTGAGACCGGAAGCAGAAGGCACCCCCATAATAAGGCTCTATCCACATAATCTAGGTGATTAGCCAAACGTGAGAATGACACGTCTATAGGTGGAGTTGATGAGGAAGGAATGGAAATTCCCGTAAAATGTGTCTTAGAGATAGGAAATTGGCTAGCTTTAGATTTCGTGGGTAAGAGAGCCGAAAGTAGGTCTACGGGGTTTGGGTAGCTGATGGCGAATGCTCACCAAGAGGCAAAGGTATCTCAACTGGGTTTGTGATGGGTGGAGGAGATAATGGGTGCTCCTCTATGGGTGGAGGAGGTATTGTGGGTATCGGTTCTCTAAGTGGAGAAGCCAAAGGTGAAATGATATTGATGTTAGCAGAAGACTCCTCCGTAGGTGATGAAGGAGATGAAAGGTGATCCTCTGTAGGTGGAGGAGTAGGTGCGGTGGGTTCTAACATGGAAGGAGGATTTCGGGCTAGGATTTCCTCTATGGAAGGAATGTGAGGTAATTAGGAGGTGATAGGTACATCATTAAAAATAGTGTGAACCTCACGGGTATGGGTATCATGAGTTGAGGCCTCATCGGTTTGATTAGATGAAGGGGCATGATTAGGAAATGGTTTCTTGAAGATGTGTAGGTTTTGGTTGGTAGGTGTGTTAGGATTATCCATGGTTAACTCACCTTTCTCGAGCATTTCTTGGAAAATGTTTTTGAAAGTGATGCAATTATCCATCACTATGACCCTTTACTCGATGATAGTTACAGAAGTCATGTTCTTTATACCATGCGGGCATGGGGTGAGTAGGATCAAAACCAGTGTGTGGTTTTATAGGTGGAAGAGTGATGGCTCCGGCTTTGATAAGATTTTCTAAGACAGAAGAGTAAGGCTCCCAATTGGGGTGTATTTTCGCTATTCTCGTTTGAATTGAAAAGTCTGGATGGGTGAGAGATTAGATGAGGGGGTAGCCTGATTTGACGGATGAGCTGGGCTGGCCTTGAGTACCACTGCGTTAGCGGTGCCCTTAGATTTTGAATAATTGTTTTGTGGTTTGGAAGAAGAAGAGGTATCATTCGACTTGAATGCTGAATTCTTATTGCATAACTGGATTTTCTTCTCTTCGATGGCCCGAATCTCTAACTTTCATGCCATAGTGAATGCTTCATTAAATGTTCGAAAGGTTTAGACCTGCAAGGTTGGTGAGATATGTCTAGCACAAGCTCGTGTGAAGAGCTTGATGAGTTCTGTTTGTGGCAGTTGGAAGGTGAGTTGGTTGATCAAGCTATGCCAGTGAGTGACAAAATCTGCGATAGATTCGTCCTCATATTGACGCGTGGAGTATAGGTCGGTCATGGTAACCTTCTTGACGATATTGATAGAGAAATGATCCAAGAAGGCTTGGGCTACTTGATTGAATGAGAATATAGAGTGTTTAGGTAACCCACTATACCAATCCAATGCAGGTCCAGTAAGAGACATGGGAAAGGTTCTCAAGAGTAAGGCATCATCGTGAGCGATCAGATAACACCCGTGTTTGAATGACCGCAAATGCTGCTGCGGGTCTTCTTTGCTATTGAAACGGTTGAATTTAGGAATTTCCCAATGCACGGGGTATGGGCGAATAGGAATAGATGGGTGGATGGGCTCATTGCAAATATCGTCATAGGTGAGAGTGTTGTGGGAGCCGAAACCGATGCCTCCAATGTCTGCATCTTGTCCAACATCAATTTGATTAGGTCGTTGGTAGGTTGCGATGATTGGGTGCCTCTTGTAGCGTGAGAGGGTTGGTTTTGGGCATATAACGAGGGTGGCACTCCAGTGTATGGTGCTACCATGTAGGTTGATTGGGAAGAAGGTAGTGAAACAGGGGGTACATACCTAGAGTGAATAATAGATGAAATGGGAGGCTGCTGATAGTATGTATATGGAGGTGGAAGGGTCGTGGTGACCCTAGTGGTAATGGGGGCTAATGATTGTGGAATGGAAAGTACCACATTCTGAAAAGGGGTAGGGGTCACTGACACCGGAGGTGGTAGTGTAGCTACAGGTATGTGTGAGACATTAGGGGCAGATGAGGTTGCGTTGTGGGTAGTTTTCGAAGGTATGGTGGATGTGGCAGGTGCCACGGAGGTGGCAGATACATGGCATCATAGCGGGTATAGGACCTAGCTGCGAAATGACTGGGGGTAAGGTAGATGTGGGAAACACAGAGCAGATGGAGCCGATGCAGGAGTGGGAGTGAGAGTCGAGGGGATAGATACGGGCATGCCGTATATCAACTAACCCGAGGCATCTCGAGTGGATGAGTGGGAAAGGTAAAACTGCAAAGCGGCAGGGTTTTGGTCAAGGAGTCATGTGAACTCCTCATCTCTTGTAGCGATAGTGATAGGTTGGATGGGATCCATGGCTGGTGATAAAATGGAAGGTGGTGAAGGACTAGGTGGGAGTGGTTGACAACTAGCGTGAAATACAAGTGCACTTGCTTATTTTGGGTCAGCACCATGTGAACCAATATTGATCAAGTAAGGTTGTTTCTCTGTAAATGACACAGAAAAACAACAGGAAGTGAATCTGACAGTAAAAAGTGTATTCGGTACCAAATGTAGGTTGGAAAGTGAAATAGGCTAACCGATGCCGGTTAGGAAAACCGACGCTGGTCGGGGTAACCACTGCCGGTCACTGTAGAAAATGGTCAGTGAGTGAAAAACCTAGGTAGAAGGTCAAATCTGATAGGTATGCCAAATCTGATGGTGTTTTACAATGTCAATGGGAATGATGGCAGTGACAGGGACTGTGAAAAGTGGAAGAAAATGAATAAAATGTCCTTTTGGGTAGGTTAACAAAAGGACCTGGAACCGACGTTGGTTGGGTATAACCGATGACGGTCAGAGGGTAACCAATGACGGTTACTGTGAAATTGAAATAGTGATGAAAGAAAAGTGGTTGTGAATTAAAATATGATGTAGAATCAGACCCATAATTTTGAGAATGATGATGATATGGCCCAAGCACACTTAGGTGAAGCTGGAATACACCAATTGTGATGAGGAGCGTGTAAGGATGAACAAGAAAAATGAAGAACGTGATCTCTCACCTCAAAACGCAAGCCAAGCAGAAACACTAAGAAAAATGCGATCCTAGGAGTTCCTTTTCTATTATGTTTGTTTATCTTATACTATTTAAAGACTGACACATGAACTATGAAATAATTTTTTTGTTGAGGATGGCTTCCTACGAAGAAGGAGATCTAAAAGGTGAGGTTTCAGGTATGTTATGGTGGGGTGGGCTTTGCTCTGAAGTATGACTCGACAGAGTAGCGAGTTGGGGAGTACCTGTCAATCCTCAGATCAGTGCGATCATTGACAGTGTTCCCAGGAAAGATGTTGTTTAAGAATATGTGTTTGTTTTGAATTTGTGTAATTTGGCAAGACTCGAGAGAGAGAAAGAGATGTGCTTTCTATGGTTCATTTGTCAACCATCAGCTGGTCATGACTTCTAGCGTATAGGTTGCCCTCAATTAATGTGAGCTAATGTGATAAATTAGAATGCAATGCACTTATTTTTAAGCCCAAATTGAAGTGTGAAGTTGGATGACACAATAAGATGAAGAGGAAGAGGGATGCTCTTTCACTACAATGCAGAAAACGTAAAGAAATGGTTCTTTTTAATTACACCAAAAGAAAGGTTTCCTTTAGAGAAAATAGAAAGAAAAGGTGGGTTACCAAGGAAGAAAATTAATGTGTATGCTTTTTAGAAGGGAAACAAACACACAACTTTTCCTAGGAATGAATATAATGCAAGGAACCCAGATGGGTCCCACCAGGCATGCCAAAATGTTTCACCTGATTCTTAGATGTTTCTTTGAAGTATTGACAAAACAAATAGGGTAACGGGCGTAGGAGGAATACCTATTTTAATGCTGGTTGATGAGTTGTTACGCGCGTATGACTTCTGAATCCACAGTTGATTGTGAGAGCACAAGTGGAGTGCTTTGGTAATAGGTTGAAGGCTACAGGTGATCACCAATCGTAGGAGAGCTTTTGCATGGGCTACATGTGCATTCCTCTTTGCTTGGTTAGATCAGATCATTGTTGGGGTGGTTGTGCAGGGAAAATGCTTGATCTCTTTCCTTGCACGCATGCTCTCGCTGGAATTCGATCTTAGAAGATGTGATATCTCTCAGGAAGATCTCAATGTTTAGCCAAATTTTGCCAATCTTTTGCCAACCTCCAAAATAAGGTTTTTTGAGAGTTAAAAGGGTAATCAACGGAGGTTCGACTTAACCGATGATGGTTAGGGGTAATTGGCATCGGTCAAGGTGGGATTTCCTAGGTTTACTAAACTAGGGAGATCCTCTTGATTTTCTCAGATCTCATGTCGTTAACCCATAGATTAAACTGGAAGCTTCTTGTAAGCATGCGGGAATGTGGTTAGAGAGAATGTAGGCATTGATTTTTAGGGTTTGGGTAAGTCTTAGTTAGTTATGACAACTTACTAAGAATAGGTCTTAGGTTGAGTTGGCTTGATGAGGTGTCTAAGTGAGGTGTATGTGTGGATATTATTTAAATTAAGATATTTAAATAATAAATATGGTGAGGATAATGAATTAATTTAATTAAATTAATTAAATTAATATTAGTGGGGTGAAGGGGGCCATGGCTAGGTGAATGTGATGAAGGGTGCTTATTTATCAAGGGACCAAAGGGGAGTGTGACCTAATTTTAGTGTCTACGAGAAGCAAAAAAAAAAGAGATAAAACATAATCAAGAGGATGAGTTTGTGCTTAGTAATCCTAAGGGGTTGTAGTCTCCTTTTGGAATCAAGTGCTTTACTAAATTAGGGGTTGGTGCTCCTTTTAGGGTTGGTGCTCCTTGTGAAGTTGGTGCTTCACTAAATTTATTTGTTGTGAGTAATATCAACAAAGTTTCAATGGTTTTCCTTCCCCATTAGGGTTTCCAACTTACATATGGTGTTCTTGTGTTGTGTAATTTGTTTCATGTTCTTGTGATTGATGTTACATATCTTAACCAACACTCATGGTTATGAATGATATATGAACAATCTAATTCATGAACGTATGGTTTGGTTTATGAAGTAAATTTTTTTGTAGGACTAATTCACCCCGGTCCATTGTGTTTCCAACATGTTAATGTGGAAGTTTCTACAACCTTCATTTTTCACCTTCTTATTATACTTAGGTGAAGGATTGGGATTTAGAGCTAGGGCATCACTGGATCAAGCCAACTTATAGGGTTGACATGGAAGATGAAATTGAAAAACCATCACTTGTATCGTGGCCTTATTTTCTAAGGCTCACTATTTATAGGATGGTTTGGTGGACTGGGCCACTTTTCCAGAGTTTTACAATCGGTTTAAGGTCTTGATGGGTTTCGCGAATTCTACGGTTAATTTTAGCAAGAGCTCGACGTTGGGCCCCATTTTTATCAACTTACCTGACTTGGATGATCTATCTACTCCCCTGTAATTAGAACCATATCATTTGGATCTGATTCATATCCAAGGGTGTGATGCGTATGATTGGTTGAAGAGTCGGGCTATTGTTGGAAAATATCATCCTTTTTCAGCTCTGGCTTTGCTTCCTGCTTACCGCCATGTTAAAGTGGAGATTATGGAGGGGCCTCTCGATTCTGAGAAATAATTGTTCCTAATATTTTTCAAGATGTAGTTTTTCTTGGTTTTTTTATAGCCTTGTTATTTCTAGAGTAATCCAGTCATCTGGTCTATCTAGTTGGTATGGGGGTTTGTTTTATATTCCCAACCCCTTTTGTTTTTGGTATAGTCTCCTGGTTTTTTTCAGCAAAGTATTGTTGGATTGCTCGGTTATTTTGATTGATCTTCATGTTATATCTTTATCAGTATAGGGAAAGGGACCCTTAAACCCTCGTTTAATTATAAAAATAAGGAATCACCAATAAAAGTATTTTTATGCATTGCACATAGCAATTTCAACAAGTAATCACTAATAAATTTGGCACACATCTCCCATACAAATAGTCACTAATTATTCATTCAAATAATTACTAATTGTCTTGTCTGGAATGTAATGACTAGCGTAAAGGCCTCTTATTTCATAAAATCATTAGGCTGCAATACATACACTTGAGAGGGATAAAGCCTTATGTAGTTCTCATAAGATATATTGTGTATAACACAATTCATTTTGGTTCATTTCAAGGAAAATGATTAGTGACTGCTAAGCTCCATTCCTTATGTTTGGTATTAATGTACTGTTATGCTATTCCATTTAACAGGAGTTAATGAACATCAATACATGTTTTATGTTGTCCATTTTTTAAGACTAGAATCCTAACGGTCACTAGCCTCTATATATTCTAGGATTCCTTTCTAATAATAAAAACTATCTGTATAACTTTAGATTGCTAGTATTTTTCATTATTTATAATTAATTAAATCATATTATGCTGGAATATCCCTGGTGGAGCCAAGTGCTACACTACATATCCTTGAGAGGGATCAAGCCTTATGTAGTTATCATAAGATATATTATGTATAACACATAATTCATATTGATTTTATAAAGGAAAATGCTTAGTGACTGCTAGGCTCCATTACTTATTGAAATTAATGGGTGCACAACCACAAGGCTCAACATTTTCTTGTTTTCAAATTAGTGATCAAATAAAAAAATCATGGACTACCTTAACGTCTGCTAGGATCCTAACGGCCGCTAATCTCAATTCTTTGTTATGTTGCACAAATGCAATGTAATAATCTTTGACCTTATAGGCCTGGGTTTCAAATATCATGTGATAGATTTAAAATATCATGTTGAACTTAACGACCACTAGGATTAAAATTTCATGTTGGATTACGTGTATTTAGGAAAATTGTTAGTATTTGTCTTGCCTTGGAATATAAAAGCAATGTAGTAAAAATCCATCTTAGCGGACGTTAGTCTTGGAATATTGTATTGGAAATATAAAATAATAATGGAGCTTAGCTCAGTTTTTAGTTTCGTCATTACTAATTGTCTTGTATGAAAGAAAACAAATATCCCAAAGTGGCTACTAATCTCAAATATTTGTTATTTTACACCAAGGCAATGTAATAATCTTCGAGGTCTTAAGAATCGCTAGGACTCGAGTATAATGTTAGGATTATAATATCATGTGATAGAATTTAAATATCATGTTGAACTTAGTGGGTGACAGGCTTAAATTTTTGTTTTGGAATACGTGTATTCAGGAAAATAGTTAATATTTGTCTTGTCTTAGAATATCAAAGCAATGTAGTAAACATCTAGTTTAACGGATGCTAGTATGGGAATATCATAATGGAAAATATACTTTAAATATCATGTTTAACTTAGTAGCCTCTAGGATTAAAATTTCGTGTTGGACTATATGCATTCAAGAAAATTGTTAATATTTGTCTTGTCTTGGAATATTTGTTGTCTTGTCTTGTCTTGGAATATCAAAGCAATGTAGTAAAAATCTAGCTTAACAGCCGCTAGTCTTGGAATATCGTATTTTGGAAAATATAAAAATAATAATGGAGCTTAGCTCATTTTTAGGTAAGTTGTTACTAATTGTCTTATATGAAAGACAACAAATATCCTAAAGCGACCGCTAATATCAATTCTTTGTTATGTTACACCAATGCAATGTAATAATCTTCAACCTTAGCGACACTGTAAGCTATGCATATTTTTTTGAAAAGAAGAATTATGGCTTTGTGGCCACTAGGCTACACAAAATGTTTCATGATTGAGTTTACAAAAAGATACATACAAATACGTGTACAATCGTGTATTAATATATTTAACAAAACTCTATATCTCACCAATGATATGTAGCATATTAAAAATTAAATTTTATATAAAATCTATTATTCTTTGGGTTCACATTTAATTAGAAATAAACTTTTGGTTTCATAAAATGGTCTTTGAAACAAAGAATTATATCGTGGAGGACACAAAGCTATGTGGTTTTGTGGCATAACATAAGGTCCATAAAAGGAAATATATATTTAAAAATATAATGATTAAAATTCATATATATATATATAATGTTTACCTTCTATTTTAAATAAAAAGCTTGCTAAAGACATTACATTTGACTATATCTACATGAGAACACATATATAATTAAAAATATATAACGACACAATAACCATATAAACAATAAACATTGAAATAATTAGCCACGATTATTTCTTTCATCTTAATAAAAATCATTAAAGGAAGTCATAATGAATACCTAAACTATATTAAATCAAACCATTATGATTTTTTTAAAAAGTGAATATGTGACTCGTGTTTTACAATTGGGGAGATATGCCATCACTATCGGGAAAAAATCGTAGGAAGGAGAATGAAAAATCAACAAAAAAATAATCCAGAGAGAGACATAGAAGGGTTGAAAAGGGAACCCATTTAACAGAGACGAATACAAGAGCTAGGGTAGAACAAAAAATTGTGTTTTTAGAAAGAATAAAAATTGTAAAGGGGATTACATTTTCTTTTGTTAGGGAAAACAAAAATGTGGTTTTAAAAGCAAGGTGGTCTCGACAAGGGGATAAAAAGGAACAAAACTAGATTTCCATGCAAAACACAAGAACTAGGCGAAGACAAAGTGACTGAAAGTGTCTATGATGTAGAGGACATTTCGGAGGACAAGTGGTGAAATCAAGATCAGGTGAAGGTGACAAGCATGGGTCAAAGTTTCATACCTTTGGTCTTCGACACTCATAATTATGAGGGATAGTCGTCATTATGAACTAATAAAAAAACCACGTGATGGGTCCTCGTGCCACCACACTACCTCATTAGTCTATACTACCACATTATACCAAGTTGGAGCATGTAGCTCATCAAGATATGTATCCAGCTATTTCGGGCAAGTTCAAGTTGTGCATTATCGAGCCATTCACATAGGTAATTACCGAGCTATAGAGCGAATTGTAATTACATGGACGGGTGAGTTGATTATTTATCTTGGTGAGCTAAGGGATGATCATCGACCAGAAAAATCATAGTTACATGGCCTAAGCTACACTTAACTCAAAGGGTGGTTGTAGGCTATTCAAATCCTTAGTTAATCTCAATCCCCACAAATCTCGGATAATCCACTTTATAGTGGATAAAGGTGCAAGGAAGGCCGAAAGGCTCGTGGAGGATGTGGCAGGTCACAACATGCAAGGGTGACATGGCGATGGTGAGCTTGAAAACTTGGTGAAGCAGATATGGGTCGAGTGGTTCAAAATGGTTAGCGTGAGTGAGGGGAGTGGGATTTGAACCCGCGACCTCGCCGTATGAGATGGAGCGCCCAATGAACTCGGTCATTGTGTTGGTTGGGATAAGAGTTGGCGATAAATCATTTAAGCCCATAACGTGGGCCGATTAAAGCCTATAAAATGCTCTCCATCCCACTCCATTAGACATAACCTTCCCTCGATGGAACACAAGCTCATTGGGAGCTTAATTCCACAAGCTCAAATTTGAGCTCAAGCCTCTCTTCTATTTACAAGCCCAAGATCACGAGGAATATGGAGGATTAAGGGATTTTGAAGGAATTATGCCTAAGGGCATATTTTTGGAGAAATATTAGTAAGTCCTATTATTATATTTTAATAGGCATAATATGGTGGAGAATATGTTGAGGTCTTAGTAAAATGTGAAGGCCCATATTTTTGGAGGAATATAAAGCCCTATATTTTATTATAGGAATTATTGGAGCAAATAATTACAGCCTATTCATAGGTGCTAGATAAGTCCTATAGGCGATGATGCTCTAGTGAAGAAATGCTCCAATCCTAAACCAAAGAGGACTATATGAAGATCGAAGGCGTGATTGTGGAGGTATTGCGGAGATGAAATTCCTATTATATTATAGGCATTATGGATAGATATAAGGTCTATATTATTTTTATAGGAAATATGGGAAAGTATGTCCTATTTATTTTTATAGGCATATTGAGGACCAATATTATTTGTTATCGAAAGATAAGACCTATTATTTAATAGGCATATTCAAATAGTTCGGGAGTTATTATTTGTTAACTCACCGATCAAGAGACTTGTCAAGCTGGAGCTCGAAGACACCATGGAGCCAAGGGTTGTGAAGAATCACAGAGAAGTAGTAGAGCTCAAAACCTCAAGTACATTGGATGAGTCGTCAAACCGTTAGCTTTGGAGGAGGATCATTATTTAGTTTTTAGCTCTTTGGTGACACATAATGTCTGTTGACATCTTTAGACTTAGCACCACACAATGGATGTGTGGAGGTTTCTAGAAGAAGACTTAGCTTCATGCAACAAAGGTGTTGAGGTCTTCTTGGTTAGAATACTTGATTGAATCTACCAGAGTAGCTACTTGGTGTAAAGGTTCTTGTTCCATTTTATATTCAATATTATCATGCTTATATTGTAATTTGTTGTAGTCATGGAAGTAGATAATATATCGGTTCTATTAATGAACCCGAGACGTAGGCATTTTGCCAAACTCCGTTATCAACCTATGTGTAGTGTGTTTTTAATTCTTGCATTTATTTAAGTTTATTTTAATAGGATAATTTTAGAAAAGAATTTAAATCCTATAGGGGTCCGTGGTTGAGAAAAACATTTTGGTCAATTTTTGGATCAATCTGCCATCAACTAAGGTACACATACACTAAAATAGATGCTTTTGATAAATACCTATTTTAGTAGTATATGAAATTATTACATGCTTGATGATGTCTATGAAACCTCTGTCTCATCTCTCAAACAAATTTCTACAAGATTCTATACACTGTTGGGGTTAGCACACCGGTTGTATGAGCATAATATATCAGATCTAAGCATACATGCAAATAAAAGCGGATATTCTATCGGAAGAATTATATAAAAAAGAGACACAAATCAACACTAGATTTAAGTGGTTCACCAAAGGTGGGCTACATCTACTAAGAAACAAGCCAATCTATTATCCAAAGCTTTGACAAGATATACAATGAAGATTTACAATCTTCTACACTTCTCAGATGTTCAGTACTTTCTTCCTTCAAGCTTTTTGATTCTTCACCAAGAATTCTCTCTCACATAATTATCTTGTAATTATGATCAATCCTCTTATTCTAAACCCTAGCTTTATGCTTTAAATAGTCGTTTAAGACTTTAGGGCACTTAGCCATGCAATTACATTCATTAAATCTATTCCAATGCTAAAAATAGAAATAAATCCCGAGAGTTAATTAAAAACTCGTCGCACAGGTAACCGATGTCGGTTCTGCCCAACCGTCACCGGTTCCAACTTTCCCTGACCGATGCTAGTCACACTCTAACCAATGCCGGTTACTGTCAACTTCTAGCAAGTTCTATTTGCATGCTAAAACATGAGTAATTTAGCTCCATACTCAACAATCTCCCACTTGGAGATTAATTACTGCACACTATACCTGTACAGCGCCATTCTTGGATCCTCCTAAGCTTTGTTTCTTCCTCTTCAAGTCTCAAACTTGAAGACCAACAGAAGTGGAGTGTAGCTCCAACTTCTCCTTTGCTAATGGCTTCGTTAGCATATCTCAGGGTTCTTGCTTGTATGAATCTTTTCCAGATTCAACTGTCCATCCTCCAATACCTGCCGTATGAAGTGATATCTCAACTGAATGTGTTTCGTTCTCAAATGAAATGTTGAGTTCTTTTCCAAATGAATTGCACTCTGACTGTCACTAAATAGTTTACAATTACTTTTCTCCTTTCCCAACTCTTCCATGAACCTACTCATCCATATCATCTCCTTGCTAGCCTCTGTAGCTGCAACATACTCTGCCTCTGTAGTAGACAAAGCCACAACCTTCTGTAATCTCAAAATCCAGCTAACTGTCATTCCACCTACTGTGAAAATATATCCAGTAGTGCTCCTCCTACCATCTAGATCTCCAGCCATATCCGAATCAACATAGCCACGTAATGAAATATCCAAACCTCCATAGCATAACTGCATGCTAGATGTCCCTTTCAAATACCTAAGTATCCATTGGACTTACTTTCAATGCTCTTTACCTGGATTAGCCATATATCTACTCACAACTCCCATTGCTTATGCAATGTCTAGTCTTGTACAAACCATAACATACATGAGACTTCCAACTATTGAAGCATATGGAACTCGTGTCATGTATTTGACCTCCTCTTGTGATGAAGGACACTGATCTTTACTCAATTTGAAGTGTCTAGCCATAGGTGTGCTAACAAGTTTTGCATTCTGCATGTTGAACCTTTCTAACACCTTATAGATATAATCCTCCTGAGACAAATACAATTTCTTGTTTTTCCTGTCTCTATGTATTTGCATGCCAAGGATTCTTTTTGCAGCTCCCAAATCCTTCATTGCAAACATGTGAGCTAGCTTTCTCTTAAGCTCACCAATGTCCTACATACTAGATCCTACAATAAGCATATCATCCACATACAGTAACAAAATAATATAGCTCCCATTTTCAAGCTTCTTGAAATAAACACAATGGTCAGATTCACATCTCAAGTAACCATGCTCATGCATAAAACTATCAAACCTCATGTACCATTGCCTTAGATCTTGCTTGAGCCCATATAGGCTCTTTTTCAACCTGCACACTAATTTTTCCTTACCCTTGACTTCATACCCAAGCAACTGCTACATATAAATCTCTTCATCCAAATCACCATGAAGGAAAGTTGTCTTCACATCTAGTTGTTCTAAATGCAAATCTTCTACTGCAACTAAACTCAATACAGTATGAATAGAAGTCATCTTAACAATAGGAGAAAATATTTCACCAAAGTCAATACTTGCCTTTTGTGTAAATCCCTTTACTACAAGCCTTGCCTTGTACCTTTTCTGTCCACCCTCTTCTTCCTTAATTCTGTAAACCCACTTGTTCTGTAATGTTCTCTTTCCTGCTAGCAATTTAACCAAATCCCAAGTTTGGTTCTATTCCAAAGTTCATCTCCTCATCCATGCCATGCTCCCACTGAATGCAAGTTTTATCCTGCATTGCTTCTTCAAATATTTCTGGTTCACCACTATCAGTCAATAATAGATAAAATAGAGAAGGTGAAAATATTTTTAGAAGTTTACTTACCCTTTGTGACCTTCTCATAGGAGTTTGGGGTACCGGAGGCTCAATCTAGACCTCCTGGACATTAGTATCAACTTCTGACAGTGACCAATGTCGGTCACCTCTAACCGACATCGGTTTGGCTAACCAACACCGGTTCTGATCCTCTGTAACCGTCGGCAGTTCATCTGACCGATGTCGGTCAAGGCCTAACCGACCACAGGTTATTGTGTATTTCTGAAGGTGTTTCTTTAAAACCCGAGAGTTCATTTTCATCAATAAACTTCTCAATTTTCTCATCCTTGGGTACTAAAATTTGATCCTTGTACATTCTCTTTTCATTCCATTCAACATCACGACTCCTAAAATTTTTAGAATTCTCTAAATCCCAAAAACAAAAACCGAAATCACCAAATCCATAACCAATGAAAGTGCACCTCTTGGATTTTACATCCAACTTTTTTCTATTTTCTCTATCAACATGCACAAAATCTTGAACCAAAAACTTTAAGAAAAGAAAGATCTACCTCTTTTCCGGTCCATGCTTCCTTTGGTATTCCTCCATCTAGTGAACTTGAAGGGCCACAGTTAATCAAATAAATTGTCTGTATCAACTGCTTCTACCCAAAACTGCAAGGAAATCCAGAATGTATCCTCATACTTCTAGCATGTTCCATGATTGTCCTATTCATTCTCTCTGCAACACCATTCTCTGTGGTGTTCTTGGAACCATTCTTTCTCTACGTATCCCATTCATTGAAAAATAATCATTGAAAGCCTTGCTATAGTATTCACCACCATTGTCAGATCTAAGGCACTTTAACTTAGAATTTGATTCATTCTCAACAAGGGCTTTCCATCTTTTAAAAGTTTTAAAAACATTAGATTTACATTTAATACAATAAACCCATACCTTTCTTGTAGCATCATCAATGAAAGTAACATAATACTGGGATCCACCATGAGAAGCTACCGAGCTCGCTCCCACACATCCGAGTGTACAAGCTCCAATTTTTGCTCCTTCTTAGTTGCCCTAACTTTGAGAAATCTCACTCTTTTTGCTTTCCAAAGATACAATGCTCACAGAAATCAAGATCTAAATATTTCAAATATGATAACTTACCCTTAGCCTTTAAGATCTGCATTCCTTTTTGACTCATATGACCCAACCGATTATGCCACATGCATGCATATGAATCTGAAGTAGATAATGCAAAAATGAATCAATAATACAGGTAGATAAATATAATGTTCCTACCTTCTTACCTCTTGCCACAACAAAAGAACCCTTGGTGACTTTCCAAGAGTCTCTTGTAAAAGTAACCATGTAACCAAATTCACCTAGTTTCCTATGCAGAAATAAGATTCCTCCTGAGGCTTGGCACATGCCTCACATCTTTCAATACCCATGTATTTCCATTCTGTAATTTTAGATGAAATTCCCTTTACCAGTAATACTACAAGGTTCATCATCACCCAAATAGACATGCCCAAAATTTCCCTAGACATAATTTATGAAATAACCCTTATTAGGGGTTACATGGAAAGAAGCTCCTGAATCTAAAACCCATGATTCAATTCTACTATCTAAAGAAAGAATAAGAGCATTTTGCATTACCTCTGATGCAACAAGATTCACCTCTTTACCTTTGTCTAGTTTTTGGTTCTCTTTGTTCTTTGACTAACAATCTTTCTTTGCATGTACTTTCTTTCCACATTTCCAAAAAGTAATTCCCTTACTTCTAGATTTAGATCTGCTATCCCTTGACTTTGATTTCCCATTACTCTTACTCTTGGATCTCTCCTTCTGCTTGCCCCTACTTTCTACATTCAAAGCATTTCCAGATGATGTTTCCTCTGTACTTTTCCTGCGAATTTCTTCATTCAAGATTATACTAACCACATCATCAAACTTCAAAATATTATTAGCAGATGTTGTATTACTAATAGCCATTACCAAGTTGTCCCAACTATCAGGCAAAGAACATAAGAATAAAATTTCTTTTACTTCATCATCAAATGGTATTGAAACTGATTTTAACTGATTTACAATAGATCAGAAATCATTCAAATGACTAGAGGTAGATTCACCTTCATGCATCTTAGAACTAAAAAGTTTCTTCATCAAATAAACTTTATTTGAAGCACTAGGTTTTTCATATAAATTAGCAAGATATTTCATTAAGTCTATTGTAGAAGCCGCTTCTGTAATATTGGAAGCCACGAGATGCTTCAGGCTCAATCTTATAGATCCCAAAGCCTTTCTGTCAAGAATCTTCCATTTTTCATTCGTAGGTCTAGACTTCTCATCCAACGGTAAGTACAAATCTCTCTGATACAGATAATCCTCAATCTGCATCTTCCATAATTGATAATTTCGGCCATCAAACTTCTTTACCTTGTATTTATTATCTTTTGTCATTGTTGTAGCTCCCACTCAATCAGAAAACCCTCTGTGAGTAAATCTGTCAACACACAAAACCCTCAAACAAAGCTCTAATACCAGTTGTTGGGGTTAGCACACCAGTTGTACAGACAATATATCAGATCTAAGCATACATGCAAATAAAAGCGAGATATTTTATTAGAAGAATTATACAAAACAAGAGACATAAATCAACACTAGATTTAACGTGGTTCACCCAGTGTGGGCTACATCCACCAAGAAACAAGCCAATCTATTATCCAAAGCTTTGACAAGATATACAATGAAGATTTACAATCTTCTACACTTCTTAGATGTTTAGTACTTTCTTCCTTCAAGCTTTTTGATTCTTCACCAAGAATTCTCTCTCACATAATTATCTTGTAATTATGATCAATCCTCTTATTCTAAACCCTAGCTTTATGCTTTAAATAGTCGTTTAAGACTTTAGGGCACTTAGCCATGTAATTACATTCATTAAATCTATTCCAATACTAAAAATAGAAATAAAACCCAAGAGTTAATTAAAAACTCATCTCACAGATAACCGATGCCGATTCTGCCCAACCGTCGCATGTTCTAACTTTCCCGATCGATTCTGGTCACACTCTAACCGATGCCAGTTACTGTAAACTTCCAACAAGTTCTATTTGCATGCTAAATAATGAGTAATTTAGCTCCATACTCAACATACACAACCTATTTTGCTTTCCTCCTTTGATTTCATCCTTTGTGTGCCTCTAACTTTGCAATCGAGATTTATAAAAATGGTCAAGATTCGTGCACTCGGCACTCCGTGATCCATCTCGCAATAAATTTTTCTTGCCTCCTTTGTGTGGCTGTTCGCAAATGAGATTATAATCACTGCCTCAATGTTCCCTTGCAAAAATGGCCAAGATTTGTGCACTTGGACTGTAATCTAGTATTACGTGTATTATATTATGATTTCAAGAGTTTCTTTTCTGCGATGCCAAAATTAAAAATAAACCCTAATCTATATTTCTCTAGGGTATTTACATTTTTTTGATACAATCCAAAAATCAATTGTGAAAAATAGAAAAGAGGGATATAAAAATTTAAAAATTTGAATTTCCCCCTCATTAAGTGAAAGTGCAGGATATTGAAATTTCAAATATTCGCATTTAATGTGGGGATTGCACAATTCAAAATTTGAATTTATCCCTCATTAATATTTGCATTTAATGCAAGGGATGGGGAAACCACATTTATAAATGTTTCTTTTGAAATGAGTTGGAAAATGACAAATATTTCTTTTTGACCTTGCGAGACATCAACAAATATTAATATAAGCATAGTAAAATATATATTATAAGAAAACATAAGTAAAAATTTCTAAACATAGTTTTAAAGTGTAATAGAGTAATATGCACACATTTATTATTAATTAATATCAAAATTGAATTCAATATTTTTAGATACATAAAGTGTGTGCTAATTTAAAATAAGTATTTAAATAAAATGTGGCACGTGGCAAGTTTGAACCAGATTCTTTAGGAAAAAAATATTTTACTAAGAAATTTTTATTTAAAGAAATGCCTATTAAATACTTTTAACCTATAAAAATCTGTCATATTATTATGTAAATGGAACCCACTAAAATGTTGACACGTGGCATGAAATTTCTAATATATCTTGTGTTTGTCAATATTTTGGTGTTAGTTACATTTTACACTAGCAAAACTAAAACATAATTTTCTGCTTCACACGTATTTCACATCGGCTTATATATAGGAATGAACTTAGTGACCGCTAAGCTCCATTACTATGATTTTTATTCCAACACTAGATTTAAAATAATAAATCCTTAGGTTTTAGCGGCCACTAAGCTATTCCTTTCAATAGGTGTTAATGAACAACTCTGCATATCTTATGTTGTCCATTTATTTGTCAAGGAGAATCCTAGTGGCCACTAGCCTCTATAATTCCTATGATTCCTTTCCAACAATGTAAAAACTATCTCGTATGGATTTGGATCACTAGTACTTTTCATTAATTATAATCATATCATATTGGCTATACAATCTGGCACAACCAAGTGATGCACTACATACCCTCAAGAGGGATCACGAATTATATATTTCTCATAAGTTATATTGTGTCTAACACATAATTCATATCGGTTCGTATCTAGGAAAATGCTTAGCAACTGCTAAGCTCCATTACTTGCGTTAGATCAAAAATTGGTTCATATAAAAAAATGCTTAGTGACCGCTAAGCTCAAATACTTACTGAAAGGAATGGTTTGGTGGCCGCTAGGCTAAACAATTTCTTATTTTGAAAATAGCGATTGAATAAAAATCATAGTAATAGATATTAGTGGTCACTAGGAATTTTCCTTTATATATTTCGATGAGAAATATGTGTGTAATGGACATTTTTACTCTCAAAGGATATGGAGGGCTTTGCCTAGTCGGGAAGAAAGATGTTTATTAAAAATGTTTGCAGGGTGCTCATACAACATCATGGTGTAGAGACATGTTGTCTTACATGTTGTTGGGGAAAGATGCATTGGGTATAATAACATTATGTCCTAAAGGACATATTTAAAGTTTAGTTATGTTTTTGTCCTTGTAAAAATATTTTTCTTAGATTAGTGACTGCTAGGATCACACCTTTACATCTTTTCTTTATTATACACATCAGTGCGCATCAAATAAAATTCTTAGCGACCAATAAGCTCCATTACTTATTGAAATAAATGGCTTATTGACCACTAGGCTCAACAAATTCTTAATTTTGAAAATAGAGATCGAATAAAAATCATAGTAGTAGATCTTAGCGGTTGTTAGGAATTTTCCTTTACTTATTTATGTGAGAAATATTTGTGTAACAGAAATTTCATACTCTCAAAGGCTATGGATGGTTTTCCCTAGCCGGGAAAAATATGATTATTAACAAAATTAACAGTGGTACTCATACAACATCATGATGTGGAGACATGTTGTATTAAATGTTCTTTGAGGAAAGCGGGATTTAGTATAATAACATTGTATCATATTGGCCAAAATTAAAGTTCAGTTAGGATTTTGTGGTTGTTAACACTCTTTTCTTAGCTATGTGACCACTAGGGGAAGACCTATGTGTCTATTCTTTTTAATACACATTGGTTTGTATCAAAGAAAATTCTTAGCGACCATTAAGCTATATTACTTATTAAAAGAAATGGCTTAGTGGCCACTAGGCTCAACAAATTTTTATTTTCAAAATAGCTATCAAATAACTAATCAAATGCACATAATCCATATTAATCTCACTGCATGTTTTTTAATTTTAACTTTGAAGAAATAATCTTATCTTGGGTGTCAACTCGCTTACATGTTTCTTAATATCTAGACAGGTTATGCAAAGTGTTTGATAGTTTGAGTGTAAGACAATGAAGTTACTTGACCTCATAAAATCATATACAAATTTCCATTTTACAGTAAATAAAATTATGTAAATATGACTTAATTGGAAAGGAAGATTAAAATTAAAGATAACTTTAAAGAAATAATGAAAACTAATCAAACACACATATGTAATGGCTCAAGAGTGATTATGACCTTTATATCAGCTGATTTTTTTGATAAGTAAATGTTATATGATTAAAACAAGTACATTAATCTAATGGTATATATCGATTACATCCTTATACTATTTACATATATGTATATAGGAAATAGACCCACAGATCCTCCGACCACTCAACTCCACCGCCGCAGACCCAACCTCAAACATCTTAGGTGAATTTATCGGGGAGCTTGGCCCAACCTCAAAAAGAGATGATAATACGCCTCTGAAATTGAGCCATGTAGAATCTCCCACCAACATAGAGGCATGGAGAGCGGAGCATAAATGGATGCTAAATCAAGAAAAGGTATTCAAAGGAAACTTGGTTCCCTTTACTTATAAAAATTAATCATCGATTCGGTGAAGGAATTTGTGGTCTTTTGTTACCCACTCAATAGTTATATGCGTTAGAACTTCATTCGAAATATTTAAATGCTCACCCAAAGTGCATGCAACCACTAGGTCCCTCCTTTTCATTTCTTATCAAGATGTTATCATGCATTTCCATCACTGTTATGATCAATACATTCAATCATCCATAAAACTCATCATGAACATGGTAATTTGGAAACACATATAATAAGGAAACACTTAATCCATGTAAACAAAAACTAATATCAATTGCAATATCAAATCACCATTGTCAGATCCATGAACTACCATTATCCAACCATAGGTATCCATTATAACCCAAATTCATTACATAACAGAAGTCTGAATACATAACATTCATTACAATAGTGTGTAGGTCTATGAATAAATACTAATCCCTACAACATAACTCTGCTTTACACCATACACTCTGTCTTAACTTCTAGCTCAATACCTTACATAATGACATACATCAAGTATATATAGGGGTGAGAACTTTCCCTTCACCGCCCATGTACCTTCATAATAATAGACATGTTCACAAAAACTATTGCATGCTTTCCTTCCTAAAAATACCCATACATATAAAGTTTGCATGATTTTACATAAGTAGCTAATAATAGAATATCCTAAATATGTACCATTCTTTAATCTTATCATTATCTCTCTCCATACGTGTGCCTCATCCTTAGTTTGCATTTGATTTTTCCACAAATAGCCTTGCTTTGCTAAAAAGTCATCATGATTTTATCTTTTTCTTGGTCGGCACTCAAATCCTTCTTTTCCTATTTTTAGCCCTAGTTCAAAAAATTGGCCAAGTCCTTTTTCTTTTACATCTACGCGTGCACCCTCATGTGCTAACCCATATTTCACTATGTGTGCACCTTGTGCACTACTCTATTTTCTTGCGCTCATGCATTCTTGCACCTACGCGGAGTCTATGTCCTCACCCTTATCCTTTAACTATTGGATGATCCTTGAAAGGCCTGATGCAAATTTCTCAAAGGCGTCCATCCTTCACACAAATAATGATATGAGTTCTTTAAGCCTCATTTCAAACGCTTCTCTACTATTTTTAAGCACCTCCAAATTCTTTGCAATATCAAATATTATATCATCTCGCCAAATATTATCATCTTTCGAACCTCCCGCACCTTCTTTACCTCATTCTCTTCTTTGATAATGTAGGCCTATAGGATGGGGATAGGGTCTTAGCAATTGTTGAACACCCAACCTTCCTTTTTGAGTTCGTCCTTCAAGGTGGTAGCCAACACCTCATATTCTACTATTTTGCATGCTATTGCAGTCTTATTCCTCTTTTTCAATGCGAGATAGTTCTTCCTCGAAGGCCTATGTGCATAATTTTTCTCCGGAGTAACATTCCTACCGGATCCTCTAAGTAATGCAATGTTGTTGGATATTCATCTTGGGCATTTTCTCCTAAGTCTGGGCACACTATAGTAATGGAGTTTGCAATATGTTTAGATTTGATGAATGTGTACTTTGTGTACTTTTCTACCTTTGTCTCGTGCCTCGGTCAATTGATGCACTTTTGTTCTTAGCTATTCTTATCTTCTATTAACACCCTAAGAGTGGCCCCTTTGTCCAAATTTATTCAATCCAATTCTACCGCCATCTTATTCAATGCATTACTAACTTGTTCATCAGTCAAGTGGGATTTACAATCATGTGGGTTGCATGTGGCACCTTTTTCATCATGCACCTCACACACACTTCATCACTTATGTTAAACTTTGGTTCCTCCATGTGGATTTTCAAGCTCCACGAGTGTAGATTCTGGTGCGCATGGTTACACCTTTGGGATTAATCATCTCCTAGCCATATAGCTTCTCTGTGGGTACCATTATTTGAAATATTGTGTGCAAAAATTTATATTAATCAGCAATATAACTAACCTATGGTGTGCATAATATTTCCTTCATCCTCTTCCTTCCTCTTATGCACTTGCTGCGTTCAAAACTTGCTTCTCTCCACTTGTGCATGCACCACTTGTATCCCTTATTAAAGCACCCACACCTTCTCTTGGATCATCCTATCCCTTACTTACCTCTTCTTCTTCTCCTATGGGCCCTTCATCGTGCCCATTAGGTACCTCTCGCATCATGTTGTACATCTTCACTCTTAGGCTCTTCCTCATCATCCACATCATGAATTATTGGAGTCTCTACATTATGTACACACTTGTCTTCAAAAACCTCTTCATTTTTGTCCTCATGGGTTACCAAATTTTTCCTTCTCCTCACTAGAGGGGTATTCTTCTCTATACTTGTCTTGGGTGGAGTGACCCTTGGTGATCTTCTCACAGGAGTTCCGAGGTCCCCTGCACCGTTATCTTTCCCATTGCACATTCTCTTCAACTTTTCTCGTGGCCCCGATCCAACGCAACATTATCCTCTTTCTCTTCTTCCTCCTCCTCCTCCTCCTTAGTCTTTTCTTCTTATTCTTACCTTGGAGGATTATCCTCACGTGTCCTCTTTATGCCAACTGTTTTCTTACCTTTAGGTGGTGGTATAATTTTAAGGTCTTCTTCATCCACATACTTTCCATTGACTACTCTAGACTTTAAGTAGATGTATACCCTTGTTGATTCCTTCTTTCCCATCACTAGATTATGAGGAGTGATTTCAATGCCATCGGACTCCATTGTTGCCACATACGTTGTCTTACTCGGATATATATACGTTTTGTGAAAAGTATGGTAGTCTCCGCATCAACCTTGTTCACATCAAATCTCAATTTTCACACCTTATATAACCTATTCACCAAGGTTTGGAAGTATCTTGTCGTGAAGGCGAATGGAAGTTTACACCACAGGCTATCTTCTCTAGCCTTCATGTAAAATGTTGATATACTGAAAATTTTTCTTGACCATATAGAACCCGGGTAATTCCCTTGGAACTCTCCACTCGTGCTTTAATGTCTCGCGTATTTGTTTGTGCCATCTTTCCACCCCGAGTTTATAAGCATTAGTAATACCATTGCAGGTATATTTTGCAAACCTCTTTGCTAGGGGCTTATCTTCCACAGGTACTTCCACATATTTTCATTTCTCCCATATGGAACCTTGATTTATAAAAAATATGATGGCCGGGAGGATGGTTCCCTAAGTAATCTTCTCCCCCATGAGTGCTTCTTTAATAATTCCTTGATAATGAAGGAAATGATGTTGTACGTAGTCTTACTTGCCATCTTTTATGTGACATGGATCCATATTTTTTTACTTGGTTCCACCTTTCGATGTGCCAAACTTAAAACTCACGTGCACATGACAACCCTCATAGTTGTGTCATTGATATTTACAATATCTATCATGCGGCCTCCCCATTGGTAGTTAAGTGAAAATGCAATGGATTCCACTCCTACATCATCCTCAAGATTAGTTTCAATCTCCATGCCTAAGTTGCGCAAGCATGTAACTCTCTTGATCAACCGCACAATGATGTGCATCCTTCGCCTTGAAAATAGAAGTAATCTTCTTGAATGTGTGATAACAACCAACGATAGAGGTGCTTAGGTTTTATAATATAGGAAAGCTCATATAGACAAAGAAATCATATGCTTTCCGGGTTCATCTATACCTTATCATCATAAATAAGTTTTCCATTTGGGGTCCTTTCACCCGTGTTCCTTATTAATTCCTTCTATATCTCGCACTCATTTTACTTTGATCGATGGTTAAAATCACTAACCGTGCACTTGGTCAGATCCAATTCTCATGATTTATCGATGATGAGTTCACCTAGATACTACATCTTCGATATCCATTCATCAAGTGCTTCTTCTGTCATAGGATTCTTTCCCTTATCCTTCCTTTTCCCCTTTTGTGATGTTGTGGATGATTTTCTTGGTGTCATTTTTATACTTACAACCTCAAGCTTTAACTTCCCATCACTATGTAGTTGTGGTGTGCCCTAGGTGCTTAAATGATTTCACCCATATTTTGTACTTTATTGTTGCATGTTCACTTCTTCCAAACCCCTTGATTCCTTTATTCAAATCATACTTGGTTCATCATCCTTTAAACCCTAGCACGCCCTTCAAACTTTTTTGAATTTTGTTTCTCCAAACCCTAGCTTTGTAATTTAACCTCTAAACCCTATATTGTTTTATACACACACCTCCATTTTGCACTCACACTTCCTTCGAATGAGCTCTACCCCGTGCCATAGAAAATATTCTCTATTTCATCCAAGTTCTCTCTGCACATGCAAGCTCTCTTCACAAAGGTTCTCTCTAAAGTCTCTTTTCTATTTCTCAAATGCTTTAACATGCAAGGTAAGAATGAACTTTTTGTGACCTATTTTAAAGGTTATCAATAATTTTCCACACTTATTGATCCTCACCTACCACCTTACTTCAACTTTAAATATGATTTTTACTTTTCCGCGGTTTACTCGCTTTCTTCCGCACGTGATGTCATAACCTTACGGCATGCCACTACTTACGGGCCGTAGAAATACTCACGTGCACCTCCCTATGCTACACACATATTCCTCTATTCTAAATACCAACTAGCTTATCCTGTTGCTTTTTACCTTGCATTATACTACGTGGCTTCTTCTTCATGTGGTCTTGAATCCGAGCGGTTCCTTTTAAACACCATTAACCTTAGCACTTGCAAAACCTTCCTCTTTCACTCACACACACCTTTTAAATAACATCCCACCTTTTTACCATCAAGCGTACACATTTGCATCAATTTCACCATAAATCCACATATCATATGATCTCTTTTTTGCGTTCATTCTCTTAGTTCACCCCACACTAAAGGTATACAAAGTCCGCTACACATTATCTCAATAAATAGTAATCAAATTCCTATGCGCAAGCATACTTATTACAATGAAACAAAAATAAAATAGGAAAATAAATCTAACATAATGGAAATACTACCTTATTACAAACACCAATAATCTTATTTATAGTAGGGCTTCATCTTACTCTCATTGAAGTAATAAGGCAAGATAGTGTCATTCAACACTTGACTAGAGTATCTTTGTTACTACAAAAGGTCCCAACCAATGCACCTTCAACTTCCCTAGGTGGCGTGAAAACTTGGATTCATACAAAAGGACCAATTTTCCAACTACAAATGACTTGCGCTTGATGTGCCTATCATGTGAAGCCTTATGTAGAGCCTCCCAGTCTTCTAGATCCAACACATAATTTCACACCTCTCATCTAATTGCATCAGTTTCTCAATGTGCTCTTCCACATCTTATTCATCGACAATCCACCCGCATGCAATACACAAGGATGGAAATAAGAATTCCACATGTGGTACCACCTCTGCTCTAAACACCAGCTGAAAGGGTGTGGCATTGTTAAACCTTTTATATGTGGTCTTATAAGCCTAAAGTACAATTGATGCTTTATCATCCCAATATTTTCTTCCAACATCACATATCTTCATAAGTGTTTGTCCCAAGATCTTGTTGAAAGCTTTTGCAGTACTATTAGCTTGAAGGTGATAATGGGTAGTTTTATGGTGTGCCACCATAACTTCCGATAGAAAAATTATGATGGTCTCATTCAAGAAATGAGTGCCTCTATCAGTTTTCAAGATTAAAGGACAATCGTACCTGTTGATGATGTTTTCCCAAAGTAACCTTGTTGTTTTGGTTTCCGTACAATCATTCATGGGTATATCCTCTAACCACCTTGTCAAATAATCAATGCGTATAATTATATAGCATGCCCTAATCTTCTTGCACGTGGGTGGTGTAATAGGTCCCACAAAATCAACATCCCACTTTGCAAATGGTTCCGCACTCATGATAGGTAACAAAGGCATTTCATCTCTACTTCTAGGTTTTTAAGGCACCGAAAGTGATTGTATGATTTGACATATGCCTTGGTATCCTTGTACAATTTCTCCCACCATAAGCCAACTAGAAGGATATTTCACATAACCACATCTCCTGCATAATTCCTCCATTATAGATTCACACTCATGATCTAACACACACGTGCGTAAGACCTTATCTCATACCATTTTGTACAAATCTCCATCAATGAGTTGGTATGACATAGCCCAAATAACAAGCTACTTTTTCTACAAAGTATTCATCCCCTCTAGCGAAAGTCTAGTGTGCAAGAATACTTCTATATCCTCCAAGTCCACTTTGGTGCACAATTTAACCTAAATAACTATGCATTATATATAATGTCTTCAATACTTTGCGTGTCCTCGACAAAATTGATCCTTGATAAGTGATTAGGTCCTGATCGCTATTTTTTCTGGCTTTACCACAATGGTAAAATCAAATTCGTCAAACAAGAGTATCCACTAGCAAATGACAAGATGTGCCTTTGCAAAATAGGTTTATTGAACAATTACTTTAGCTCCATATGATCTGTATAGAAAATAAATGGTGTGGCTAAGAAATATTTTTGAAACTTGTGAAGCACGTAGATCATAAAAAAATCCTCATGCTCTTTTGTGGTATAATGTTGTTCGGTTGGTGTTAACTTTATGATTGCAAAGCATTGGGATGATCCACATTTCCCTCTCTAGTTTTGTCAAGATCTGTACAATAGCCATGCCAAAAGCATCAACATGTACATGAAAGGGTTTGTCCTAGGAAGGAAAGCAGAAAATTGGAGCAACGGTCAGTATTTCCTTCAAGGTATAAAATGCCTAATGTTGAGTGTCACCCCAATTAAATTTTCCCTTAGTCTCGAGTAGTTCTTCCAGAGGGCACAACAATATTTGCATATCCTTTTATGAATTTTCTATAGTAACTCGTATGCCGCAGAAATATGTGCCCCTCACTTTGGTTGGTATGTTCTATCAACCCCAATATCACTGCTATCTTTTCTGGATCTACCAAAAATTCATCCTTGTAGATGATGTGCCCAAGCAAGGTACCAAAAGGTGTAGCAAAGATATACTTCTTAATGTTAAGAGAGATACTTATCTATCTTCACCTCTCAAACATGAGCCTCAAATTATCACAATGGTCCTTGACAAGCCCATAAATAGTCCAATCATCCAGGTATACCTGCAAAAACTTATGGATGAAGTCATGAAATGCCTCCAAAACAATGCGCTAGAATGTAATTGGTGGATTCTTTAATCCAAAAGGAATAACCGTGTAAGAAAAACTTCCCCACTTAGTAGTGAAAGCGGTTTTTCCTTGTTTTTGCACATGATGCACAACTAGCGATAGCCCAAGAACCTATTTGTAAAATAATAGATTTCATGCCCTGCAACGCCCTCAAGGATCTCCTATGTGAAAGGTGTGTGAAAGGGATCTATGACACATGAGGCATTAAGTTCCCTGTAATCCAAAGAAATATTGATCCGCACATCCTTCTTGTTGCTAATAACCATATGGATAACCCAATCAGAATATTCAATGGGCTCAATGATACCAGATTTAATCATCTTATTAGTCTCTTCCTTCACATCCACAAATAGGATCAAATTTATCCTGTAAGGCCTCTTCTGAACAACTTGTGTGCCCTCTTTCAACTTAATCTTCATCTCACCCAATGAGGGGTGTAATCCTTTAAACTCATGGTAATCTCTTGGAAATAGATCTTGAAAGTCACGCAAAAGATAAATGATTTTTTCTACCTCTTGTTATGACCAGTAATCACCAATGATGGCCTCTTTTGGCATATTCTCGGTGCCAATATTAACTTTCTTTGTCTTCATGGGGGCATGGTACATGTGCACCTTTTCATCTGCGCAGATTCTCATTTACCTCACATGCACCTTCCGTGTGGCTAACATATAAGTTCTCGACCCCCTTCATCATCAATGATGCATACTAGCTTCCTTTTTCTTTTCTTTTCCAGTGCATCCCAATTGCATTTCTCATAATTTGAACATATCTTCACGTGCCTTAGAATCAGGTTCTCTAAGTAACTGAAGCATGAGATCTTATGCTTTGCACTATCTTATAATGTGATACGCTTCATAATATGTAAATCCTCATGTGTACGGGTGGATTATTAGAAAAATAGTCAAAATTATGAATAATAGTTGTAGTCATCTCATGCCACTTATAGTATCCCTTTTACATTCAACATAGACATACCATATATGTGTGTATATGTGTAGAGTCGAATAGAACTTATTCACCCATAGAGATTGTGGTAAAGCCTCGGACCTTGCACCCATTTTCTCTCACATTATGGACGTGCACAAAAGTAGGGTCTTCCCATAATACTCACATATAAATGTAGGTACATTACTCCAAGTGAACCTTGTTGAAAAGATGATTCTCACTTTTCTCCAACCCAATAGGTTACCTCTGTGTGTTTCCCACAACTATGTTACTATCCCACACAAGGTACAAATCAACATGTTCCTTCAATCACCTTCATTCAGCCATTGGGTCTCCATAGCGTGCAAAAATGTATCAGGATTCCCCTCACCAAGTATACCTTGGTAATTAACTTGCGCCCAAATGCCTAACCATGTGTGGTCTAATCATTTTGGTGCCTCTTCCTTTAACCCCGTGCTCAACCATCGCATACCTATCATGAGCCCGGTTGTCACAGAAACATTAATAGTGTTCTTTGATGGACTAAATATCTTCCCACCGAAGTATGCCCTCATTGGATGGTTATATGTGTTCAAGGTCGCATATCATCTAAACATAAATTCTATTAAACTATTCTTCACTCAAAGGCTCCATGTATGGTACATCCTTTGCATCATTCAAAAGTATGATCATGCGCTCATCCTTGTTCTCAAAAGTAATGTACCTCTTGTTAAAGCGTAGTTCATCATTGTTCGTGTAGAACCAAGGACATCCAAGTAATTGGGAAGTTATCTTCTTTAGAAATCTCCAATAATTCAAAATCCCAAGTAAACATGGCTCCTTGGATGCTAATTGAAGCATATTTTAACACCCCAATAGGCATATCCTACATCTTGTTCTCCATATACAACACATTGGAAGATGGTTGTGATGGTGGTCTACCCATCTGGTTCCATGCATCTAAAGTCGAACATTTACCTCAACACCCGTGTTAATCAAAACATCGCTCATTAGCCAACCATCAATCACTACATCAAGTGTGATTTCTTTATTATATTCGTGGTTCTGTGGTGGCAATTTTTCATGGAGTATCTAACGCTCGCGCTCAACTTTAGCGCATGGTACTTTCTCATGTAGTCATTCCCCTAGCAGTGGGATGATATTTTCTATCCACATCATCCTATATACCTATTTCATATCATCTACATATTTATGTGGAAGGTCAACTCTCTCTCTCTCTCTCTCTTTGGAATGAAGCAACTAAATAGAGAGTAGAGTATGATGTATGAAACTGCACTATTTTTCATTCAAAATTTTCTTTTGTGCACACCCAAAGGTGATGGTAAGACCAATGTTGTCATGTTTACCATAATTTAGAAAATTTCTCTCAATATGAGTCCAGATGATTCCATAGATAGAGGAAAACTAATAATTGTAATCACTCTGAAAAATGGGATATCATTACCCAAAATTATGGGGATAAAAGTTACACTCAATTTGTGATACTCTTGATTATTGATCAGATTCATCCTCTACATGTCAATAGAGGATCGATGTTGGAACACATTGTTTCCAGGAAAGTTAGGAAAATTGAGAATACCCAGAAATGATATGGTTACTTGGATTATCTGCAACATTTCCAAATTTTGATGATGTTTCCCTATTCTTAATGGTTATAGACAAATTTTGGTTGGTTGGATTGTCTACAACATTTCCAAATTATGAGGATGTTTATGGTTTAGGGTGGTTGACAAGTCGAAAGGGTTGTTCTATTTCGATAATAGTTATAGACCTTTTTCCTTATGGATTTTCAATTCACCATGCAAGGATGGCAAGGAGAGATAAGACTATGGTAGAAGAACTTTTTGCTTATGGGCATGCTATCAAATTTTTAGTATCAATTGCCCTCTCTCTCTCTCTCTCACACACACACTCTCTCTCTCTCACACTCTCTTTATCTATTTTTCTCTCATTCTATCTCTCTCTCTCCCCCTCTCTCTGTATTTATATTTTAATTATTATAATTAATGTAATATTGTGTTGTCTTGTTACATATGTTTTATTTGAATTATTGAAATTTCAGGAAGTGGATGTCACTTACATTGACATTGTATGATTATAATTTATGGCATTGAGTGATTATATTAGTGGCTAAATTGTATGTTAGTTACATATATAATTTAATTCCCATGTTCAAAATATAAAAACAAGTAACACTAATAATACATGTTAACATAACATAGATATGGAATCATATTAATCCACTTAAATACATGTATAAAGCATGTTTCATCCACTATACAAGTTTTAAAATAAAATATTTTTGTCTCATACATTATATTGATTTCAAAAATCCTTGATAGCATACAAAATTTGAACAAAATTAATGTCTTAACAAAGTCATGTAGACATACAACGATATACATCAACCAAATCTAAATCTACACCAACATGCCATGAAGGTAGACAAAAAAATCCATATACATTTAAACTATGGGGTATCATCAAATAATTTGGTTCTCTTCGCCACTCTGGGAAGATGGGATAAGCACATCGGGAATGTCCCTTTTGTTGATCAAAACTCCTATGCTCAAAGGATGTTTGTATCTCCATATATTAATACAAATAAACAACATACCCATTAGTATACAACTAATGACATATAAAATGACACTACTTACAAATAAATACTTACTGTAATCTCATGATCACTCAAAATCATCCTCTTCCTCTCAAGATCGAAAACAACATCAGTAGGAGGTGCACGAATCTGGATTTGTCAACTCCTCATGTGGCAACCATGATGACAAAAATTATAATACACATGAATGTCATTTAATTATACTACATGATGTTATTTAATGCAATCAATTCATTATGAAAATTACTTTACTAGTGCATACCTATGTAAGAGGTGCAACATAAGCTATGCCCATAGAAAATCCAATATCTAATGATCATTGAATCTTGACAAGAGACTGTAATGATGTCATCAACTAAAAAAGGAAAAAGGTAACACACATACAAGTTACATGACATTATCTTCATATATTAACTATAATTCATTCTCTTCATGTATATGATGAATAAAAATAATAAAACTCACATTAGTAAATTCACCAACATGCGAACTCATACCGACATTCACCTGTTCAACATCAAATTATAATTTTAGGATAACATCTCTATATGGAAAACAAATTAACACAATATATTTACTAATTTATTACCAATTTATACCTGAGGGGTTGACATGCCCGTAAACAATTGTGGAGAAGGGGAATGTGACATTGGATGTATAGTTTGACCCTGTAATTTTATAAAAATACACACAACTCATTAATTTTCATTCATAATTGATTAACATTGTTAATTATTAAATTTTATATGAAATATATATATTAAATTGCAATTAACTTCATGTAAAATTACATGTTGGTCAATACCAAAGGTCGAATCTAGTAGAACATCTGTGATGATGATATTTCCAACATAGAATCACAATGTGTCTCCTCTAATCGAACACCATGTTCAACCTACAAAGCATCATGACTAGGTTGTGGAGCTTCCTCATCAACCACATAGGTGCATATACTCCCACAAACATGAAATCATATGTTATATGATGTTTGATGCCTAGAAGGACCAACCTCATCACCCTAGGAGAGATGAGTGCCATGTTGAAGCAATGAATGTGTCAAAGACCTAATAGAATCAAGAGTCTCAACCTCCATTGTCTCCTTCACAAATGTAAGGCTTTGAAACATGCTTTGAATATATGGGTGAGAAATGGTTCTAAATGGATGGTTCTACAAATGTTGTGCCCCCACTCTATCCTATGTAGAGCCTTTGCCTCTACCTTAAAACTCTCGAATGTCGAAATAGGTAGGTATTTCGAACTCGCAATAGAGTTTTTTCAATGAATATTGTGGCACCTCAAAATTATTACAAGGTGGTTAGTCAAAAACCATCCACCACCTATCCCAAAAAGTATTTTTTATCCCCTCATGGTTACACTAGTGGATAGGGAGTTTTCTATAGCTCAATAGTAAGGGTGAATTATTTTTAGCATCGGTAAACAATGCACACAACTTGTCTTTGGTTATTCTTTTCTTCTTCTTCGCATCATAAGACAACTTGTCTACATAAAAATCATGAAAATTGGTTTTAAAGCGCTCCTATGTGTTTATTTGACCAACTAAATTATTGATATTAGATAATAACAACTCTAATGTTGTAGAAAGGTTTTGGAAATGTGGATTTGTTGTATTGGGGTTTCTATTAAACCCTCAATTTGAATTTTGTTGTTTTTAATCTCCCCAAAAATGTATTACTAGGTGTTTGGAGGATGTCTTGCTATCGAAGGGGGTTTTTTCGGAATGTTTTATTCTTCATATATATATACATGTGGATGAGGGCTTTGAACATAAGCTATTGAACCCTCTAAAAATTAAAATTAAAAAATCAGCAACAACACAAAAAAAAAGATTAATAATGAAAAGTAACCTAGAATCAATAAGAACTCATCTTGTGAAATTTCCTCCATATTTGATTTTAGGTTCCAAAGGATTCTGATGTCCCAAAATGTACTCACATTTTTCCCCACCGTGATTTTAACCTGTAGATAGTTTTTGCTTTTAGAATGATATTTAGCTCTCAGATTCGACCATGTTTTATTACATTCGAAATGTGCTCGCATTATAAAGCGCACACATTATGATTTGGTAAATATGAACCATAATGTGCTCGCATTATAACACGAGATTGATTTTTCCTTGTTGCGTTATAATGTGACCAAGCCATATTGTGAGCGCGTTATGGCGAAAATCACCAAAAAGTGGATATTTGGCTGCTTTTTGGTCCCCCATATCCATGCACATGCCCAAGGATTCAAATTCTTGGATAACCAAGAAAGCTAAGAAATTTCAAACCTTTGTAAATCATTACCATGGAGTGTTTACTACCCAAGCTTCTTCTACTACTATAGAAGCTTCCTCTTATAGTTCCTTCAAGATGTTCCTTGTAGATTTATGTAGCTCAAATAATTGGTTGTGATAGGCCTCTCGAATTAAATGATCTTAGAGATGCTATGTTGAAATAAAAACTAAAAAATCCCATTTAATCGGATGGTTTCCCTTATGAGGTGTACCAAACCATTTTAGATGCAATTGAACCAAATCCCCTCAATGAATACTTAGCATTCATCCAATATGACTCTTTGAGATCATTTACCGAGTTAGGGGAATATCAATTTTATTCCCAAGCATGGTGACCTTGATCTTATCACTAATCAAAGACCCATCGCTCTCCTTAGTGTGTCATATAAAATCATTTCCATATACTTTATCTTAGATTAAGGTATATTCTTCCTTTATCTGTTAGATATAAAAACTAGGTTCATACAACATAGACACATATTTTGGATAATTTCAGAGTTGTGTGGGAAGGTATGGAATAGGCTAGACTATCTAATCAGGAATCCTTGTTTGTAAGGATTGACTTTGAGAAACACGATTACAAGATTGAGTGGATTTTTTTTTGGACATGCTTTAGGCCCTAGGGTTTTGTTCTCACTTTTTACATACTTCCAATGTGTTATTTCATGCTATGGGATATTATATTAATATCAATGGGGTGTAATCTATCAAAATTTCCCTTCAAAATCATCCATTAGGCGGGGTTTTCTTTTGACTCCCTCTTTATATATACTAGAAGTTGAAAGGTTTCTAACTATTTGCTTGTCAATTACTCTTTTAGAGGTTTAGTTAGAGGCATGTCTCTCTTGATCTAACTAGCAACTCATTAATGACCATTTTTCTAATAATTCTCTTCTAAATCTTCTAGAAGAAAATTCTACAATAAGGTGTTATAGAATTCATTGATAATTTTTGTCCTACTTTTGGCTCTTTCATCTAGTGGACAAAGACTCAATGCTATAGAAAATATCTCTCCCCCACACCTCCTTAGCTAGAGGCATATTGATGTAAGTGCATTCAACATGGTGGGAAATTAATTTTTTTGGAATCACCAATACTTTCCAAGATTTCCTATGCTATGCTTAGTAGAACATTCCCTTCTAGTGCATCTCTACATAGGTCTTCTAGTTCACACACTTCTCCTAGTAGGTCACATGCCACCTTCTTTTTGGTCATCTCTTTTGTCATCTATAACACATATTACTTCTCGTAGAACACATTCTCCTCATCCTTTGACTTATACTACTCATCATGGGTCTTCCTACATTATATCTTTTATGGCACATGACATGGCTTCTATGAAAATCATACACGAGCATCCTTTATCTCTTCGACACTTGTGCCTCATGTGCCCCCTTCACCCTTTAAGTGCATCATGCCTCTTCATAAGGATCTTATTGGGTATATTTTGTGTTATCTCATTTCTTATACATAACTATTTTTAAAACAATCCGAAACATTCTACCAATCACATAATATAATACATGCAAATATGTGCAAAAATAAAAATTCGGGACGTGTTTATGGTTTGATTTGCTAGCTTGTTTCTTTATACATGTTGTTTGTCACATTGATTTGATAGATACCATATATATTCTTTACAAACATGTGTTAGTGAGGTGCATTGATCTTAATGCAAGACATACACATGATAATACACGATGATAGGTATTGGTGTGGTTCCTTGCAATACTCTTTGGGGGAATCTCCCCATGCTTTATATGTTATTTTGTTTCATTACAATTATTTTACACCTTCCTCATCATGTTTGATTATATACATAGTAAATTTAGTGTTATCTTTTGAGCTAAAGGGACTAGCACATGTGTTTTGTGAAGTGTTAACCTATCTTGTTATCTTTGTGTTGATGCAAAATCACAGCACCCCTGGATGCAGATCAGGCTTCTAGGTTGATCACTCAGGCATCCAGTGTGATTGCACAACATTGAATCCTTTCTCCAGGTGTGGGACCTGTAAAATGAGAAAGGAATCTCCAGAGAAGGCTGGTTCCTGCTCCTAAACTACCTGCCACAAGCTATTCCAGTGCAGGAAAGCTAATCTAATCCTAATCTAACCATGCCAAGGAGACAGAGAGAGAGAGAGAAGGGAAAAACAGCAAAAGCCTACACTAAAACGGTGATACACCAGAGAAGGAGAATGTTGAACCTCTATCAAAACTGCCATGGGACAAAGAGAGGTGAGCAATGGGAAGGATGGACAGATGCATCATAGGCCCAAGGATAGATTTCACATAGAAAATGTCCCAAAACTCCATGAACACAGCTCCAGACCTATAATGAACATTCAAACATGCACAAATACCTGCAATGAAGAGAGGCAAGAGGAAAACAAGTGAAGAACGAGCAAGGATGGACAGATGCATCACAAAACACATTTTTGTTGCTCCAGAAGTTTGCACAGAACATCATTTCATTAGTAAAAGGCAAAAACACCATTACAGAGCAGGGAGGAGGTTCGAGCTCCATTTTCAACCCTAGAGAAGAAAAGAAGGGAGGGCAGAGCAGAAAAGATGAACAACTTGTTATGTCCCCCTTTTGAAAGAAGCCCCTCTGTACAATATATAGGAAGAAAGAGAGAGGGAAGAGAGGAAATTCGAAACTACCACAACCACTTCTAGGTCACATTTTAAATCATCTCATTATGGTAGAAGCGGCGGATCCTGGCAAAACGGCGGGCTGTCTGCTGCATTAAAGCTGGTTGTTGAAGCGTCACTTCTGGCATTACCATGCGTCAGAGCCGTTTCTTAACTTTCTCTCTCCAGACTACACCAAAATGGAAGATTGATCCCAGAATCATGTAGAGAATTTCAACAGCTTTCCGTTGATATAAAGAACGTGCAAATCCGAGCTCTGGATCAAAAGATATGACGATCTGAAGATTTAGGGCACGGAACAGACCAAAACGGATTTTGAAATATTTTCCCGCGCTTCGCCACCTGGACGACACGTGGCAGGCTCTGATTCACTGAATAATTCTCTCTCCTCCACCTTTCCGTGGGCTTTCCTTTGAAATTTCCTTGTGGGCCCTAGCTGGGACACGTGGCACTATCCCATTGGTTCGGGCTGACCCTTCAAAACTCGCCCTTTGACTTTTTGACCTTTTCCCTTGTGACACGTGTCATGATTTGATTGGTCCGCGGGCCTGCCGGCTCTTTCGCGCCCTTCGCGTCTTTTTGTCCCGGATGTCCCAGTGCTGTTTGGGACAGAAACCTCCGATCCGCCCGAAATGGGCTTCCTTGTCCCTTATCTGCCGATGACACGTGGCGCAATCTGATTGGCTCTCGGCTTTTTCGGCTATCCGCGTCCCTGCGGCCCAGATGTCCCAGTGCGAAAGTTTCCGTTCCGGCTGAACCGGCCGGTTCGCGTCTTTCACGTCCATTTGTCCCAGATGTCCCTTTGCTGCTTGGGACAAATTCTTCCGAACCGCCCGAAATGGGCTTCCCTTGCTTCACCGCTTCGCCTTTTCGCGCCCTTCGCGCCCTCGCGGCCCGATTGTTCCTTTGCGAAAATTCTTTGTTTCGGGTGAACCGGCCGATTCACGCCCTTCGCGTCCCTCTGTTCCAATTGTCCCAAAGGCGACCTTGAGCAGGACTTAGCCAATTTTCACGATTTTTCCTGGATCAATCTACATGCTTGGAACTGCAAAACTCTGATACATGTTATCGAAATTTACCCTGGGGGGGTGAAATTTTGACAACACTTTGTTTTACTACCATTGTTTTTATACATGATTGATATAATATTGTCATTACTTTTATTATGCGTATTATTTCCTTGTTTGATTATTGCATCATTTGAATATTTTCTTATGGTTGACTATTGTCGTACTTGATTTGATTACAATTCTATGATTGTTTTCTTTATATGACATAACTACCTTGATTGTCTTGTGACATCTTGGGTTCCCCATGTATGTGGCTATATTCTTATCTTATGTGTATCGCACTTGTTTCTATGTATGTGGTACATTGTGTCTCATCTTGTGATTATCTTTTGACATTATGGGTGTCTCATGTTTTGGCTCTATGCCTACATATGACTATGTTTCTCTATACAATTCTTACTTGTTTTAACATTGTTATTTGTACTAGTATACTATTACTACTACGGTTTATGACACATTTGACTGTTTCTATCATTTTTTATACTATTACCACTTTTTTAATAACACACTTGATTTATAATATGATGTGTCTATGATATTATTACTCGGATTATGATATGATTGACAATTCTCTCTATTGTTTTTGACTTCTATACACATGTATTATTTCTTGTTGTGTGTTGTTTTCTTTACATCTCATGGTTTCCATCATACACAATCCCCTTTATAAATACAAGTTCCCAACGATATCCACCATTTTATCCTTTTGTGTGATAATATGTAAATTATCATACTTATCACACATGGGTACACATTTATTCTTGTGAGTTGCACACTCAAATGTTTTATCGTATGTGCCTCAAAAGAGAGGGCATTCATTAAGATATGTTCTACATATATAAATAGGTTGCAGATATAGTAACAAGTTTTTATAGGGATAAGATCCTCAAAAAGAGGCACAAATACTAAAATATAGTAAAATCCAAAGAAGTTCCAAATTGTACATTACAACTATGGTTGTGGTATGGTCTTGATCAAAATGCATGTTCCCAAACATGGGGCATATTCTTTAGAATTTTTAACTTTATTAGATTTTATAAATTATTTACATGATTTCATAAAATATTAGATACAAATTACTCAATTCAAAGCATGACACAAGGGGCATGAGTACATTCCTTCTCCTCTGCACTATTCAATCTTAGTTGTAAAAACAAGGTTTGGGGGCATGGGCCTCCTCATGTATGACATCTCAAAATCTATACATTGAGTTTCAAAGTGGTACAAGACCTTATGGGGCCTGAAAATTTCCATTCCTTTCATGGTTTTATTTTATTCAAATGGTTACAAAAGTACAAAATTGGACCTAGATCTGTTTGCAATGGTGTGGCATGTGGGTTTTATGGAAGGTATCAAAGAAGCTAAGTTCTTCATATGTTTTCATTCATGTTCTCCCACCAAACTTTCAAATGTGGAAGGTATCAAAGCTGCTAAATTATTCATAGGTTAACCTTCCTCTTCTAAATTTTTTAAAAAGGGGCACACCAATTTGTCTTATCTCCTCTAGTGTTGGATTGCACTAAACACTCTAGTATCTCCTTTGGCACAAATTGGGAAATGATCACTCCCAATTATTTGGCATCTTAGAATCAATTATAAGTCTCTAAGTTTTTAAAATAATTTTAACTCATGCCTCATAAAATGAATGGGTGTATTCCTACATGTTTTGCATTTCCTTTACTTACATCATGAAAATTCAAAGTTATAAGCATTATTATCTATATCTTGAGTTAAAGTTAATTTTATAGAATACATTGACTACACTATGTGTTACATGCTTCATCATGGATCAAGCCAACACTAACATATTAGAGAACTGCTATCGAGTTGAGACAAAGAGTGTGTGCACACTCAAGTATGTTTTTCCTTTAAGCATGCAATTTTCAATTGCACAATTAAAGGGGGAAATGTATACTCTAAAATTTGATAACTTATCCTTTTATAATACCAATTTTGATTATGGTCCATTTTTAAAGCAAATGCTCACATTTAGAATCCAATAAATATATCTCTCTAGTTCTTCCTTGGCTTGTTTATCTTTACACTCTACTATGACGTAAATTTAAGGAATATTATCAAATCAAAGAAGTAAAAATCTTTGTACTTCATGTCACAAATTTTTGTTTCACTTTACATCTTTCCTATCTAAGATTGTAAAAAGGGTCAATATGTGGGGTTCGGTCTTGGACAACCTATATAGTAATTTCCCTTTGAGTTATTGACTTGAATATCTCTATGGAGTCGTTTTATCTTACTAGGGTTGGCCTTATTAGAATATTCAACTATCAAAGAATATAGAAGTCAATTTCGATCAATATAAGTGTATAACTTACATGGAAATCTTACAATATCCTATTGCAAATATCATTCTAAAATCACTCAAAGATTTCCTAAATTTTCCCAAAGTACTTGCACATAAATTAGAGAAATCCCTATTACAAGTATGAGGCACTCAACCAGCTAAAAGAGTCTATATTCTTCCATTTCTAAGCATGCAAATGTCATTGAGTCATGTCTTAGCTAGAAAACAATCACTGTAATAATTGTCAAAATAGTTTTAAGGAACAAAGGGTTAGGTCTTGTAGTTGAGGTACAACACATCACACTTTTATGATACTTTGGGTATATTCTATACTATACATTTATCCCATTACCTTGTTTTCAAGAGTCACAAGGTTACCCTTAGAGGGTTGGCTAGTTTGTACGCATACTTACTTAAACACCTAAAATAACTACTTAAGGATTGATCCCACACAAGGGTATGTAGTGAATTACTTAGTTCGATAGTTGGGGTTGACCATCAAGAGCATCCCAACCTCACCACACACAAATGTTTTCTCCTTTTGGTTTGTTAATACTTAAATGATGGGTTATGTAGGTTTCTAGGGTTTCTACTTTTTTGTAGGTGACTATAGTCACTAAATCATGCACTTACTATGTACATCTAGCCTCTAAATACTTCATTTATATGCATGATTCCTAAGCAAGATAACTACTCATTAACACCTCTTTACTTTTCTTTGACATTACTTTTATCCTTTTCATCTCTATTGTTTGTTGTTTCGATTGACAACTTACAATTTTGCACACTAGCTGACATCTTACTCAACTCTAATTTCACTATTTTATACTTCTAACACCATATACATGACCTTCCAATAGGGAAAAGATTGCCTATGAGTGCATGTTTCCTCTATACCTCTTTTTCTCGGTCTTTTGAGCATTACTTCTTTCTTGTCTTCTTTTATCACTCTTAGTCGGCCTTTCACTTGTTAATGACAAAACTTAAGAAAGGGAATCATATACATATATACATGTCTTATTTAACCTCATTAGGGAGAAAGAATTCAAGAGGCACATACTATTACAAGGAGCTAATATTTTCTATCTACTACATCAAGGACTGAATTTTGGACTACATACTTCATTGCATAGGAGGATTTATTCTAAATTCCATACCACACATTTACATTTAGGGAAAAGTAGTTGTAGCCCATTATCTCTTTGTACAATTGGCAATAGGGAATCTTAGCTTAAGGGACACTATTCCAATCACATATACACACAAGAACTACATAAAGTCTAAAATGTAGTGCAAAACTCGGTGAAAATCACATTGGGGTGACCACTAAGGTTAGTCTAACTCAAGAATTTACATTATTTTATTCATCTAATGTGTGCTTGAGTATTACCGTATGTAAGTGTCTAGGGTTTTTTTATAGGTTATATGTGAGACAAAATTAATCTAATGTGACAAACAATGAACAAGGAGCGACACTTAGTGACACAAAAGGAACTAGACCGTAAGAAATTATATAGATGTCAATGCCCAGAATAGACACAAACAATCGGGAAGCTCTATCCCCTGCTGGGCACTCCTATCCTTGAGATCGAGAGAATTGTATGCTGAGCTAATACAATATAGAATCATTCTTTCCAGGTCATTCATTAGCCCAAAATACGTCCAGACCTACGGTGGCAAGTTAATTCATTCTCCAAACCCTATCTATCAATCTTGTTTGCATTCCATTTGCATGATCTTGCTTGGATATAGTTATATCTAATTAATCAGCAGTGTCCTTATGTTATATTTAATTTTATTAAATCATTTGGTGAACCCAATCTCTTACATGCCCATTGTGGATCCCTCCTTTCATGCCCATTACCCATAGTGGACGTTTTAGATCTCAAACCTATATTAAGTTGTCCCCATCCACTAGATATCGTCCTTCTCCCATAGCTGACCTTGTCAATGACAAAATTTTATCGATTCCAAGTAGATCCCTCTTGAGGAAATTGACGCATATGACAGTGAACATTCATATCAAGAAGATACCAATGTTGATCAAGCCCAATTAGATGCCCTTACCAATTTCTACTTTGCAATCCGTGATAAGCCTACCCATGTTTTATGTATCCTCGATGCTTTATTGGTTGACTAGTGTGCCCATGATATTGTTTCTCATAACAAGTATGACTTATACCTTAACACTCTCTCTACTACTACTACTACTTATTCTATCCCAATTTCTTCCTCTCCTTCCAATCTTGGAGTCTCCATCATTCACATGACTATTCCTACCCCTTCTACTCATTATTCTTCTCCTCTCATTTCCCACATTCAACCTAATTATTATTAGGAACCAAATATTTAGATTCTCTTTATCATGATTTACAAGCACAAATCGACATTTTTAATATGATACTTATTTTTCATCTCCATCCCTTGATTCTTCACTTCTTCTTCATATTCCTCTTGCACCTAAAGTGTCTTCTTATCCACTCCCTCCCAATTTTGCTTCACCAAATTTTCCTCTATTCGATGGCCATGGAGATCCTCAAGAGCACCTTATATCTTTTCATGTTGCTTGCCTAGACTATGCATGTGATGACACCCTCTTGACCAAGTTGTTTCCTAGGAGCTTATAAGATTATGCTTTGCAATGGTTCTATGAATTTCCCTTGTATTCTGTTAAATCATTTACTACTCTTCTTGATTTGTTTCTAGCTCATTTTTCTATGAATATTGACACAAAATTATCTTATGCAGAAAAGGAACAATGAACAAGGATATAATGAACATCTTAGTGATTATGTATTGTGTAATAAGAACAATCTTTCTAAAATGAACAATGTATTAGTTGAATATGAATTGCAAGATCTCTTTATTCAAATTCTTTTGCCTCCTTTGCAAGAATGTGTGATTTTTATTCCTATCATTCCTTTGACCATCTATGTCATACCTTAAAGACTCATGAGACTAAGTTACTTTCTTTGGGAAAAATGAAATATTGTTATAATACTTATAATCATTCTTCTTCTAAATTTCTAAGCAAGGTTCCATTTAGAACTAAGTAAAATGATGTTAATCCTCATCAATTTCATTTCACAACGTCTTAAGCTTCATCTCCAACCTAGTCGGTTTGTATTTACTCGATTGCCTTATCCTCCACATATGTTATTTCCCCAACTCATTGAAATCAATCTGATTTCTCTTCCACCTCCTCTTGAGTATGATCCTAATAGGCCCCATGGTAGAAAGTTTGATGAGCATGCACGTTTTGATTACCATAGATGTAATGGCCATTCTACTAACAAGTGTTTCAAGATTTGTCATTTGATTCAAGATCTCATTAACAATAATTATATTTAGTTTCCTAAATCCACTACTCCCACTTCCAAATATACTAATGATAATGGAAAGTTAAAAATCTTCAATGACCCATTACCTAAGCATGAAAAGTCAGCCCCGAGTCATCTTCTAATCATACTTACCATGCAAAGTGCCTCCTCCTGATTCTTCAAATCATCCCCTTGGATTCCTTGTTGGTGCTACTAATTTCCCATCACATGTTATCACTTTCACTGATGTTGATTTTCACACCTCATTCTCCTCCCATAGATTACATATTGATGTTTTTGTTGGGCCCCATGTCATCAACAATGTTATGGTACATCCTACATTCAAATACAATGCATGTTCATTATATTTCTTACAGTCCATTGGCTTCCCTCTATCTTAGATAACATGCATGTCTCCCACTTCTCATGGCCATGTTATTCTACCCATTATTGTTGGGCCTCTTATTATTTCTATGCCATTTATTTTGGATATACTATTATGAATTATGACATGCTCTTAGGACTCCCTTGGCTTTGGGATGCAATATTCATACCATCTATTGTTCATTTGTGCCTTAAGTTTATCCATGAAACATCTTATCACTATTCGAGGCATTCCACCATGGACACCTTTTTCCTTAGCTCCTCCAACCATCCCATGTTTAGTTGCTCCTAATCCTAGTGCATCTTCTCTTATTCATGATGGCTCCTTAGCCTTGACACCTCTTATGATATCTGGAGCCCTTGTTCCTCAAGTTACACCTTTTGAATATCCATCTCAGTTTACTTCACATATGGCTAATACTCATCGACCTCGTCACTTCTATAGATCCCATATCCCACCTCATAGGTGCACTTCTTCACATAGGTCACATGCTTCACATACTCCATCTAGACATGTTTCACACTCTATTTCTCCACATGCTCAATCTAGACCTATTTCATATACTTGGCCCCATGCACTCTCTTGTGACCATCAAATCTTAGATCATGTTCACATGTGTACTTATTTTACATCAGCTGATTGCATGCCCTTACCTAGTACTCTCATTGCATAGATCATTTTGGCATCATACTTGGGGCATCTTAATTCCCCCACACCACACGATGATGCACTCTTGTTCTTGGTTCATACTTGACTATTGATGATTTCTTCATATGGACCTTACTTTACACACACCACACTAGGGGGCATCCTTATTCATCCCTTACCGATTTTATTTCACATATATACATTAAAAATCCAAAAATAGTAGCTTAGATCTTGATTGGATGCATTCTTCCTTGCTTATACTACTATATGTTGCACCTTTTCTTATCATGTTACTATGGTTCATAGTATGTTTTATCATTTTTCATACACACATGCATGTTCACATGGTATCTTGAGGTGAATGCAGGTCACTTACAAGTTATTACATGATGTATGATTTTGGCCCTGTCATTTACCGGTCCCACCGAGACTCCTAGGGGCATCTACATTTTCTCACTAAGTTTTATCATTTCTATATTTGGATATAATGTTTCGTATACTATTCATATTTGCTAACATGTAATGTGTGCTTCATGTGTATCATTTCCCTTGCATGAATCCTTCCAATAATGGTTATATGATTTTCTTATACCTTTTTTCTCTTTGTTTGTGGGCTATGCCCTATGTTTCCTTGATTTTCTTATTTGCACAAGCTTTGATGACTTTTATTTTCTTGTGACATCCTAAGTGGTGTCCATGTATGCAACTAACTACTCGTTGAGTCCTTGTTTTTTTTTTTCCTATATGCATTTACTAGTTATTTCAGTGTGGATTACTTGTTTATCACTAACACTTGTATGCTAGTATTTTCCCTTGTTTTATTTGCATCATGGTAACTATCATGTGTAATCCTTATTCCTCCTATAGGATTCCTATATTAGATGTGCATATTAGTTTCATTCTTCCTCGTTTAGGCTCCGTTCACACTTGTTCATCTCACACACCCCAAACGAGTGGGGGAAAACATTGGGTGAAACTTTTCACCCTCCTAGTAGTCACATGACACGATTACAAAGAAACAAACATCATGAACAAAACAAAAATCAGCTACGAAAAATGGAGAAAGCAGACATAGTCACAAAATTCAACAGGGACACAAACACCTAGCTGAAATAGGAACACCTAGGCATTAGTTTCAACGCTTGCACAATCATAGTTTCTCTAGTTTCAACATTTACACAACTAGTTTCACTAGTTACACAACTAGTTTCATATTATAATCAATCACTAACAAGAACTAACTACAAATTCAAGAACCAAAGCATGAATTAAATAAGGGAATGACACCTAGGGCATATGTAAGAAAATGATATGCCTAGTGCCTTTGTGTTTCCCAAAGTAAGTTACAAATAAGGTTTGTGATCATTTTCAGTGGCACTTCCATAGGGAAGCATCAACGGTTGTAGGGAAAAACATATTGTTCTCCCAATACACTTTCCCTTAAAGGCGATAAGATTCCTAAGTCCAAAGTTTAGTGCCAGGATACTCAAATCCCTAGTATGGCGACATGACACCCGAATCATTCTTGTTATTCTAACTATTTTGTTAATAATCGGTATATAAGCATGAACAAATTTATATCCCTTTCTCTTTCAACACTCAGGTGTAATCTAACCCCTTGGTTTAGATTTTCCAATACACATTTCCATTTTTACATATTTTCTAAGTTAAATTTCAATTACATTTACCTAGAGCATTGAATACACTTGTTTTCAAATATTTTAAGTTCATATCGCAGGTTAAATGCAAAAAGAGACTTCTGGATACGCTGTGTAGAGAGGATTAACACCAACATTTTAGTTCCCTTACTAGAACCATCATCGTGGTGAGAATTTTATTTTAAGGTAAAACCTAACCCTCTACCAATAACATGTGTGGTGGGTTCATCAATAGGGAAGGATGACAAGTTGACAATTGACTGGTTTCCATCAAAACCCATAAAACGAGGGAAAGAGGACAAAGGGGGAAGCAAGGAGGAATCAAACACCACGGTTTGGGATGAGGAAGAAACCATGGTGGAACCAAATATCCTAGGTAACACAATGGGATATGGGGGTAGATATGAAGAATTATATGGGAGCCCATAACCATACATGGATGGGGCGAAGAGGAAATAGGAAGTGAAGAGGACACGAGAGAACCAACAACACTTTTTGAAATATCAGTCAAAGAAAACAACAAACCTCGATCAATGTTGACATCTATGCAAGGTAAATGTTCGAGAGTTAATCACACCAATGGGAGCTTTAGTCAATTTATTGAATTTGGTGGATTAATTTTCCTACAAGAAATATTTGTATTCCCCATTTTAGTGACCAAGTAGACATCTATTAATCCCCATATGTCTCTCCTCATCACAGTGGTGAGTTTTAAATGTAATATGTATAGTTCTCCTAATAATCTTCTAAGTATAGCTTGCGTATGGGAGATTTCCTTCCTCAATAGTAGAGTTTCCAATTTCCTAAAAATATAATCATTTCTAGCCCAGCGAAGAGGATGACAGATTTTAACAAAGATAGGGACACAAATAAAATCACAAAACCTCTTGAGGAACACCAGATCTTCTAGATGTTTAACAAGTTTTACCCTTGTTATTTCAAATATCCTTGTCTTCTCAAATACATCCATTCTATGGAGGGAAGTAATCAAATATTTTAAGTTCATATCGCAGGTTAAATGAAAAAAGAGACTTTTGGATACGTGTGTAGAGAGGATTAGCACCAATGTTTCGGTTCCATTACTAGAACCATCTTCAAGGTGAGCATTTTATTTTAAGGAAAAACCTAACCCTCTTCAAAGAACACATGTGGTGGGTTCATCAAGTTGAAAATTGACTTGTTTCCATAGAAACCCAAAAAACGAGGGAAAGAGGACAAAGGGGGTGATAAGGAGGAATCGTAAACCATGGTTTTGGATGAGGAAAAACCATGGTGGAACCAAATACCGAGTGTAAAACAGCGGGAGATAGGGATAGATATGAAGAATTAGTTGGGAGCCCAACACCATACATAGTTAGGGCAAAGAGGAAATATGCGGTGAAGAGGAAATGAGAGAACCAACAACGTTGCGTGAAATATCTGTCTAAGACAACAACGAACCCCGATTAGTGCTTTGAGATATATGGAAGGTAAATGTTTAGAGCTAATCACACCAATGAGATATTTAGTCAATTTATTGAATTTTGTGGATAATGTTTCCTTGCAAGAAAGAGTTGTATTCCCCATTTTAGCAGCTAAGAAGACATCTATTAATTCCTATATGTCTCTCCTTAGCACATTGGCGAGTTTTAAATGTAATATGTATAGTTCTCCTAATAATGTTGATTATGGCTCGCATATGGGATATTTCCTTACTCAACAACGTGACCTTTATATACTTGTGTTTTTTAGGTCATATCCTATCCCAACGAAGGTAAAGCACACAAGAAACCACAAAGTAACTTTCAAGGAAACTCCGGAAAATGGAACTACATGGACACATCATCATCACTCCACATATAAAAAGGTCACCTCTATGATCATTATCCTTCCCTCTCCTTAGAATTTCACAGTACATATCTTGTACTATTCCATTTGGCATGCTACAACAATCATTCATCGTGTTATATCGGTATAATCTTCCTTAGACTCTCCAAGGTACACTTTTCTGTTCTACTTTATGCTATCAAATCCTTATTCACCAACATAATGTGGGGGAAAATGTAGTCGCCAAATCATGCACTTACTGTGTACATCTAGCCTCTAAATAATTCATTTATATGCATGATTCCTAATAAATAGAACTACACATTGATACCTCTTTGCTTTACTTTTATCCTTAACATATTTATTACTTGTCATTTCTGATTGACAACTTATAGTTTTGCACACTAGCCGACATCTTACTCAACTTTGATTTCATTGTTTTATCTTTCTAACACATGTACATGACCATATATTAGGGACAGAGCACCAAGTGCTACTTTCCCCTCTGAGTGCATGTGTTCTTTGTACATGTTTTTCTAGTCTTTCTAATATTACTTATTTTTTGTCTTCTTTTATCCCTCTTATTCGGCCTTTCACTTGTTAATGATGAAAATTAAGTAAGGGAATCATGTGTGTGTGTGTGTGTGTGTGTGTGTGTGTGTGTGTGTGTGTGTGTGTGTGTGTGTGTGTGTGTGTGTTATTTGAACTCATTAGGGGGAAAAACATTCACGAGGAACATACTATTATAAGGAGATATTATCTTATTATCCACTACATCAAGGATTGCATTTTGGACTACATACTTCACTGCATAGGAGGGTTTATTTTGAATTCCATACCACACATTTGCATTTGGGACAAAATATTTTTCACCCAATATCTCTTTGTACAACTAGCACTAGGGCATCCTAGCTCAAGAGACACTATTGCAATCACACACACACAAGAACCACATAGAGTCTAAAATGTAGTGCAGCACTCTGTGATAATCACATTGGGGTGATCACCGAGGTTAGTCTGACACAAGCATTTGCATTATTTTATTTAGCTAATATGTGTTTGAGTACTTTGCTGGTATATAGTGTTTGTTTTACATGTTACGTGTGCGACACAACGAATTTGATGTGACACACAATGAACAAGGAGCGACATAGAAGGAACCAAACCTTGAGCACTTCGCAGACACTAACACCTAGAACAAACACTAGTGCTTGGGTGGCCCTATCCCCTTCCAAATGCTCTTGTCCATGAAATCGTCACTTTTGAAAATCAAACATAGAGCTAATACAGTCTAGAATTTGTCTTTCCAAGTCATTCATCATCCCAGAATCATTCTAGACCTACGGTGGCAAGCTAATTCATTCTCCAAACTCTATCTATCACTCTTTCTTGCATGATCTTTCTTGAATATTGTTATATCTATTTAATCAACATTTTCTTTATGTTATATTTAATATTATTAAATAAATGATCAAAATCTATCCTAAGGTTGTGGGAGAGAGCGACACATAATGAAAGTCATTTCCAAACAAGCAAAGAACACATTAATTTTCAAACCGTAACTACCAAAGGATCTAGGACCGTATAGAACAAGATTATGACCATATAGTTCTAGACATTAGTTATATGGTCTTATCCCTACTTGAGTTTCCAATTTCAAAACTTATACCAAAGCATTCTCAATATTTGTTTTTCGTTTTCCACCTATCTCGCACACCTAGATCCTCTCTATTCTAACATGTCCAATTAAGTCTTCTTCTCCTATTGTGCATTTGAGCTATTACTTATCGTTTTATCAATCATTGCAAGTGTTAATGCATTATTCTAGTTATGAATGGTTAATTACACCGAGAGGTGTTCCTATAGTGGTAGGCAAGGAGTGTAATGGCATGCGTTGATTGAAAAAACTTTTTATTTTCCAACTAATATTTAATGGTTAAAATAATTTATTTTTCAAAATAAATATATAATTATGTATTTATACACGAAATGTAAGTTATTTTAATAGTGTGAAATATAACAAGTGTTAATGGGTAAATAATTGTGCCGGAGGATGTGAAAGATAACAAGTGTTAATCCGTAAAGGGTTATTACGAAAGAAATTCAAGTTATGTAAGTAACGAATTTTTAGATTTTTACTTTTGGATGTATTTTTTAATTTTACATGTAACTATATTAATTTTTAGTAGAAGATATTTAGTGTTGAATAAATAATAGGTGTGAATCTATAGTTTTTATAGATATTTTTACTTTTAGATGTATTTTTAGTTTTTACTTTTAAATGTATTTTTACTTTTGGGTTATTTTTATTTTAGTTTTTAATTTTAGATGTATTTTTACTTTTAGGTTAGTTTTATTTTATTTTAATTTTTACTTTTAGATGTGTTTTATAAATAAAACATATAAATAAATGTTTTATATTTGTAATTAAAATTTAACTAGCATAGATATCTTAAATACATCTATCTAAAAGACATCTAGAGATATCAATCTCGAGGTGCCTATTTAACTTATGTGAGAATCCCAATATAGGCACCTCAGATTGATATCTCTCCGTATTTTTAGATAGATGTATTTAAGATATCTATGCTAGTTATAAATTAGTTAGATTAAAATAATCCCTTGTTACAAACTATTACATCCTTTTTATTATGTGTACTTACCATAACACATATTTAATTAGGGTGTAAACATCTAAACAAATTTATAAATAGATGTAGATCAACATTCTAGAAAATGAAAATTGGGAATTGTTATTAGGGATTATTAATTGTCATTAGTTACTCTTGGTTATTTTTCATATTTGTATAGAATATATGTGTAATTTCTCGATTAGGGGTTTGATGAATGAGTTATGTGTATAATGCCTTTAATATTGTGAACGATATGAATTTCATAATGAATGTTTCTTGCATTTTTATGTATAAATTCCTCATGGCTAGCATTTGATTCTACTAATTCTCTCCAAGAAGAGGTCCTTATGGCAACTTTGTTATGTTTTTGGTAAGACGTTTGAGTTCAAACTTGATTGGGAGTGATGGTGTAGATGCAGCTTCATACCCTAACACGAAAACTTAGGATAACAATATTAAATGCATAATTATGTTTTATATTAAATGTTTTCATGTAATGATCGTATTAACTATTGGAAATAAGGTGTCTCAACCTTGTTTGGTTTATTCATTTAATATTTTCCTATAGTTGTTTCACATTGTTGGTGCTCTAAAAATAGAAATATGAGTTGTCAAAAGATTTCCATATGATAGTATATCATGGAAGGGCTATTTTTAGAGATATTATGACAGATTTTATGTCATCTTTAAGGGTCAAAAATAGGGAGAATATTGTGGATGTGGGAGCCTAATTTTAGACCGAAATCTTGCTCTTTAATGCAGTCCACCTCATGAGAGGTTTTGCACATGGTTTTGTAAACCATAGATGGTTTCTTGTATAACCAGAGGTCTATAAATTGAAGGCTTGGAGAAGCAATTGGTGTGGTGAGTTTTGCAAGTATTGTAAAGTTGGAATCCTCCTAGAATTGTTTCTGGTGATACTCCTGTAAGAAACTTGCTCTGCAAGTGTATGTAATCTTGTTATTAGATTTGAAATACATTGAGTGGGCTTTTGGAGTGTGGGGTTTTTATCCGTAAGGATTTTCCCCACGTATATCTGGTGTTTGTGTTAATTTTTATTTTCTTGTTATGAATGTGTTGCTAGAATTTCTGTAACTGTTTTATTAAGTTTAAAGTTTTACATAATATCTCTCCTCAAGATTAGCGTAGGAAGTTGTTTGCATTACTCTTAATTTCCTATCATTAACTATAGAGTTCGTTAAATTGAAGTGACAATTTATTTCTTATTTGGAATAAGATGTAAATTTCATTATTGTCTCTTAATGACGTTGATAATTAGAGTATTTGACTATGCATTTTCTAGCGCATTATAATGTTAAATGATTTTATCTTCCTTTTCGTTACACCTTCATTTTTGCAAGGACCGGGATAAAGTATTTTATAAAGTTAATGTGTTCATTGGTAAAAGTGAGTCCATGTAAAGTGTCAAACAAATGCACATTTTCTCAAGTATTCAATGGGGTTATTCGAATCCATGTCCTAACAAGCATATGGAAACCTTAGCTATTAATTCCTCAAAAAGGTTAGAGAGTGTTATCTAAGGCATGGAGTACAAACAAGCATTTTTAAAGAACTAAGGCTAAGAATAAAATATTCATCCTTATTAGTTAAAGATTAGAAGATTAATTGAAAAGTTGCTTTCTCGGATACCTCGTTTCTAACCTAGGGATTTTTCTCCTATTTTGTTCCAAACTAATTTTTGTGTTATTTGGTAGTCTAAGTTCTAATGAATCTACAAATAAACACTCTCTAGAAATGTCCCCAAAGATTCCATTCAACTCTCGGTCTAGAATGTCTATATGTGTGATATCCTTTGAAATCTTAGTGGAAATTGCACCAATATATATTGACCTACCAATCAACCTTATTCTCGCTCTCTACAAATCCTCCTCTAAACTAAAATTTCATCGATCAAACTCCAACCGATAATTCATATGCTTCATATCACTCCCTTTTTCTCTTTTGTCTCCAATATTAGGCTTTGAAATCAACCCACTTCCATTCTTAGGATTCCTTGTGATTTAATAAATATTGAAATTCATAAAACCCTAGAGGCTATTTCAGAGTCACATGCAATACATAAAATAGTAAAGCACAAATGTGACACAAGCAATAAGCAAATAGAAATTGAAACCCTAAGTGCAAGAGAGGGATAAAAAAACTTAGCTAATTTTGCAATAAATCTGAGGTATGCCGAATTGGAAAACTATTAAACATAGGGGGAGGATGTCGAATCGAGCACAAAAAATTACAGAGATGCCAAAATAAACTAGACCAAGGCGCTTGGGATGGTATCGAGCACCTAGGCGCTAGAGACCCTGTCTAAGCACCAATGAGTACTCAAAATCTTAGAAAATGGTTTTCCAATGTTGTAAGATATTCATTAACCATCGTTGTTGATCTCTTGTGTGTGTCGCACTATGTTCGCAGATGTCGCTTGCAACTGTAAAATAAAAGACCTCCTGCAAAACCCAAAACACATTAAATCCTAAAAAGAAAAAGATACAAATGGGGAGTCGGGGTCAATCCTCGTGTGTGTGTGTGTGTGGGTCATTGTGCCCTAGGAGGTTCTTGTTCAAGATGCACTTGATAGCAAGCAATAGCTTGTTGAGATTATGGAGCTTAATTACTTCACAAATATCATGTTTTATAACTTTTGAGTTTACACAATAATCGACATCGTTTGGCTACCCGGCGTCACTCACCTAATAAGAACCGACATCGATTTCTTGTGCGTGAAATTTTTTTATTTAATTCATAGGATTAGTTCTAACCTTTGATTAAAAGGTGATATAAGGGTTGTAATTGTATTGCTAAATTGCCCTAAGTTTGTATATGCTTATATAAGCTAGAAAGCTAGGGTTAGAGGCGAAGAATTAGAAGAATTGTAATAAGGAATTCTTTGAGAGAGAAAAGAGAATCGAGAGAAAGAAAAGTACTATACATCCGGAGAGGTATGGAAGATTGTAGATATTCATTATATTTCCTCTGTAAAGCAAAGATTAATAGATTGGCTGTTTCTTGGTGGACGTAGCCCACACTGGGTGAACCACGTTATATCTTGTGTATTTATCTTCTGGTATATTTCCGTGTTTTATTGCTTGAATGTTTAATTATGATTATAGATATGTACAACAAGTGTGTGCTAACCCCAACAACTGGTATCGTAGTTTTTAGGGTTTTGTGTATTGACAAAGTTTTTCACAGAGGAATTTTTGATTGAGTGGGAGCTACAACAATGGCAGAAGATGGAACATGATTTTTTGCCATTTAGAAAAAAAATATTAGTGAAACTAAAAACTTGAACTAATCTAAAAACTTTGAAACTAATATAGAAAGCTTTGAAACTAAGAAATAGTTAGAAACTAAAACAAAAAGCTTCAAAGTGACTCCATTAATGGAGGATGGACATAAGTGTCCCACCGGGATGCCAAATGTATGCAATGGAAAGTTGCACAAGCTATGGAATAAGGTTAAACAACATCAAAGCTTTGTTAACTCATCCATGCACCATAGGATTAGAGCTAAACAAGAGAAACTAACATGAACGCATTACAACTTTTACAAAACATCAAAAACTAACATGCATACTACTCTCTACTCCATGAAAGCTTAATGAAAGTGAACCTAGTTAGATTCTAAGAAATCAAATTGTGTGTTGTTTACTCCATGAGGGTGAATGAATCTCACTAAATGGCTACATGGCCAAGTTTAGCTATTTCATTACTAACCTAACATGGGTGCAAGATGAAGCTATTTTAATGGTGGATGACCCAAGATCAAATGCCTTATTAGCTTGGCTAATGCAAATGAGCTCTTAAGCTTTCTTAGGCTTGTTTTGGCTTTAGCTTATGTAAAGTTGTGTTTGAATGGGTAGGCTTAGCCTTGTATTTATAGTTTTCCACTTGGGAGAATTTAGAATTTGGGTGCATGTGGGACTAAAGCTCAAAAATCACTTTTAGATTAGATTAGGATAAACATGCTTTAGGCTTAGTTAAGCTAGGATTAGGCTAGTTAAACTTGATTAGCAAGTGATTAGAGACTCATAGAGAGTTGAGAGGAGTCCGGATAACCAATTGTGACTGATAGATAGCCTAGGAAGCCAATAGAAGTGGTTTAGAGAGAACTAGGGAGATTATGAATGGTCGAAAGGAGGAATGTTTAGCTAATAAGAGAGATATTAACCAAATTAGATGATTATAGGAGGAATATGACCAAGAAGGTGTCGTAAATAAGAATGGAGTGGAGAATGTGTAATTAATGAAGTGTCATCAATTGACTGACTAGGAGGAAATGCTAAGTGTAAGCATATTTTAGGTGTCTACATTTTCCCCTCTTTGGGGTGGTGTAAGTGACGTCACTTCAAAGAAAGTAGACAAGTATAAACAAGTAGAATTTTTTTGAAGGGATAGAAGAAAAATGAGTAGAATGGAGGATGCCCCCTCGATTGTCGATGGGGTGATAGAAGAACTCAATCGATGATCGAAAAGATGATAAAAATATAATAGAAGAAAGAATAGTGTGAAGAAGTCGAAAAGAAAGGGGATATAGAAGAAAAAGAGTATGAGGAAGGGAGAATGAGCTAACGTCCATTCAAAGTGCCTTTTAAACAACTTTATTTTTCATCATATTGCTATAGATCTTCATCATTGGTCCTTATTAAAAAAATGAACAAAAGTGTAGTATGACATGAAAAGCCATATACAAACAAATGTCCATTGCTAAAAACACCAAATCCATGCAACATACAAAATTCAATGTAATACAAGAAAGTAAAAGATGCCTAACTTCATGCAACATACATAATGCAATGCAATACAAGGAAGTAAACAAGCTAAACTAACAGAGAAACAAAATGTAATGTTTTTGTTATCAAGCTTCAGTTTCGACCTGTGTGAATTAACGACAAGGGTTAAAAATGGTGCCCCAAGAAAGGATACATGCGAGGGGAATAACGGAGGACACTTAGGTCCAAACTACGAAACAAGACTAGGCAACAACTCGTTGTGCCCCAGAGTACAAACATAGTAAGCAGCCTAGCTTTTGTTGATGGAGGTAGATCAAGATGATCCACAAGTCGCACACATGAACAGGTGAGAACCAAAGAGTGACATTTTGTAGGATGATTTATATTATTTTTGATTTTTTTTGAAACATATTTGAATGTTTTTGTGATTTTGAAAGTTTTTTGAAACTATGTACAGGAAGACGAGGAAGCATGGATGCCCCTAGCAATAGATGGGATGTACAAGGGCATAAGGCCACGTGCATATGAGAAAGGTGAAGATGTAAAAATGCCCCAGCGATTAGGTGGGAGTATTCAAAGGAAAACTCTTCACAGGTAGAAGTGGGACCCAAGGCCATTATGGATAGGTTCAACATGATGATGAATGTAAACCAATGAAGTGTTGGGAAGAAGCAAGGATGCCCCCAACGTAATTTGGCCTAAAAGCACATGATAGAAAGGAAGTGGAAGATTATTTTTGTGAAAGGGGACAAAGGTGTCCAAAACATGGCAAAAAAGTAATCTTATACACATGGATGTTCTGAATGAAGTAGAAGAACGATGTGAATGATATGAATGTAGCTTAGAATCCTCGCGAGGAAGAATTGATTAGCCAAAGGCAAAAATTGTGAGATGAGACATGGACTAGAGTAAGAGTTTGAACAAGGTCCAAAATGAGACACTTGGTAACATACTAATCTTTCCTACTCATAGAGATCTAGTGTGTGCACGTGGAGTTTAATTACCTCTTGAAGGGAAGATTTAATAGACAACAAGTGAAGACACCCTAGCCAAAGTGTAGGGATGATTGATTTTGAAAGGTGATTTTGTGAATGAAGGGTGGAAGGATAGTTGTACATTGCTCCGCCGCCCTGTGTGTCTATAGCCCCAACAGAGATGTATTTGATTCTAATCACAACATTGCTCTACTACTAGTCAGGCATCCATAGCCCTGATAGATATTATTGGAAATACCCCAAGAGAGAGTTATATATCAATTTGCTTTTGCTTTGTAGCTTTTAGCTTTTGATTTTTTATTTATTTTGATTCTTTTACTTTCTGAAAACTTATTTTAGATCTCTTGTTTGACAAGGGGTTTAAGAACCACTGATGGATTGATGGAAGGAGGTGGAAGTGATTGTGATGACGACATTGGCTAGTGTCAACAAATATGTCCAAAAGTTCTTCGCAACAAGTTTATTAGATGGTGAATGTGATAGGATCTCTAAGAGGTTAGTCATTCTTTAATTTACCAAGGTGGTAAAAGACTAGGGTTAAACAGATACCATAAAGATAAATGTCGCAAAATGCATGTAAATAAGCTAACCAAAATATCACCAAAGGGATGGAAATGGTAGGAAGACTTGTAGAAGAATAACAAGGAAGGGAAGAAAGAAACATCCATGTGTACACAATACTTGATTGTAATGTTTGATCTTTGTACCTTTGATTTTTGTTGTGTTTTCTCAATGTTTTTGTATTTTTGAATTGTTTTTTATTTTTAGATTTTTGACATTTTTAAGAGGTTGGGACTAACAAAGTCACTTTGTGTGGTAAGATCCAACAACAATGTTTGTGACTTCCTTAATAAGGGAGACTAGGCACATTTTTTTATCGAGAGTGATATTATCCCGATCTCGATGATTGAGGTGAGTTCACACTCAATAAATGACTGTGATTTGTTCTGAAACATGGATTTCATATGCGAGAGCTTGAGTTCCCTATCCAAAGGTTTATGCACTTTGCACCATACTTGATGGTTACGTTGATGTGCGTTCTTGAATCGTGCTTGATTTAGAATTTTGAGATTGTTTGATTTGTTGGGAGCTATAGAGCTCTTTACAGTTTTGATCTGAGCTTGATTAAGAAATTGTTTGGGTTTCTTATAAGCTAATGTGTGACTTGTCTGATCCGAGAAGGAGAAGAAAGTGAACGTGGATGTTTATAACTGATGTGATAAATGACCATGGGCTTGCCACAACCATTGATAGAAGAAATATGTGATGGATGAAATGGATATGGTCCAAGAATTGAAGAGGATGGGCTACTAGGAGGTGAGCCATAGATAGAAGATGAAGGGCTACTAGGATGTGGCCCAAGAATAGAAGAAGAAGGGCTACTAGGATGTGACCCATAGATAGAAGATAGAAGATGAAGGGCTACTAGGATGTGGCCCAAGAATAGAAGATGATGGACTACTCGGGGTGATCCATACCTAGAAGACAAGGGGCTAGTTGGGCATGCCCCAAGAATAGAAGATAGTGGACTACTTGAAAATGTCCCACAAATAGCAGAGGGAGGGCTACTAGAAGGTGACCCACACCTAGATGAAGATGAAGGGCTACTTGGCATTGACCCCATAAGAGATTGTGATTGAGGAATTATGATAGACAAAGAGTTATTGGGTGATGAGAAGATAGGCCATGGATCAATGCAAGACCAAGGAGTTTCATCACATAATGAAGAATGTGAAGATGGAAGAATAAGAGGAGGATCAAGTTGCATGATTTGAGGCTCTTCCTCTATTTCTTGATAAAAGGAATCAACATTTTTCTCAGAATATGTGGGCGCATCGAAGTCTAAAGAGAATCCTTTCTCGTAATCTTCTAAAGGAATATCTTCATGTGCCCCTATAAATGCCCTGATTGTTTCTTCATTCTGAAAGAGGTCAATCGGTATGATTTGTTGATCGACCACCAGGGGTTGATTGGAAGAAAGAGGTTCACTTGGTGTGGAAGACTTAGAAGACGTTTGATGATGATTGATAGAAGAAGATGAGATGAGAGATGAAGAATATGTGTAGCTAGATGTCTCAGGAATAGAAGAAGGTGGTGTGGACCTACCTATATGATGGTATATCATCTGTAAACTAGTAGGATTAAGTCCAAAGTCTGTAGATTGTGACACATGGGTTGATTCAGAAATTTGACTCAAAGGACTTTGAGTCACATGAATCTTCAAAGAAGGAAGATTTATTAGGGGTGATTGATGAAGAAGGTCTTGCGAAGAAGGGGAGGACCATGATTCAAGAATCATATTGGATGAATAATAACAAGGGTCCTACAAAGAAAGAGAGGACCGCAATTCAAGAATTATATTAGATGTTTGATTGGAGGGATTTGGAGTCACACATATCTTCAAAGGAAGAAGACGTCGATGCGACTGATAAAAGGGGTCCTGCGAAGAAAGGGAGGACTGCGACATAGGAGTCATATTAAATGTATGATGAAGAGGTTCTTGCAAAGATAGGGAGGACCATGACATATGAGTCGCATTAGATGACTTAGGAGTCGAATTAGATGAATCTGAATAGTAGTTTGGATTTAAATAGTAATTTGAATCTGAATCGTCGGGAGAGTCAGAGGAAATATTTGGATTGGAATCCTCAAAAGAAGAGGAAATGTTTGTATTATAATTAAAAGAAGAGTGGGGGGAACTCGAATAATAATTTGGATTAGAAGCATCCAAATCATACCACCGACTATGAGATGAAGGTGGGGAACGAGTTACCCAAATGGGACTTCTAGCGCGAAGAACCAAATGAGGTTTAGTCATGATGGACATCCTTTGATGTGAACGCCAAAAATTGAATTCCTTATTGTTGTAAGAATGAGGAACTGCGTGATAATCAGTCATTGTTGGCATCATTTTAATCTCAAATATCTAGGCTTGGATAGTGTGATAAAACTTCTTCAAAGTGAAGAAGGTGCTATGTCCATCTGGGAAGCATAACAACAACCAACTAGACATTTCGTAAGTATGGAGATGCGTGTGTGATTTTCTGAAGGGGGTCTAAGGAAAATAAACATCGTGATGACGCAATCTCAATGAGATCAAAAGGGATTGCCCTAGAAAATGATTTATCTAGATGAATAATCACAAGGAACAATCACGCAAGTGTGAAACACAAAGCCAATCAACAAGGAACTACTCCTTATGTAAAATGTGCGTGCAAAATGATAATTCGATGCAAAGATGATCAACACAATGTAAATATTTACGTCAAGCTCGAAATGAACAAGGCGTAAATATTAACAAAGGGTAGATGTGACTCCCAATCAAAGGATACCACGACAAGTTCAACAACCAACAAGACCTAAATGTTAAAGGGTGGGTTTACAAATGTAAGCCAGGTAACCACACCAAATTGGACACATCTATCAAGCTTCGCGGAGAAGTGAGATATTAGTGTTAAAGTGGTATCAAAACGACACAAACAAAGTAAGTGACACCTTTCAAGATTTAGGACAATGTTTTAAATCAAACTAAGTCAAAGTATACTAAGGATGTGTTAAAATGTGTGCAGCGTAATGCCACAATGTGGATACTTAGATCACATTTAGGAAAACACGACATAAGTATCTTAATTGTGTTGAGACAATGCAAACAAGGTAACACGTCAAAGGGAGATAAAATGATGAATTAATCTGAACTATGATGATGATATTGGCTGGGTATCAAGATCACAATGGCCACCAATGATATGAATACGTTTGCGTGCACTTTAGACATTTAACTTACCTAGTTACAAACATGGATGGGCATAAATGAACAAAAAGTGGCGAGAGACAAATCGATTGGTAACACAAAGGTAGTCACTCTCCTTCTGATCAAAAAAGTGTCAAAAGAATGTGAAGGAAGTAAATCAAAAATGGGATGAAAAATGTTGGCTTCAATTCGGTAGAGTTTCACCTTGCCCTAAGGCAAGTAAAAACTAAGCAAAAGTAACGCTTCACACGTTTCGCAATAAAAATATGGTTCACAACTCAACATTATTTTAGAATGGTCAAAGTGGGCTCCTGACCAAAGTATATTTTAATAGGTGGTACTCTCGCCCTAGGTGTTACAAATCCGTCCACGAGCGGGGTGATTTACCCAAAAAGTCACACCGCCTAGTTTGGGAGTATCTCGACTTTTCCCCCTTCAAGCATAGTGGGAAATAAATGCGTCAGTCGTGTACTCAAAAGGGTCGCATAGGGTCAACTTGTAACTCTATCTCACAAGGGAATCACTAGTCAAGTAGGTAGTGCGGAGCACGTCCCATTTCCTCCACAAGGTTCCCTCTTGTGTGGAATATTTTGGGGTTCCTGGAACCACCCCCATTGTTGTAGCTTAAGGTGTTATGCCAAAGGGGTTATGTTCTAGTTGAGCGGAGAGGGATGTACCCTTTTCCGAAACCTGCAATACAATGTTTTGAATATGGTGTTTTTTTATCTTGCTTAACTTAATGTGGTTTTAAGTAGCACACCATTTGGCAACCTGCAAGAAACATGTGTATTAGCGGGTTTGTGTTTTGTCTTTGACGCCTTTCTTTGACAAGTGTTAGGTCCTGTAGACAACGAGTTTAGTAATTTTTCATTGCAAATTGATATCAATAAAGGGAATTTACACCTTGCTTTTGATTCCTAAGATCACCAAAAGGCACGAAGGAAGAGCATACGCAGTGTGAAAATTCTTACTAAATCACATAAAAATTACTTTATCTTTTAGAACAAGTGTTTTTAACATATGATACAAAGTTGTGCAAGTGTTTTTGATCTCCAAGATCACTTTTGAAGGCGTGAGGAGAGAGCATACACACTTTACAAACCTTGCTCAAGCTAAGAAATGAAACACTTAACTAAGTTAGTCAAAAATAAAACCAAAATAACCCTGCAAATAACTGATTAGTGCTACAAAAATATTTCAAAGTGTTAGAATGGCCAAGAAAACACTTTTTTGAACTTTAAGATACGTTAGAAAATGAATATTTACCTAATAATGTAAACCATAAATTTTTGGTAAGTAAAAATCCTAATTTTATGATTCCATTGTGTATTTCACTTCAATACCTTTCCAACGCAACAAAAACGGAGTCATTTTGAGTTCGGGAGCAAAAGTTATGGCCTCCGGAAGATTGCTAATGATGCCTGCACCATTGTTAGTGTACTGCGCCCCTTTTTTTGGTGCATGCGCCCCTTTTTGGTGCCTCGCGCACGTGTAAAAAAACATAGTGAGAGTTACGCCTGTGTGCATATAATGGCATGTGCGCCTTCCTTCCCATAGGTGGCTAAAAAACACGTGATTTTTCAAAAATATCAAAATTTTATCGATTTGGTTCAATTTTTGGCAGCACTTCACCTCCTTTGATCCTGCAAAGAGCAAAAAAACAAGACAAACCTAGCTAAACTAGTTAAGAAACATGATTTTTTTCCATTTAGAACAAAAATATTAGTGAAACTAAAAACTTGAACTAATCTAAAAACTTTGAAACTAATCTAGAAAGCTTTGAAACTAATATAGAAAGCTTTGAAACTAAGAAATAGTTAGAAACTAAAACAAAAAGCTTCAAAGTGACTCCATTAATGGAGGATGGACATAAGTGTCCCACCGGCATGCCAAATGTATGCAATGGAAAGTTGCACAAGCTATGGAATGAGGTTAAAGAACCTCAAAGCTTTGCTAACTCATCCATGCACCATAGGATTAGAGCTAAACAAGAGAAACTAACATGAAAGCATTACAAATTTGACAAAAACATCAAAAACTAACATGCATACTACTCTCTACTCCATGAAATCTTAATGAAAGTGAACCTAGTTAGATTCTAAGCAATCAAATTGTGTGTTGTTTACTCCATGAGGGTGAATGAATCTCACTAAATGGCTACATGGCCAAGTTTAGCTATTTCATTACTAACCTAACATGGGTGCAAGATGAAGCTATTTTAATGGTGGATGACCCAAGATCAAATGCCTTATTAGCTTGGCTAATGCAAATGAGCTCTTAAGCTTTCTTAGGCTTGTTTTGGCTTTAGCTTATGTAAAGTTGTGTTTGAATGGGTAGGCTTAGCCTTGTATTTATAGTTTTCCACTTGGGAGAATTTGGAATTTGGGTGCATGTGGGACTAAAGCTCAAAATCACTTTTAGATTAGATTAGGATACACATGCTTTAGGCTTATTTAAGCTAAGATTAGGCTAGTTGAACTTGATTAGCAAGTGATTAGAGACTCATAGAGAGTTGAGAGGAGTCTGGATAACCAATTGTGGTGATAGATGGCTCAGGAAGCCAATAGAATTGGTCTAGAGAGAACTAGGGAGATTCTCGAATGATCGAAAGGAGGAATGTTTAGCTAATAAGAGAGATATTAACCAAATTAGATGATTATAGGAGGAATACGACCAAGAAGGTGTCGTAAATAGGCATCCGAGAATGGAGTGAAGAATGGGTAATTAATGAAGTGTCGTCAATTGACTGAATTGGAGGAAATGCTAAGTGTAAGCATATTTTAGGTTTCTACAATAAGATTGAGTTTGACAACATATGTGGCTTTGAATATTACCGAAACAACAACCATGGTAGATTTGATGAAATATTTAGCTAATTTATATGAAAACTAAGTTCTTCCAATAGAGTTTATTTGATGAAGAAATTATTTAATTCTAAAATGCAAGAAGGTGGATTTATATCAAACCATTTAAATATTTTTGGTCTATTGTAAATAAATTAAAATCGGTTAATATTCTCGTTTGATAATGAAGTGAAAGCACTTTTATTCTAATTCTCTTATCCGGATAGTTAGGATAACTTGGTAATGGTTGTTAGTAATAAAACGCCTACTAATAATATTTTGAAGTTTGATGATGTGGTTAGTATAATCTTGAATGGAGAAATACGCAGGAAAAGTACAGGAGGATCATCGTCTAGAAATGTTTTGAATGTAGAAAGCAGGGAAGATCGAAGGAGAGATCCAAGAGCAAGAATAATGGGAAATCAAAGTCTATGAATGACATATCTAAATCTAGAGGTAGAGGAATAACCTGTTGAAACTATGGAAAGAAAGGACATGCAAAGAAGGATTTTTTGGTTTAAGGAAAATAAAGAGAATGTACTAGAGAAAGGTAAAGAGAAAAATGTTGCATCTTCAGAGGTAATGCCCTTATTCTCTCCTTGGATAATAAAATAGAATCATGAGTTCTAGAATCAGGAGCTTCTTTCCATACTACCCCTAATAAGGGTTATTTGAAATTATGTCTAGGGTAATTTTGGGCATGTTTATTTAGGAGATGATGAACCATGCAATATTACTAGTAAAGGGAAGTTCATCTTAAATTACAAAATGAAAATATATGAATATTGAAAGATGTGAGGCATGTGCCAAGCCTTGGGAGAAATCTAATTTTTGTAGGACAACTAGGTGAATCTAGTTACACGGTTACATTCATAGCCGACTCTTGGAAAGTTACCAAGGGATCTCTTATTGTAGCAAGAGGAAAGAAGGTAGGAACATTGTATTTATCTACTTGTATTATTGATTCCTTTTCTGTGCTATTTACTTCAGATTCCAATGCAAGCATGTGGCATAATCGGCTAGGTCATATGAGTCAAAAAGGAATGCAAATCTTAAAGGAAAAGGGTAAGTTATCATATTTGAAAGATGTAGATCTTGATTTCTGTGAGCATTGTATATTTGGAAAGGAAAAGAGAGTGAGATTTCTCAAAGTTAGATCAACAAAAAGAGCAAAAATTAGAGTTTATGCACTCGGATGTATGGGGACCGGCCTGTATCTTCTCATGGAGGATCCCAATATTAGGTTACTTTCATTGATGATGTCATAAGAAAGGTATGTGTTTATTATATAAAACATAAATATGATGTTTTTGAGACTTTTAAAGAGGGTAAGCTGTGTGGATTACCCTTGCAGTTTTGGGCAAAAGCAATAGACACGGTGGTGTATTTAATCAACCGTGGGCCTTCAATCGCACTAGATGTTGGAATACTAGAAGAAGCTTAGAGGCTGGAAAAGAGGTATATCTTTCTTTTCTTAGAGCATTTGGTTCAGAAACTTTTGTGCATGTTGATAAAGAAAATATAAAAAAATTGGATGCTAAATCTAAGAGATGCACTTTCATTGGTTATGGCTCTGGTGATTTCAAATTTTGTTTTTGGGATTTAGAAGATTCTAAGATTGTTAGGAGTCGTGATATTGAATGGAATGAAAAGAGAATGTATAGGGATTAAATTTTGATACCCAAAGATGAACTAGTGGAAGAGTTTGTGGAAGAAAATACATTCTCGTATTTAAAATAGTCATCTATAGTGTACTTGGCGTCGGTGAGGGTAATTGGTGTAGACGGCTTTGAGGACCGGCGTTGGCGGCTTGAATTGGACGTCGATTCTGAGATCGAAGAATTGACGTCATTTGTCGAATCGACGTCGGTAGCAGACTGGGTGGTGTCGGTCCCGCCGAGGTGGATACTAATGTACAGGATGTACAGATTGATCCTCCAACACCCCAGATCTCAATAAGAAGGTCACAAAGGGTAAGTAAACCTGGATATATTTACACCTTCCTTATCTTATTTATTATTGGTGATAGTGGTGAACCGAGAAAGTTTTGAAGAAGTAATGTAGGATGAGACCCATAAGTAGTAGTGGGGCATGACATGGATGAGGAGATGGACTCCATGGAACATAACCGGACATGGGATTTGGTCAAGTTCTTTAGTAGGTAAAAGAACATTGCAAAAATTGGGTTTACAAGATCAAGGAAGAAGAGGGTGGATAGAAAAGATACAACACAATGCATGTGGTAAAAATATTTGCATAGAAAGTAGGTATTGACTTTAGTGAGATTTTTCTCCTATAGTAAAAATGACTTCCATTCATACTATATTGTGTTTAGTTGCGGTAGAAGATTTCCACTTAGAAGAGCTTGATGTTAAGACAAATTTCCTTCACGGTTATTTGAAGGAAGAGATTTGTATGCAGCAATCGCTTGGTTATGAAGTCAAGGGTAAGAAGAAACTTGTGTGCAAGTTAAAAAAATGCTTGTATGTGCTCAAGCAAGCCCTAGGAAATGGTATATGAGGTTTGACAATTTTACGCATGAGCATGGTTATATGAGATGTGAATATGACCATTTTGTTTATTTTAAGAAGCTTGGAAATGGAAGCTATATTATTTTGCTACTGTATATAGATGATATGCTTATTGCAGAATCTAGTATGCAGGACATTGTTGAGCTTAAAGAAAAGTTAGCTCATACATTTACAATGAAGGATTTAGGAGCTGCAAAGAAAATCTTTGGCATATAAGTTCACAGAGACAAGAAGAACAATAAATTTCATTTGTCTCAAGATAATTATATCAATAAGGTGTTGGAAATGTTTAATATGTAGAATTCAAAACATGTAAGTACACCTATGATTGGACACTTCAAATTATGCAAAGATCAGTATCCTACATCACATGAGGAGGTCGAGTACATGGCACGAGTTCCATATGCTCCTACAATTGAAAGTTTGATGTATGAAATGGTTTGTACTAGATCAAACATTGCACAAGCAATGGGATTTGTGAGAATATTTTTAGCCAATCTAGGTAAAAAGCATCGGAGAGACATCCAACATGCAGTTATGTTATGGAGGGTTAGATACTTCTTTATGCGAATATGTTGATTCATATATGGTTGGAGATTTGGTAGGAGAATCACCACTAGATATGTATTCACAGTAGGTGACACAACAATTAGCTGGATTTCAAGATTACGGAAGGTTGTGACCTTGTCTACTATAGAGGTCGAGTATGTTGCAGCTAAAGAGGCTAGCAAAGAGATGATATGGATGAACAGTTTCATAGAAGATTTAGAAAATGAGCAAAAGGATTGCAGATTGTACATTGATAGTCAAAGTGTGATTCATCTAGCAAAGAACTCAATGTTTCATTCAAGAATGAAACATATTAGTTGATATATCACTTCATATGATAGGTGTTGGAGGATATGCAACTGAAACTAGAGAAAATTCATACAAATAAGAACCTTGTAGATATGATAATGAAGCCGTTGGAAAAGGAGAAGTTGGAGCTTCACTCCACTTCTGTTGGTCTTCGAGTTTGAGACTTGAAGAGGGAGAAACAGCCAAGGGAAGGATCCACCGATAGAGTTGTATGGTGCGGGTGCAACAATTTATCTCCAAGTGGGAGATTGTTGAGATTGTGGAGCTTAATTACTTCATAAATAGCATGTTTTACAACTTGCAGTTTACACAAGATCGACATTAGTCGGCTAAATCGACATCGGTCGGCCTAGTAGGAACCGACATCGATCAACTAGTAGGAAATGACATCGGTTGGGCTAACGGCGCGCGTCTCCTATGTGTGTGAAATGTTTTTATTTAAGTTATGAGATTAGATCTAACATTTGATTAAAAGGTGATCTAAGGGTTGTAATTGTATTGCTAAAGTGCCCTAAGTTTGTATATGCTTATATAAGCTAGAAAGCTAGGGTTAGAAGTTAAAATTAGAAGAATTGTAAGAAGGGATTCTTAGAGAGAGAAAAGAGACGCTGAGAGAAAGAAAAGTATTGTACATCTAGAGAGGTGTGGAAGATTGCAGATCTTCATTGTATTTCCTTTGTAAAGCAAAGATTAATAGATTGGTTATTTCTTGGTGAGTATAACCCAATTTATCTTCGGTATATTTCCGTGTTTTATTGCTTGAATGCTTAATTCTAATTATAGATCTGTACAACAAGTGTATGCTAACCCCCAACATAACTAGATGTAGCAATGTAAGTAGATGTGTGGATGTCAAAATGAACTTCCCCTCCTATGAAGTGTATGTAGATGATGAAGTCTTATGTCCCTTGAATGAAGCTAGTGGATGTTTTGATGTTCGCCTTTGGATGCAACCTTAAGTGATGATAGTAGATGTGTTGGGGTTAACACGGCGGTTGACAAATAATATATGAGATCCGAGCGTACACGCAAATAAAAGTAGATATTCTACCGTAAGAAATATATAAACCAAGAGACATAAATCAACACCACATTTATCACCTAGTGTGGGCTACGTCCGCCAAGAAACAAGCCAATCTATTATCCAAAGCTTTGATAAGATATACAATGAAGATTTGCAATCTTCCACACCTCATGAGATGTACATTATTTTTTTCCTCAAGTTTTTGTTTCATCACCAAGAATTCTCTCTCTCTCTCTCCAAATTTTGCAAATTCTTTCTAATTCTTATTAATATCTTTCTTCTAAACCCTAGCTTTATGCTTATATAGTCATTTATAGACTTAAGGAATTTAGCCATGCAATTAAAATCAATAGATATACTTTAATGCTAGAAATAGATCTAATTCCCGAGAGTTAATTAAAACATCCTTGCACATGTAACCGATGTCGGTTATCCCTAACCGATGTCGATTCCTTCCTTTCCCGATGATGCGGTCCTGGTGACCGATGTCGGCTACCCCCTAATTGATGACGATTACTATATTTTCCAGCAAGTTTCCATTGCATGCTAAACTGAAGTAATTGAGCTCCAGAACTCAACAATCTCCCACTTGGAGATTAATAACTACACCATACATACAACATCATTCTTGGATCCTTCCTTAGCTTTGTTTCTTCCTCTTCAAGTCTCAAACTCGAAGACCAATAGAAGTGGAGTGTAACTCCAACTTCTCCTTTGCTAATGGCTTCGTTAGCATATCCGCATGGTTCTTGCTCATATGAATCTTTTCCAGATTCAACTATCCATCCTCCAATACCTTCCATATGAAGTGATACCTCAACTGAATGTGTTTCATTCTCGAATGAAACACTGAGTTCTTTGCCAAATGAATTGCACTCTAACTATCACTAAACAATTTACAATCACTTTGCTTTTTCTAACTCTTCCAAGAACCTACTCATCCATATCATCTTTTTGCTAGCCTCTATAGCTGCAACATACTCTGCCTCTGTAGTAGACAAAGCCACAACCTTCTGCAATCTTGAAATCCAGCTAATTGTCATCCCACCTACTGTGAAAATATATCCAATAGTGCTTCTCCTACCATCCAGATCTCCAGCCATATCCGAATCAACATAGCCACATAATGAAATATCTGAACCTCCATAGCATAACTACATGCTAGATGTCCCTTTCAAATACCTGAGTATCCATTGGACTACTTTCTAATGCTCTTTACCTAGATTGGCCATATATCTACTCACAACTCCCACTACCTGTGTAATGTCTGGTCTAGTACAAACCATAACATACATGAGACTCCCAACTACTGAAGCATATGGCACTTATGTCATGTATTTGACCTCCTCATGTGATGATGGACATTAATCTTTCTCAATTTGAAGTGTCCAACCATAGGTGTGCTAATAGGTTTTGCATTTTGCATATTGAACCTTTCTAACACCTTGTAGATATAATCCTCCTAAGACAAATATAATTTCTTGTTTTTCATGTCTTTGTGTATTTGCATGTCAATGATTCTTTTTGCAGCTCCTAAATCCTTCATAGCAAATGTGTGAGCTAGCTTTCTCTTAAGCTCACTAATGTCCCTGCATAATAAATCTTGCAATAAGAATATCATCCACATACAATAACAAAATAATATAGCTCCCATTTTCAAGTTTCTTGAAATACACACAATGGTCGATTCACATCTCAAGTAACCATGCTCTTGCATAAAAGTATCAAACCTCATGTACCATTTCATTGGAGCTTCTTTGAGCCCGTATAGACTCTTTTTTAACTTACACACTAATTTGTCCTTACTCTTGACTTCAAACCAAGTGGCCATCGCATATAAATCTCTTCATCCAAATCACCATGAAGGAAAGTCATCTTTACATCTAGTTGCTCTAAATGCAAATCCTCTACTACAACTAAGCTCAATACAGTATGAATAGAAGTCATCTTAACAACAAGACAAAATATTTCACCAAAGTCAATACTGCTTTCTATGCAAATCCCTTTACTACAAGCCTTGCTTTGTATCTTTTTGTCCACCCTCTTCTTCCTTGATCCTGTAAACCCACTTGTTCTACAATGTTCTCTTACCTGTTGGCAACTTAACCAAATCCCATGTCTGGTTTTGTTCCAAGGAGTCCATCTCCTCATCCATGTCATGCTCCCATTGGACGTGGGTCTTATCTTGCATTGCTTCTTCAAAGCTCTTTGGTTCACCATTATCAGTCAATAATAAATAAAATAAAGAAGGCGTAAATCTTTTTGGAGGTTTACTTACCATTTGTGACCTTCTCACATGAGTTTGGGGTACCGGAGGCTCAATCTGGACCTCCTGGACATTCCTATCCAAATCTGACAGTGACCGCCGCCGATCACCTCTAACCGACGTCGGTTCTGATAACCGATGTCGGTTTGGATCTTCTGTAACCAATACCGGATCTTCTGACCAATGTTGGTCGGGGGTAACCGACACGGTTACTGTGTAACCCTATAGGTAATACTTTTAAATATGAGAGTTCATTTTCATTTACAAAATTCTCAACCGGTTCATCCTTGGGTACCAAAATTTGATCCATGTACATTCTCTTTTCATTTCATTCAACATCACGTCTTCTAATAATTTTAGAATTCTCTAAATCCCAAAAACGGAAACCGAAATCACCAGATCCATAACCAATGAAAGTGCATCTCTTGGATTTTGCATCCAACTTTTTCCTATTTTTCTTATCAATATGCATAAAAGCTTATGAACCAAAAACTTTAAGAAAAGAAAGATCTACCTCTTTCCAGTCCAAGCTTCCTCTAGTATTCCTCCATCTAGTGAACTTGAAGGCCCACGGTTAATCAAATAAACCGTTGTATCAACTGCTTCTACCAAAAACTGTAAGGGCAATCTAGAATGTATCCTCATACTTCTAACACGTTTCATGATTGTCCTGTTCATTATTTTTGCAACACCATTCTCCTATGGTGTTCTTGGAACCGTTCTTTCTCTACGTATTTCATTCACTGAACAATAATAAACGAAAGTCTGCTACTGGTATTCACCACCATGTATGGATCTAAGGCACTTTAACTTAGAATTTGATTCATTCTCAACAAGGGCTTTTCATCTTTTAAAAGTCTCAAAAACATCAGATTTACGTTTAATACAATAAACCCATACCTTTCTTGTAGCATCATCAATGAAAGTAACATAATATTGAAATCCTCCATGAGAAGTTACCCGAGGTGGTCCCCACACATCCGAGTGTACAAGCTCTAATTTTTCTCCTTCTTAGTTGCCCTAACTTTGAGAAATCTCATTCTTTTTGTTTTCCAAAAATACAATGCTCACAAAAATCAAGATCTAAACCTTTCAAATCTGATAACTTACCATTAACCTTTAAGATATGCATTCCTTTTTGACTCATATGACCTAATCGGTTATGTCACATGCATGCATCCGAATCAAGTAGATAATGTAGAACATGAATCAAGAATGTCTGAGATAGATAAATAAAACGTTCCTACCTTCTTACCTCTTGCCACAACAAAAACACCCTTGGTGACTTTCCAAGAGTCTCCCGTAAAAGTAACCATGCAATCGATTCACCTAGTTTCCCTACGAAATAAGATTTCTCCTAAGGCTTGGCACATACCTCACATCTTTCAATACTGTATTTTCGTTTCGCAATTTTAGATGAACTTCCCATTTACCAAAGAATACCGCAAGATTCATCATCACCCAAATAAACATGCCCAAAATTGCCCTAGACATAATTTTTGAAATAACCCTTATTAGGGGTTGCATGGGAAGAAGCTCCTGAATCTAAAACCCGTGATTCAATTCTATTATCTAAAGAAAGAATAAGAGAATCTTGCATTACCTCTGATGTAGCAATATTTGCTTCTTTACCTTTGTCTGGTTGTTGGTTCTCTTTATCCTTTGACCAACAATATTTCTTTGCATGTCCTTTCTTTCCACATTTCCAACAAGTAATTCCCTTACTTCTGGATTTAGATCTGCTATCCCTTGACTTTGATTTTCCATTACTCTTACTCTTTGATCTCTCCTTCTACCCTTCGCTTTCTACATTCAAAGCATTTCCAGATGATGATTCCTATGTACTCTTCCTGTGAATTTCTTCATTCAAGATTATACTAACCAAATCATCAAACTTCAAAATAATATTAGCAGATGATGTATTACTAACTGCCATTACCAAGTTATCCCAACTATCGGGCAAAGAACATAAGAGTAAAAGTGTGTTTACTTCATCATCAAATGGTATTAGTAAACCTATTTTAAATGATTTATAATAGATCGAAATCATTCAAATGACTAGATGCGGAACCACCTTCATGCATCTTAGAAATAAATAGTTTCTTCATCAAATAAATTTTATTTGAAGCACTAGGTTTTTCATATAAATTAGCAAGGGATTTCATTAACTCTACCGTAGAAGCCACTTCTGCAATATTGGAAGCCACGGATGCTGTCAGGATTAATCTTATAGATCTCAAAGCCTTTCTATCAAGAATCTTTCATTCTTTATCAATCATCTTCGTAGGTCTAGACTTCTCATCCAACGGTAAATACAAATCTCTTTGATACAGATAATCTTCAATCTGCATCTTCTATAATTGATAATTTCGGCCGTTAAATTTTTCTACCTTGTATTTGTTTTCTTCTGTCATTGTTGTAGCTCCCACTCAATCAAAAACTCTCTGTGAGTAAATCTGTCAACACACAAAACCCTCAAACAAAGCTTTGATACCAGTTGTTGGGGTTAGCACACTGGTTGTACAAACAAGTATATTAGATTTAAGCATACATATAAATAAAAGCGAGATATTCTACTAAAATAAATATACAAACCAAGAGACATAAATCAACACCACATTTAATGTGGTTCACCCAGTGTGGGCTACGTCCACCAAGAAATAAGCCAATCTATTATCCAAAGCCTTGACAAGATATACAATGAAGATTTGCAATCTTCCACATCTCTCAAATGTACAATACTTTCTTTCCTCAAGCTTTTGCTTCATCACCAAGAATTCTCTCTCTCTCTCCAACTTTTGTAAATTATTTCGATTCTTGTTAATATCTTTCTTCTAAACTCTATCTTTATGCTTATATAGTCGTTTATAGACTTAGGGCACTTAGCCATGCAATTACAATCAATAGATATACTTTAATGTTAAAAATAGATATAATTCCCGAGAGTTAATTAAAATATCCTCACACAGTAACCGATGTTGGTTCCTTCTTGCCTAATCGATGCCGATCCTGGGTGACCAATGTCGGTTACCCCCTAACCGATGACGGTTACTGTATTTTCCAGCAAGTTTCCATTGCATGCTAAACTGAAGTAATTGAGCTCCACAACTCAACAAGATGCTTAGAGCTTGGTCCCCTTATTATGATCACATATCATTGTATTTATATGATTTTTTGTTTGAATTTCATAATTAACCACTAAAAGGCCAACCCATGAGAAATCAAGATGCCCAACAACTAGAAGAGGTGAGTAAGATACAAAGAGGTCGGGGTGCCCAAAGGAGATGAGGGTGCCGGGCACAAGCATCCTATTTGGGCATTGGTGTTGAGACTCAAAGAAGCTGAAGTGACAAAGGTCAAACTGGGTGGTGGGGTGTGTAAGACTAAGAAGGAAACTAGAAATAAAGTAAAGAGACCAAAAATAGTGGCCAATTAGTACTTTTCTTGCTTATGAATTATATGAATGCAAGTATGTGATTAGGACCTGAAAAATATATCCAAGTGCATGATTTAGTGTCTACACTTGTACAAATGCATGCCCACCTCCTATTCCATTTCCCACGAAGTGTCTTAACTCCTCCCATATGACACTATTTCTTAATGCACTAAGGTTTCGTGTGGGACAAACTCATTTTCAATCTTTGTTCCTTTCTTATTCTTTTTATTATTTGTAAGATCTTTTTATTTACATTTATTATGACATTTTTCTACTTTCCTTACACATTTAAACTCTATATTTGGTATATCCTTTGTAATCTTAAGAGAAATTTCACCAAACTCCATTAAGCTAGTCCTCCCTATCCCTCTCTCCCAAATCATCCCCATACTAAAATTTCATCAATCAAATTCCAATTAATAATCTATGGTTCCCTAACATTCTCAAGTCCTTCGTTGTCTCCCAATATTTGGGCCTATAATCAATCCTTCGCTATCCTTGGGATACCCACCTTGCATGGGTGACACATGCCCGCATCATTTTCTATTTCCTTCAAATTGTCCAAATTCCTTTACACAACCCTATCTCACATAAGGGTGTTTTTTTGGTAAATTAACACCTTTTCCAATTTTAAAATAGACTCATTTTATTTATATATATATATTGCTTTTAAATTGTCCAAAGTCCTTTACGTAACCCTATCTCACATAAGGGTCTATAAAATATATAGGTAAATTAACTTTTTCCAATTTTAAAATAAACTATTTTATTTATATATTATATTCATATTTACAAAAATATGTTAAAAATTATTAAAATTAACATTAACTTGTTTATTTTTTATCAATAACTTATATTAGTAATATTGTTTTTTATATAGCAATAATAAAAATTATCATCACAAAAAAACAAACTCCATTATAAATCCACATCTCTAAATAGAAAGAAACATTTTTAAGTAAATAAATAAATTTAATGGTGAAATTACCATATAAAAACCATTCCAAAATTAAATTTGAAGTCATTATTAATTCCAATACATCAACCTTTCAATCTAATAACTTAAATTTAATTTTATTTAATAAATATATATTATAAATGTAAAAACAATTATCAAAATTATTAATATATATTTTTACAATTATAAAAAAATTACTTTTCTAAATGTTATATTAATTTGACAATTTACATAAAATTATAATGAATGCATAAATTAGGTGTGTTAATGACGGATTAACTCCTGACAATTTAGGTTGTTGTCTAAACACATGCAATCGAAAGACCTATTGTTCTCTATTATAAATTAATAAGGATTGCCCCATACATCCATACATACATACATATGCATGTGTGTGGGGCACATACACGTATATATATTGATACACACATGAGTTAACATTTTAGGTGGGATGCGACTTACTCATGAGCTTCTTTAGATAAATTATTAATAATAAGATCAAATAATTTGACTTTTGGCTTTTTTGTTGAAAAAATTAAGAACTTTTGCATCTTTTTACGCCAAAGGCGTTCCCCCTATGGTAGAGGACCTCCGGACGTTTCTGCGACTGGCTTTATTTTGACGGCTATTTTGACGTTTTTCGTATGCGATTAAATTTTACGTGCGTTTACACGTTTTTATATTCACGCCCTAGATTTTTCAGCGGCTCGCGATGGTGGATGCATAAATATATAATTGTTTTACAGAACGATAGGAATGGCTGCCGACAATGTATTTTCTGGGCGATCTGTCATGCTTCTGTCTTCTGCTACACGGAATTTGCAGTCGAGATTCTTGTTGCAGGTAATTTATTTCAACCTCCTTTTCTCAATAATGTTGATGGCAACAGCTCTGATCCATTTCGCAGGAGGTTCGTTTGCATACCCGAGGATCGAGCTGGGAGAATTGGCTGGATTTATAGCGGCAGGAAACATAATCATGGATCTGCGGTCGCTCGATCCTGGACCTCTTACTTTGCGAGCCTCTTGAACCACTCCCCGGACGACTTTCGCATTCACATGAACCTCCAGTCAGGCTTCAAACCCCTGGACCCCATAGCCGTTTTGGTCCTCCTCTTCGCCGCCCTGATTCACGGCCGACAACCTGAAACAGAAATTTTAAAAATGCTTGGCTAAGAAATTCTTGAATGAAATTTAGGAATCCCTAAAATCAGCACTATGGAATGTAAAGCGGTTTCAGCTTTGAGATAGTCCCATATACAAAAGAAACATTACCTCAGCACGACCAACAATACTCAGCCTTCCAACTTCACCTCCACTTGCTGTAACACGTTCTCTCCTGTACAAAAAAAAATCAGTTTAAAAGATCTTCATTGTTTCTGTTCTCCATGCTTACTGTCACAGGTCAAGGGCACAGTGAAAAGTCTCCATAGTGCGTTCTCCTAGCCAGAAAAGCCTTTAGGTTGTTCAAGTCAAAATTGGCACCAAAACAAGCAATAGCGGATCCACTGGAGGATTGTGAAAATATGGCATGGACATCCATCAAAAAATAATTGAAAGGGGTTTCTTGTCAGATGTTGCATTTGCAAGTGCCCTGGTAGATGTGTATGCAAAATGTGGAAGCATTAACAAGGCACGTCAACTGTTTGACAAAATGTCTCAAAGAGATGTGATTTCATGTACTGCAAGGATTGCAGGATATGCATTAAATGGGTTTGTTGAAGAGGCTTTGAAAACATTTAAACGAATGCAATCGGCAGGTTTCAAGCCAAGATCCAAATTTTTGTTTATTCAAGGTATATTTGTCTTTTCATGTTCAAAGTTTGTTCTTTCTATGCATTATACTAGGTAGATTGTTCCTATTAGCCTCAGACTTTTGAAGATGGAATTGTAAAACATCATATGCAGATTGCATTCTTCCATGACTCAAAATGCTGGAAATACAATGTTGTCAGATGTTCTACCTTCCAGATCATCTGGATTAATGCCTGATAAAAGTCGTCTTACATCACTGAAGGCTCCTCTTCTCAATATGCAAATGGGACAGAATGGTATTCCATTTAACACTGCATTGATGCACTCAGAGGACTGTCATGGAAATCAGAAAAATGATTTTGGAGGGAAATGCATAGATGATTTTGTATTAGAAGGAAAGGACAATTTGCCAAATTCTTCAGAGGCAGAATTTACTCAGACTCAAGATTCTAAATGTCAAGTTCATTTCTACGCTCTATTGAGAGCAAGCAACTTTCATTTGCAGAGGCTACAAGATAATATATGGTGTATGCTCTGTTACCACCATGGACTATTGTTGTTGTTATATATATTTTATAACAATTTATTGTGTTTTCCTTAGTGAGATTCTAATAACATCTTACTGGTGATGTACATAAAGGCTGGCCTATAAACTCTTATTGATATTTGTCTTAAACCCATAGTTAAAATCTTATCGTTTGGTGCATTGGAGAGCAATTGTTTTTGGTATAATGAGTTAAGTTTTTGGTTTTTTTGAGTTCACTTCGTTTTCAAATGGAATGTTCACAAGTTAGAAGATACTTGCTGCATCATGTTACTCTTTAGACCATTTTTTTCAAAGAAATGATGAGTTGTGTAGTACAAAATTAACTCTTTTCTACTTGATACTCATCTTAAAAACATAGTCAAAATCTTATTGTCAGGTGCACAGAGTGAAGTTTTTTGTGGTTATTTTAAACCTATTCATATTTTTTCTAAGTGGTAGCTTACAAGTTATTAAATAATCGTTGCATCACATCATACCTTAGACAATTATTGTGAGGTTATTGGCAGTTTGAGTAGTTACAAAAGGGTTTCTTGCCTACAAAGGAAATTTGACATGATGTAATATGTGATTAGGCGTTGTAAGCTTATATATTTAGAGTTTTAACATTCTATGCTCATAGATGAGGCCTTCCTTTGAGAATCTATAAAAAGTTATCTAGATCAGCTAAAATATTTAGAGTTTTAACATTCTATGCTCATAGATGAGGCTTTTCTCTTGAGAATCTATAAAAAGTTATCCAGACATGGCCAAGGTTTAATTTTAGCAGCAGAAGCCTAGGTAGCCGGTATGGGGTATGCATACGGGTATGCTGGTATGACAACTTTTTTGGGAGGCTCGGGTACAGTGCTTGGGTATATATATAATATTTATAATATTTAAAAATATAGCCAAATAAGCAAAAATTTAGCCTTATACATGAATAGAGTAAACAAATTATTAAATAAGTGAAATAGCCAAATAACATATTAATAATTCAATGCATTTTGTCGTGATATTCATTGATCAAACTTAGAACTAGTACATTCTTCAAACTCCAAATGTTACAATGTCCAATTATAATCATAAATAGTAACAAATCACAGAACTGGTCTGGAATTTCAGCTATTACCAGCTCCCTTCAAATTTGGCAGTTCAGATTCCTTTGGGATATCTCTTATTATTCCTGCATGAGTCTTACTTGCTAGCGGAGATGCTGCCACTGCATTTTTTGATCCTACATTACCCAAACTCATCTCAACTGTTACAGTTTCAGCGATTGTTTTAGGTACTTCTGTGAATGCCCTTGTTTTACCACAGTTGAGTCATTTACGTAATCCCATTTGTGGGTACCTTTATTGACCCCAAAATAAAATAAAATAATAAGAATAGGGTGCGGACATCTATCACAACATAATTGATGACTTCAGACACTCCTGCAAAGATCTCGAAAAGAGTGACAACAAGTCCCCCTTTGCTCCCGAGAGCCACCATGATCTACAAGATTCTGATTGCAAGGATGCTTCATTTTCAGGAGCAATATTCAATCTGTGAACAACCATTGTGGTGTATTGCATCTGGCTTTAAATTTGATCAAGTATTTATGAATGTATTTCCTTGGGTTGTGAGCTGAAAAAGTGGTTGTTGTTGCTCTGTTCTTCCTTGAATTAAAACTCAAGGAAGAAATTCTCTAGGCATCCAGAAATACATGCCCTCAATTTCACATCCACAAACTTTATGAAACATTGTGCAAATGCTTGGGGAAAATTTGGCAGACTCAGCGAGTCTCGTGTCAAGACTCGCGAGTCTCGCATTTGGCCTCAACGAGGCCTATTGTTTATCATTATTTTTTAACATAAATTTTAAAAAGAACACATTTGAATTTTTTGAAGACTTTTGAAACCCATTCTACAAGAAATAGTCATCAATCATAGCATACCAGGTTATGGGAGCACACTTCAATCTATACAACACCTCTTTGAGGCAGCACATTAGATGCTTTCTGCTCTCTTTTGCATATCCACATGGCTACTCCATATAGACTTCCCAAGTCAATTCATCATTAACCAAAGCATTCGAGACTAATATCACTCAACAAAATCAACTCATCGTAAATACTAGCCTCTACTTTGATAGCACCTCCACTACTACCTTACTCAAACTTCTTGTATCCAAAGCAGTATCAAATGTATAAATGTATTCATGTTTAGTGAAACATTCTTGGCCACAAAAGACTACCACTCATGATATAAAATCTGCAAATGTACGGAAGTTTTCATGTATTCATGTTTAGTTCAAATAAAATAGTTTGCAAAACGCTACCACTCATGATATAAGATTTACAAATGTATATGTACGAATTTGTAACAAATTTCAAATGTAGAGATAGAACATTTAAATGTAATGCTTCATCTATATTCCTACACTTACAAAATCAATCACGCCCCTTATCAACATCAACTACAAAACTAATAACTATCCCTCTAAAATCAAATAACATATACCGTTCGGCGTTCACATTGCATTGTGCACATGCGATTGCTAGTTTATATACTATGACATTTATATTATCTACATCTACGCTACTTTGAAGTTTGAAATGACAAAAATAGTGTAATTGTTGTAACTAAAGACTATATATCATATAGGTGATAAAAATTGTTTACGCACCCCCTTGAAAATATAAAAAAAAGTCACATTGGGCGATGAAGCTACCATTTGTAGAGTATCATAGTGTCCTTCTAGCCATGCACCCTAACTTCAAGTATGTGTGGATAAATGTAAGAGTCTCATTTATCATTGTATATCAACTAGCATATAATCATGTCACATTAACATTTTTATTTCCAATGATTATTTGGAAGAAAAATGTATATTTTGAATTTGATTTAATATAAAAAAATTGGTATAAAACATTTGAAAGAGGGACCCATGACAAAACACCCTTTCTCACAACTATAGGGTCCTTTCACCTATATTCTTTGTTTTTCTTTTGATTACCAAATTTTTACCGATAGGCTTCTTAGAGACAACTTTCTTTGTAACTGATTTTTTTGGTAGTCATCCTTTATTTAAAAATAAATAAAAAACCATGTTGTCATAATAAAATATTTCTCATTCCTTTTGATTTTTTAATATTCTACTCTTTTTAATTTGTGAAAAAATACTTTTTAGGAGTTTGATTTGCTTTTACAATTGTTGGGATTCAAAACAACACGAATGAATAAGTTTTTTTAATATTTTCCCGGCTCTTAAGCTACTATGTTTACGCAGGTATTTAAATACATGACCTATTGCTTGATATAAACATTCTTCGTTTTCATTTCAATGTCCGGAAACTCTCTCAAACTGTGGCCTGCCCAGAACAGGATGTTTTTATCGACCCCGACAATGTGTACGGCCATATCTCATAGCTAGCAAGGTGTTCAGGATAGGACACTTGGGGAATCTAAACGAGGTAATGTACTTCCCTTTTCCTTCGCAATCTCTATAATTATGTTATTTTTAATGAGGCGGGGTCAAATCACTAAGTTTTGGGTTGTGGTGGTTTCAAATTGTATATTCTAAACAACAATGATCCTTCAAGATTAGATTACATATGCAGTTTTATGCCTGGAGTCAGTAGATATGATTTCCTATAACCTTTATAGATGGGAGCCTTGATGGTTTCCAACTTCAAGCATTGTTTCTTGAAACAGATCATTGAAAAGGGTTTTCAATTAATTATAGATATTTTTATAATATATATGGTGGCAGTGGCACATAGTTTTCTGATCCCCTATGAGGTGCTATACCAATTTGCATTTGTGTTAACAATTAACGCCCATCTTATTTTGGATACAGTTACAACTGTTGGGATGCCTTAGTGGCGTGGAAATGATATTAAAGGATGTTGGATATCCGGTGAAACTGGGAAGTGGAGTTGCAGCAGCCGCAACTTATCTTCAGCACTCTACTCCCTTAATCACATATAGGGTGTAACAGTTATTAAAGTCTTTGTATTCAATCTCCATCGCAGACTTGGAATATCAATCTTTTATATAGGCCAATGTATTTAAATCTTACTTTCTTAAATGAATGTAAAGCCTTATTTTCTAGTTGAAAATACCATACATCAGGTAATTGCTCTTTAGTGATTTCATTGCTTATATATCTAGACAAGGATTCCATATTTTAAGGTCTTGCAGCAACACCTCTCACTCCCACAGTAGGGCTGTTTGGTGACATTTAACAATGTTACGGGCACGACTTGTTACAGAGAAAGACAAATAAACAACAGGTCGTACCTTTAGGTTCTTTAAATATTACCATCTAGTTAAATATTAACATCATATAACGAACATTGAAGTTGAAGTACTTTCATGTTCATGTTCTTTAAATATGCATCATGTCTTGCACTTGTAATTGGCAGTGGAGGAGGCTCAAATTTTTTTACTTTTTTTTTTAAACCAATAATAATACAGGGTGTTTTCAATTATTCTTGGGAGACTAACAATATAGAACATGACTGAGGTTTGCCATGAATATTCACCAAATATATCTAGCAAATACTACTTATATACCTAGCAATTATAGGTTCACTCTCCATATCTCAAAAACATTCTTCTAAAAATGAGAATACGAACTCTAAGATTGGATGATAAAATCAATAAAAGTGGATAATAAAGTCGATAACAAAAATCACTATTAATAGTTTTTGAAATTGTTCTTTTGATAAAAGATCAGTTTGTAAAATATACTCCATATAAGATATTGTTTGTTATTGCCACTTTGTAATCTATTTTTTTGACATATGTCTTGTTTGTAAAATATATTCATCTATAATAGTACCTTTATCATTCAAATTTTTATCTTACAAGTCCCATTCTCACAAGAAAGATTATAAGTTAAATTGGACACATTACCTTAAGCACTAATTGAAATATAGAATGTCAAAATCCATATTTCAAAATAAACACTAAAATTACAGAGTTCAACCATTTGAATCTCCATGTTGAGGCATCGTGGGGCTTTACACTCAGTAATAATTGATCCCAAACAACTTCACCAGTGAACAAAATGACTGTTATTATTATTTTTGTTTTCTAAACATTAGGCATGTGCCTATCAGCCTTCCATAAGCACCTATGGATGCTTTTGCTAGTAGATACCCATTTCACCCAACACTCTTCCTCTAAACATCTGTCCTTGTATCTTCTTCGTTTAACCGAATATTTTCTGTTTATAATTAACAAGTGTTACCTACGAGTCCTGCCTAGGGCGCTCAAAGCTCTTAATCCAGCCCTGAGCTGCATTATAAGCATAAACTAGATCTTTGACTTTGATAATATATGAATATAAATTGCATTTTAAAGCTCGTAATATTGGCAGTGTTTTTTTGCATTTTCTATTTTCTACCAGATCAGTTTTTCCATGGACAGACAAAATCCAGTTTGAAAGATAGCTCAAAGCCAGTAATCTGGACCCAAGCTATATGCAGGATAGCTTTCATTTGAGAACATTCGAGTTTAAATTGCCTTTTGAAGTTTATAGTGTAGAGATTGGCAAATTTCTTTGCGTTTTCTATTTTCTACCAGATCAGTTTGCCTGGACACACAGGATCCAATGGAAATTTGATTAATTTTTCCGGATCTGAAATAATGGGTTTATAGTTTTATTTTAAGCAGACATTACTTCCAACAAAGTATGAACTTGTAACGAGGACAAGTTCCTCCATTAAACTACCTCAGGAACTCTTTGCAAAGGATAACAATTTACAACCTCCCCACATTCAATGAGTCATGCCATACTTCCGTTTTTAATGGAAAAGAGTCTTGTCATATATTTAATAATAGATACTTAAAATGATATGTCAACAGCACCGTTAACATTTTCACTATTGCGCTTCTAGTACAGGGAGCCAAATGCATTTGTCCCGCCGAGCGATCAACAATAAGGAGACGCAAAGTAGACACCAGTTACAAGCTCAAAATATAAAAATAAAACCCTAGTTAAGTAAATCAGGGGCATTTGGGGTGCCTCGCTTGGTCTTCCAGTTATTATAACAGGGGCAAACTTGCTTGTTTCCGTAAAAACCAGGCGGAACACAGAGACATTTCCTGCAACACTTCTGACAGTAGAACATGCACGGCTTGTGATACTGTGTGCGCGAGCATCTCTTCGTACAAGCTCCAGGGCATTCTGCACAAACGAACACGAGGACACCGATCACGACACATACACATTGTATATATCACTGCATATAACTTCAGAAAAATATACACGCATCGTATATATCAGTGCACAGAACTTCAGAAAAGCATATATACATTGTACATAGCACTGGATAGATCCTCATAAAAATATACACGCATCGTATATATCACTGCACAGAACTTCAGAAAAGCATATATACATTGTACATATCACTGGATAGAACCTCATAAAAACATACACGCATCGTATATATCACTGCATAGATCTTTATAAAAACAGACACGCATCGCATATATCATTACATATAACTTCATAAAAACATACACGCATCGTATATATCACTGCACAGAACTTAGAAAAACATATATACATTGTATATATCACTATATAGAATTTCATAAACACATACACGCATCGTATATATCACTGCACAGAACTTCAGAAAAGCATATATACATTGTACATATCACTGCATAGAACTTCATAAATAACAAACAAAGGAAAACTTACGAGCTTGGCGCACGCTACCGGATCCATAGCCGTTCTGTAAATAAAATACAACGCAAATGTTAGGAATTAACACACAAACAAATAAAACAGACGCATTTGAGGAAACAGAAATAAATGTATGAATACCCTGTGTAGCTCATAGCTGGGTACATGATCTACATCTCCACTCGCCATTAACTGAAAGGAAACAAAAACACATTATGATCTTGCAAATACAGCCTCGTAAATGCTTTCATTTCTGGATTTTGATCAGAAATCTCAAACCTTTTCCTGGGAAGCCCAGACTGCTACAAACACCACCAGAAGCAATAGTAGCATAACCTGCGCCTTGGCCATAGCTGTGGGCGTTTTCGACTGAACAAAATGCTCTGCAATACTTGGCCAAAGAGGGTGTGTTATATAGGTAAAACAGGGGCGTTGGGCATTAATTAAAGTAGATGGCAGTTACAGATCTGTTGGACAGTTGAAGTGCGCTGTAGTGGTGAATCAGATCATTTCAGAATGTAGGCATCCAATGCATGTGCTTTCTCTGCGCCCAAGCATGGGAAAAAGCTTCTTCGGACCTGTCACGTGACTCTGCAGCATTTAACAATAAACTATCCATACAAAAATCATGGAGTCTTGCATTTATTAATGCCCGTTTACACTTAAAAAAAAACCGAGGAAGGAAAAACGTTGACAGTTGGAACGTGGTTGGTGGGAATGCCGAGGCTTGAAACGATAAATAATTGTGTTAATGGAGTTATTTCACAAAAATCTTTGTCTCATCATTCATTGATTTGCATGTGTAGTACCTAAGACATTTAAAAATAGTTATTAGTTCTTTCAAGGCAGAGTTAGTATATTCGTTTCCCTGCTACTCAATTTTTTTGACCAATCACAATCAAATATTTTTATTTTATAAGGTCTTGGTAATAATTTTAAATAATATATAATTTTTAATTTATTTATAAATACCAATTTTTGTAATGTCATAATTTATTGTATTTTCATAGAACGCTTACCAAGTAATTTTTTTAAATTGGGAACAATATAATTTTTTGAATTTAAATTAACATTTCACTTTTAAAACTATTTGATGTTAAATATTTTTAAAAAACAATACTATGTCATAATTCATTATATTTTCATGGAACATTTTTCCCTTTTTACACTTACCCCAATATAATTTAGTTGTGGATTTAAATTAACAACTCAAAATACAAAATAAACCTAAACTTCCTTATTTTCATGGAACACTTTATAAGCAATTTTTTTATATTGAAGAGCAATATAATTTTATAATGAATTTAAATTAACATCTCACTTTTGAAGCTATTTGATGCTAAATATTTTTAAAAAAACAATACTATGTCATAATTCATTCTATTTTCATGGAACACTTACCCAAGCAATTTTTTGGAGAGGAATATAATTTTTTTGTGGATTTAAATTAACAACTCAAAATACAAAATAGCCCAAAATGTTAACCTATTTTTTTAGGTCTCTTGTCTAACTTTTAAAGCTATTTGATGCTAAATATGTTTTTAAAAACAATAATAATACCTTTAAAACAATTCAACAAAATTTTTTTCAAAAACAATACTATGTCATAATTCATTATTTTCATGTAACGCTTCCAAGTAAATTTTTTGGGGAGCAAATATAATTTTTAAAATTTAAATTAACAACTCAAAATACAAAATAACCCTAAACTTCCCTATTTTTATGGAACACATCCCAAACAATTTTTTTAATTTTTTTGTGAAATTAAATTAACATTTCACTTTTAAAGCTAAATATTTTTTTAAAAACAATACTAGGGAAAGGACCCCATCTCCGAGCACCTTAAGTTGCCCCTGTTATACAGCCACGTAGATTGACAACTAGGACTCCAAATCAGCACGCTGGATTCGTCAACGTTTTATGAATCTTAAAATGTATCTTTGAAACCTGTTCACAATTTGTATGACACGTGGAAATAGAATTCCATGCATACTATTAAATGATACCCAATATAAATATCAGACCCATCACCGCTACCATTTTATTCACGACAACACGTAACGTATTGGGAAGCGCGCGTTTGATCGGTGTCGAATTTACAAGATGCTTGGTATTAATGTGTGGAACAGGTGATTAATATCTCCACCGACTCCCCTTAATTTTCCATCGCCTCCCATTAACTGTGCGAGCATTCCCCATTAATTGCGCATTCAAGCCGAGTTCTTGTTCACGAAATCACGATTTCTAAGCAACTGGAGCAGGGAAAATAACAGCGATGCTCCCCAGCTGAGAAGGGCGAGCGGAGGAGGAAGATCAAGCACTTCACGCCAAAGCAAGTTCCTGCCATCAAGTTCATGCCAGATGATGCGAGCAAGTTCCTGCCATCTTATTTATCTCATGGGATTATTCGAATGAATGTTTATGCCGAGATGATGAGGTGAAATATTATTTGCCTTTTTATCATGTTTTTAACTATTGAACGTTCCAGTCCTTTTCTTTCCATTATTTTCTACTAACTCGGCATAACGTTGCCAGCCACCTGCAGGCAAGCTAATTGTTTTATATTTACAAGTCAAATGATTACAGTGGCGTGTTCTATGCTTAATACAAGCTTGGTGTGGATCTACATTTACAAGTGGCTACATGCAAAATATTAGATGTGTTATTTCATAATACATGCATATCTTCATAATTAGATTTCTTGCATTGGCTTCACAATACATCATGGTCGATTATAGTCTGTATGAGGGTGTTCCTATTTTCCTAGTAAACAACAAAACAACAAAACTAGACTACTGTCTTTTATTACAACATATAGTAACTCTCACTTTCTTGTTAACCCTGTTTATAAAGTAGAGGAGCATTGCCCTCGATCTTCTCCATTCTGCATCATGTTGGTTTGCAATATCTAGTTGGTATATGATGAAATACAGGGTGTGAATTGCAGAAATATCGTTCTCATAGAAAACACATTATGCCAAGGGAAGACGAAGTTGCAGGGAGGCGAAGCAGGCAACATTTTGACCCTACTTGGACTATAACTAAACAAGATGTGCGTTGGAGTCACAAAGGGAATCCCCGCTCGGACAAATTCTTGCTTATCCTCCATTCGAGATATAGCCCACACCACATGGAACTCCTATTGGTTGTCCTCTACTACATGTATGGGGTCATCCCACAACAGATCAATCAGGTAGGAATATGTGGCAGAAACCTCCAATGGGTGCTCCTACAACATGGCAAGTACAGGATGGCTCTTTCTGGAATCACCCAGGGGTATTTTTTTCAACCAGTTTTCGTTGTTTTCTTCCTATATTTTCCCATGTTTGAATTTTCTATGTTTCTTTATATTGCTTATTTGGTGATAGAACTAGTATCTGAGACTGATACAACTTACAGGTATATGTTGATGCTTGGGGTTGTCCCGTGCTGAAGCTGAGATTTCGTGGTCTTATTGGACAGGTAAGGTCATCTGTGACCTTACTAAGGCAATGATCTGTTTATTGGACAGGTAAGGTCATCTGTGACCTTACTAAGGCAATGATATGTTTATCTTAATCCAAAATATTTTGTCTACAATTGTTTGTCTGTGAGATGATTGAGTTGTATTCCAGTTTTATATGGTATATTTTATTTGCATGCATTAATTATGTTTGCAAATGCTGGCAAGGACCCATAAAATGGGAGGCAGCATAAAAAATACATATATGGATAGTCCTGACTTCACACACAAGAAATAATATATTATTTTATATTCATTTCGATAGACTTACAAAAATTTACATTAAATCTGACTTCCAAAGGATTAAAGTCGGTCTAACATTTATCAAAATCATATATACATATTCGACAAAATCAGCCAAAACTTACTAAATGGGTAGATTTTTTCTATTTCTTTGTAATATTGGACAAAATTTATAAAGCCAAACTCAACCGCTGGACCAAAATCCTGGAAATGCTTGAGGCTGCTCTTCCACATGACTGTCTGATGTGCTAGCATTCATAGATTGGAGAACATGAGGTAGCATAGTAGCAGGCTTACCTGGAACATCTGTCAAAGTTCTTGAAAGTTGGCCAATTTGACCAAACATTGCTTGCTCTAATTTTCCTGAAAATGTCTCTTTGTTTGAAGGAGAAGATGGGCAACTGGATTGGTTATTGATAATGGAAGAAAAAGCAGGCATGAATGTGTTATACATGTCCAACAAAATGTGATGCTGATCAGGAAGGGGATTAGAGGGACTACTCAAACGTCTATTTTGTCGATCAGGCTCCTTCTGTGCTTGTTGCCATTCCTTCATCCTTTTATCATGTTCTTTTGACAGTCTGGCTTGTTCCCTTTTCAACTCCTCATTTTTTCGCTGCAACTTATCTTCTTCTTTTTTCTGCCTTTTCAATTCTCTTTCAATTTTAAGTTGCCCCTTCTTTTCTTTTTCTACCAACATGTGGGCTTTCCTTTCTTCCGCTGCTCCTTCTCTCTTTGCCTTCAAATCTTCAATTTCTATTTTTCTTGCTTCTTGATCTTGAAGTAAATGTAAGTATTCATCGAGAGGTAAGTATTTGGGATTGCCTACCAATTCTAATTGCTCCATCACTTAGCCGCTTGGGGTTGTTGTGAACCCTCTCAATTGGTAGCTTTAAGAATTTACTTACCGATTGGTTGTCATTTTGGGTGCAAACCACCTCTTTAGTGTCTTGTGTGGCTATGAAATCAGCAACTTCGAAGTTACCTTTATCCATATGTTGTGTGGATAAATTTGGGGCATCTAATTGGGATGCATCATGTGCCTCCCACTCCAAATTATCAACATAATAGTGCACCACCTCACTTGAAAGAGGTCGGGGAGGGGATGGCATTGAAAGAGAAACTTCCTCATTGTTGAAATCAATTTGCATGTTGAGATTTATTTCCCCTTCTTTAACCCATTGAGGTGGGTAATTTGAAATTTGTGTTGGAAAAGTCAAGCTATCATCAACATCTGTAGCTTCTTGTGTTTGGCTCACATGAGTTGTTGAACTAAGGTGATCATCTTCTTCATTGATTATTTGTGGCTGATTTAAATCTTTAGGCATGCCAAAAATTCCGACTCAACATGCACTTCCTTTGTTTTATGTGCATCCTCATTATCGACACATTATTCCTAATTTCTTCTAAACAACGTTCTACATCTCCATCTTCTATTCCTGCCATCCTCAATATGTTTTCACAATGTTTGCCACCTCGTCTTCTTCAACATGAAAGGCTTCACTTGGCCTCATATCATTAGAAACAACATTACGATCAAGTGGCTATACCGTCCTACGAAAACCCGCTTTGATGTTTTTAGGAGTAAGTGCGAGTTGGAAAGCTTGACTGCTAAGTGTTGCCAATTCTGTCCTCCTGATTTCAAGACCTGAGTTCTTTGCCATCCATTTGGACCTCATTGATTTGAAGTAGTTCTTGAATGGAGAGAAAACACTAACATCTAATGGCTGAAGTTTGTGACTGGTATGAGCTGGCAAAGTCACAAGGTCAATTCCTAGATTTCTAGCTTCTTGGATTGTGCCAAAAGCTACATGGCTGCCATGACCATCAAATATTAGAAGATGCCTATTTGTTGGTGAAACTCCGCTGGGCACAGATCTTGCAAAATGATGCAGCCAATTCAAAAACAGTTCCTTTGTCATCCACGCATGTGGTTGCGCTGCCATGCATGCTCCAGGTTCACATCCAGCTATATAGTTTTTAAGTTGTCTCTTTGCCTTAAAAAGATAAAATCTAGGAATGCTTTGTCTTGCTGCATTAACACAACATAATACAGTAATCCATTCTCTACTTTTTGACATAATGTGTGGAACACTTCTACAACCTAATTTAGCAATCACACGCATGCCACAATTCCTTCCTGCTTGTACACCAGTTTCATCACAATTCCATATTTTATTGGGCCCATATTGATTTGTTGTATACATTTTTTGCAAGTTATCATAGAAAGCAGAACAGATTCTTGGTCGTAACATGACTGCTCTATCTCTATCAAGGCCCTCCGTAGTTCTTATTGTCAAATCAGGATGGCACCTACGGAACCCATACCACCATGATTTTCCTGGTAGACCATCATTGAATGGATTTGGTCTGCTTTGACATATATGAGCTACATAGGCCTTTAAGTGAATGACTTCAAGACCATGGCCAAGTTCAGCCATATCTTTGCACCATGTCACAATTTCCTGCTCTTCATTCTCTGTCAGAACTGTTGGAGGTCCCAACCTCTTAGTGGTTCTTTTTCCATACAACCAATCAATCACGTTTGTGGCAGGGATACCCCACTTAGATGTTGCTTTTCTTGTTGACATTCCATTCTCCTCCACATCCCTCATGGCAGCCTTCATGTCTGCTTTTGTCCATTGTCCTCTTATGTATACTTTCTTTGTTATAGAAGACCCTCTAGTTACTTCAACATTTGGGTTCATACTAGTGTTGAATTCAGGTTCATCTGTAATTCTGATATTCTCATCCACAAATTGTTCTTTTCCTTTTGATGAATTGCTCCTTCGAGTGGAAGACATATTTTTCTGAGGTTGTAATTGAGCAGCGTTATCCATGCCTGAATCTTGTGATTTGGCTCTTGAAGGATTATTCTTTCTGTTGGAAGTTTTGGTTTTTTGAGCTTGTGTCCCAGCAATTTTATCTTCATCAAAAGACTGATTTGTAAACTTTGCCCTTCTTTGCAAGTTGCTTCTCAACCTTCTCACTGGTCCTTTGGATGTCCGCTTTGCACGTGCCATTGTGAAATACAAGGAACTTTGACAAAAATAACCGCTGTAGAAAACTGGACCTGCCTGCATTGCAATGAAAACTACGAGTGAATGCATAGTTAATGGGGATTGAATGCACAGTTTATGGGGGTTGAATGCACCATTACAGGGATGGTGATGGAAAACTATGGTGAGTCGGTGGAGATATTAATCCACCTGTTACCGCTTTAATAGCAACCACTGTACATTTACTGTCACCTCAAATGCGCGGCTTCCCACTAAAATACGTGTTGTCATACCATTTTAAAAACAACGGTGATGGGTCTGATATTTATATTGGGTCATTTCTAATAGTATGCATGTAATTCTATTTCCACGTGCCATACAAAATGTGAACAGGTTTGAATGATACATTTTAAGATTCATAAAACATTGACAAATCCAGCTTGCTGATTTGGAATCCTAGTTAGCAGTCTACGGGGCTGTGTAACATATATAGGGGCCTTTGACTGAGACTATTTAGCAAATTTGGATGCACTATGTATATGGAGGTAAATTTAACACCGTATGAATGTTTACATCTATTACTATATGTAGAATTTTAGAGGCTGCGAAAAAAGATGTGGCTAGTTCAGAAAATAAATACATTTTTATTTTGAATATTGGAAAAGCAATATGGCTATTTCAGAAAATCAAAGAAATCGCTATTTCTGGATTTTATCTATTTACGGCAAAGAGAAACACAAGTGAACATTAAATTAATTATGCACACGAGTGAGTTTTAATTTGTAGATATAGTATAAACAACATGAATTTGCAATAATGAAGTTGTTCATTCTTGCAAATTTAATGATGTTTGTAAACTATCTACATATTCAAACTTCCTAATGTTCATAACAAATTTAATGGTTAAATGTGAGATCTAAAAATGTTTGGAGAAAATAAGAGACAATTTTTAAAAATAGTGCTTAATACAAAAGGTGAACAACTATTACACCTGGAAATTTCTGAAATATTTTACTATTTTGTATTTGTGGAGCAAGAAAATCAGTCCTGGAAGTACTCTGTTCTTCTGTAGTTGTGCAGTTGTATCTGTGCAACAAGAAATTTGATGCTGGAAAAATGTTCTTCTGTATCTCTGCAGTTGTATTTGTGCAAAGCAAGAAAATTGATGATGGTAGAGATCTTGCTGACCGTGATCTGTGCGATTGTATTTGTGCAAAGAAAAAATGATGGTGGAAAAGAGTGAGTCTGTATCTGTGTAGCAAGAAAATTGAACATGGAAAAGGGCAGCAAGAAAGTAACAAAGATGCATACGACTCATCTCAATTTATAGATTTCATTGCTTTGAATTTATCTTTTGGTAATCTGGCATTGGTTTCTATTGGCTGAGAGGGGTTGGCACGGATTGATTGAGAAATAATGAAATTTGAGCCATTGGATTTAAAACTCTTCTTGATCAATGGATAGGTATTAAAGTGGATGTGAGAGATTTTGGTGGGAATTGGGAATTTGGGAGGGAAATGTATCATTTTTATTTTAAAAAATTCGAATTACAGTTGTTTTATTGAATGTTGTTTTTTGAAATCTGCTAAAAATCTATAATAATGGTGACTTTTTCTTGTAAATGGTGAGCCTTAATGATTTTTTTATGTTTGCAGGTACCCCTATTAATTGTAGAAAAGGCAGTGGAGGTTGGATAAATATAGATGAACAATGTTTGCTCAAGGATATGTGTATTGATAAGGAATGGATGTATAATTGTGCAAAAAATAATAATATTTGTACATGTTGAAGCCCATCAGCAATGTAAATGGGGTCAGAATAGTAATGGAGATGATATTATTATATTCATGTGGGAGTTTCTAAACTTTAAATGTGACCCTCAAGTTGTAAGGAATGACATGTATTTATGTTTAAAAATTAAAACATTTGCACATCTTAAAATTGCCAAAGAAAAAGAAATCATGTACGAGCTTTTATGTAATTTTTTGGTTGAGTATTTGGTGAACTGTGTATAGACAGTAATATTTATTTGTGCCAAAATAGTCTCGGTCAAAGGGCCCTGCTCGGAGATGGGGTCCTTTCCCCTATGTCATATTTCATTCTATTTTCATGGAACACTTCCCTATTTTCATGTAACACTTCTCCCAGAGCAATATATTGTGGATTTAAATTAACTCAAAATTCAAAATAGCCTCAAACTTCCCTATTTTCTGGAACACTTCCTAAGCAATTTTTTTAATTTTAGAGCAATATAATTTTTTGTGAATTTAAATTAACATATCACTTTTGAAGTTATTTGATGTTATTTTTTTAAAAACAATAATAATACATGTGTTTTTAGGTGTACAAAATTTTTAAATTTAGTTGTTTTAAGGAGATTTTAATCTATCAAATTCATCTCACCCATAATTCTATCCTCATTGCTTATTACTCGATATTTTGTGAGATAAATATATTTAAAATATTTATACTAATATGCACTTTAAAGAATTAAACTAAAAATTAAAAAAATTGTGTAAATTTTTTAATAAGATTTTTACATAGCCTTACTTCATCATTTTAAAAATATGTAATTACACTTTAGTTCTATGTACTCTAGAATTTAAATAGATTTAATAGTTTTTTTTTTAATTTTTTGAGGTATTAATGATCGAAACTTCGTAGAGCGGGTCTCTAACACGAGGTGAGCACCACCAATCAACATCTAAGGCAAATTGTAAAATATAAACTAAATTAAATGGTAACAAATAGATGGTACTAAATATATGGCTTTACTCTTATATAATATTATGGCTTAAATTTCATTATATTTAAAATTATTTTATTTTTAAAAAATATTTTAAAAATAATTTATGTTTAAAAAATTAAATTAAAAATAACAAATTATTTTTAAAATAAAATAAGCATATAGTATTTGCCACCCTTATTTTAAGATGCACTTTAAACCCTATTTTGCATTACTATTGGAACATTTATATTAATAATACAAAAGAGTTACAACAGTGGAGTGACTGAAATTCTCGATCCAAAGTCAAAATGCCACGAGGGCACGAGAAATCCACCGCCTAGTGCTGCAAACATCCTAATTTAGACACTATTTTCTTCTAAAATGTAGGTCATGCGTCTTGATTGCTAAAAGTGGTTGGAATGTAAACGTTCAATATAAACTGTTACCCGAAAACATATTCATATTGAAACATAAATCTTCACGAGAAAACATACTCATCAACGTAAATATTTTTGGTGAAAACATATCCATCAACCCAAACTTTAGTAGTTGAAAGCATGACCCTAACCAACTAACCAAATTAGTTTTAGGGATACTAATTTTCTGAAAAATATTAGAAACTATGAGCACTATTGCGGGAAAAATCCATTTATAATATCGCATGATAATAATCTTTAAAAAAGAAAAACTATTATACATGGCAATTAAAGCGTTGATAATCTATTGTAGAGATGTTTGCAAGAGCCGAGTAGGGTGATCATAGATATGAGATGAGGCTCAAAGTCGAGATGGACGTCGATGCAATGCCAGTAGTGGATCTGTGGAAAGTTTCGATGGGTCTAGTGAGTGATAAAGTCAATGGCCATCGTGATTTAACGTGCTCGTGAGTTGCATTGGGAGTAAGATTCACCATGGGAAACTCGAGATGAACCCGCTGGAATGAATCGATGCCACTCCAACGGTGTCGAGGGAGTTAAGTTAAGTTGATATCACACATGTAATGGTCATGGAGGAGGTTGGATTAGAGCTTATGAACAGAATGAGCAATGAGGTAGGGGATACATGTGTTTGAAATTGGCGATGGAAGAGTTGACTACTTATTTTCTTTGTTTTTTCTCTTTTCCCCTGTGTATACAACCCTTTGAAGGATTTTTCCATCGTCGTCTGTTTGTTTCCATTTTGGCATCATGTTAATGTGAGCTTGATTTTTGTTCAAGATTTTACTGATATTATGTTGCATTTCTAACAATATTTCCTTGTTTACAAGTGGTGGTGAAGAAGACATTGTAAGTGCTATGTGATGAGCCATGTTGTGTACGTATTTTTCCCTGTACATGGTATGGTTTCCTTCTGTGACCATGCACCTCCAACATGTCTCATTGGCTTGGATTTCCCATTGTCTTGTATGACACTGTTATAGATTCGATGGCATGCAGGGCATCTTGCCACATTCAGTCAATGGCTTAATGTCTAGAGAAAGAATTCATGAAAAAATTGGCATTATCTTATTACACGCCGAAGGGTATATTTCTTCCACGCGACACTGGGGCTATTGGCGTGTTCCATGTTTGGTAAATGTGTTCAGAACCTGTTATTTGGAGTGCAGACATGTTATTTCATTCGTGAAACCTGAGTCTGGTATTACCTGGATTTAGTTCTGAGACTCTGTACATGGTGTTGTGGAAATATTCAATGCTAAATCCCTTTCAATTCATAGACCCCGCACATGTCAAATAACCACGGCCTTCCTAGCCCGCCTCCGGGGATGCGCACATGCAGGGACATGCATGTTTAATATTTCTATGTATAACTTCGTTGCTTTTTAGGAAAAATCATTGACTTCGGACCATTTTAGCGCCAATTTTACAAGGCTTCCAAACTAATGCTGCTCGAAATTAATATTTAATCCTTATATCACACTAAATCTGTATTTTTCCTGCTCTGCTCTGCAACTGTATTTGCTGTGAAGGAGAACACAGGTAACTTTAAAATTTTTAAAATTAAAATTAACAAATAATAAATCATTTGTTTATTATCTATATATTTGTTTTTAATCCCAGTTTTCATATTGTAATCATTTGAAACCATTTAATCCATCATTCTTATTGTTTTTAATCTGTATATTGTCATAAATACTGAAATTTTATGACTTCTTACTTAGTAAATTTATAGAAAAACTGTGATTTTTACTGCTGAAATGGAAGGTTGAATGACTATAATTTAAATTAATGTTTACTATGTTATTCTCAAACACGGAGCAGAAGATCTTTGTTTCTCCCTTGGCGCATCACCTTTCTTTTTATGTTGTTTCCTTCTCCCTTTTCCCTAAGTGTTAGAATAGGTAGATTATTACGCCGAAGGCGTTCCCCCTATGGGAAAGGCCCTTATGGATGTTTCGTGATCGAGTTAAATTTGACGGCCTTTTTGACGTTCGTTTTAGGTTTGACATTCGTGCTAGGTATTTAAATTTGATGTTTTTACTTTCGTAAAGCTGTTTTTCACTTTGAAAGGCGGCTTTTTTGTAGATTTCGAAAGCCGAAGCGCAGAGAAAGTGGCGCATGTCGAAGAAATTGTCGAGCAAGGCGGAAATACAGGAGCACATTTCCGCGTACAGCCTGAAGCTCTCCCGCACTAGGGCTCCACCGCCATAGCTACCAGGTAGCTTCACATCGCCTCTCCCAAAGGTAGGCATGGAATTGCACAGTCCAGCAAGCGCTAAAGTTTGGGACCTCTGTCGATCAGGGTTTCGATGAATTTATCATCCCCCTCCACGCTCTGCAAACAATCAAACACTTTTCAACTGCTTCGTCCGCAAACCACGAAAACTCCTCATAAAGTCAAAACAGCGTCGTCTTTGAGATCTTTGAACTCAAATTTCAGCAGGTCGGTGGCCCTGGCGTCGAGAATATCTTTACTCTATGTGGGTGGAGCAATGGTTATGTCTCTTTACAAGGGGCTATTAATCGAGCAGCTTTGGAGTAGAGGCTTGCATGTTGCTGGTAATCCTTTTAGGCTTGGAGATCATTTTGTAATACAAGATTGGCAGATGGATTGTCTTTGCCTTTTTGGAAGTTGTGTGTGTTGGTCTACTTGGATTATTATGCAAGTGATCTAACTTATTAATCAACAAATTGCCCTGTTTTTAACAATTTTCTAGGCATATGAAGCTCAGATCGTGGTTTCAAACTCTATTGATGGAAATACAGGTTTCAACATTTAAAAATACCCAGCTCAATTATCCCTCTCTGCTTTGCTTGCATCTGTGGGACACTGCAGTGTACTCTTGTTCCTTTGGTTGTTGGACCAGATTTGAGAACGTGGACTATAAGGTGGAACATTGAACTTATTTGTGTCATATATTCAGTGAGTATCTATACATTCACTTTTTTTTGGCCTTTCATGTCATAGATATTCATCCTGACTAACCATTCTGATACCCTGATTATGTCTTCAAATCCAATTACACTTATATTGGGTTTATGAAAACTCTATTTTTCTTTTTCAAATCCTGTATTTTCTTGTAATTAAATATTGTGGAGAAGATTTGGTATCTGCAGGAGATTCCTGGCACAAAGGAGAGGCTAAAAATAATGAAAGCAAGCCTGCTAGAAGAAGGCAACATTCATGACCACTAAAATAAATTTGTCAGTTTTGAGGTCGCATGATAACTGATTGACGAAATGCACTCAAATTTAAATGCAACTTCTGACTCTTGAGTTTCAAATTATTTATTGTTGGATCTTTGGAAGTCGTCATCTTTTAGTAATTCATGAGAACAACAAGTATTCTTATCTGTTTAGGATTTTGTATATATTGTTTATTTATGGAGGAGAGTATGAATGAAAGAAATTCTCTTTTTGAATTTTTTATGCAGCCACAATACTCTGGAGATGTGATTATAGAAAATGGGAAAGCTTGGCCTTACTTGAAGGTGCAGAGAAGAAAAATGCCATGTAAGAATCCATGCTTCTCCATGTCTTGTTGTCAGAAACATGTTGAATAGCCTTAAAATGTGTACAACATTTCTTATGACCCTGGTGTATAGCTGTAAAATCTTTTAAGAATATATACATTAGTTTTTTTCTGTAAATTTTGCAGATGTTGGACCATGAAGACAATGCATTTCAGCGAATTTGAAGGGGTCAGTTTCTATCTCCCAGTGATTCTGGTTGGCAAATCTTAAAATAGGTCCTGGATAGAGGAGAACATTTGTCTCTTGTTAGAAAACAAAGTTGAAGATACCACTGGTAAATTTGAAAGAATGATCCTCAAGAGCTTGCACTAATCATTTCCTCTTTTTTATTTTTTGAACTCAAATTTATATCATGATGGCAATTGCACATGTAAACTAAAGGAAGGTAGGTAAATTACAATTTATGTCAAGTTGTGAAGGTCAATGTTTCTTCTCTTTCCTTTAGCTAACATGAATTTTTAATTTTCTACCGTTGCATTAATGCATAGCCATCAATTAGGGTGAAATTTGAAATAATGAAGTTGAATAATAGATGATACATATACGGAATACTTGATGTCCTATAATAAAGAAGCATTTACTCTTGAAGTAATACTACATACTCTTACCAGGTTATGCCTCAGGCCAGAAATATGTGATTGATTATTTTCCAACAAAAAAGCTACCAAGACCAAAGATGACATTTAAAATAAAGATGCGTAGGACTTTTAGTGGCCTTGTTACTTGTGTTTTGAAATTAAATCATGGTACACTACACTCTGTGAGTACTCTTTGCATATGACTTTTATGGACTTGTGTCCAAATGGTAGTCCTAGAAGTAGATCTCACGACTATGGTTTTATTTTCATTTTGTTGGGTAATTATTATAATCTATGTACTTAATTTTGATGTTTGAGTCTGATGAATCTTGTGTTGGATGCATTCAGGAAGTGGGTTCAAGTCCTTGCAGGCATACAAGTCAGGTTTCTTCAATGCTGCCATCAAGCTGCAAGTTGGTTATACAGCAGGAGTCATTGCAGCTTTATATGTAATTCTCTTATCTATCATGCAGACAATCCATGAGTCATGGCATGGATCTTGTCTAATAGTTTCAGAGATCCATCTCATATTAAAGCTTGTGTTGTTAACCGATGTAACTGTACATAACTAACTTAAAGGGCGCCCATATTGATAATTAGCTTAAAGTGCAGCCACAATTTGGTATATACATACATGTGTATACCATATACTTCATAAGTATTATGATATGGATATCATCCATTGACATCTAAGTTTTTTTCAGCTGTCCAATAGTCAGCAATATCCGTGCCACCATGATGAGATTGACATGGAGTTCCTTGGGACAATACCAGGAAAACCATACACGTTACAGACGAACATCTACATCAGTGGAAGTGGAGATGGGCTGGTTCTTACAGGCAGAGAGCTCAAGTTTCATCTCTAGTTTGATCCCACTGAAGACTTTCACAATTACAGCATTCTCTGGACCCCTTCTCATATCATGTAAGTGCCCATTTTTTAGTGATAAGATGCAGATAACTTTTATCTTTGCTTAAACTAAAATTTCTACCTAGAATTATTGTTCTTAACTTCCCACATGTAGGAGTTCATAAGAGAGTGTCTAACCATAGTTTGTTTGTCATGATACCTTGCGGTCTGGTCTAAATGCTCGAGTCCTTAAGGTATGGAGCATAGTTACCAAATAGGAGAGATTTACCGTAGTTCTCAGTTTTTACAAACCACCTTATACAAAGTTCTGAAACCGATCTCTTTGGTGGAAGAGTTTATGTTTAAGGTCCACCATATAAAACCCTCTGTACAAATTTTGCCACCTTGTGTAAAACATAAATGACCTTATGTGGTTTAAGTTCTTCCACCTCCAAATGTTGGCTGTCAAGCTCCTCTTTATGTGGAGGTTTGACCTGCAATTCATTTGTGCAACCTATGGACTGGAAGAGCACTAGTGGGACCTCTGCACAGATAGCATAAATATGAGGTGATTTCAGTGTCAAAATGCCCTTGGTATGAGGTCTCTCTGTCTGTCTTGATTTGGACATAATAGATTACATCATTTAAAACTTCTCTGTTCTTAGCATTTGAAGGTGTAATCTCTCAAGCAATACTTGTGTGGTAACCATAGAAATTATGTTATTCTTTTGAATTCAGACAAGAGTGTATGCCTATGGTATGGTTATTAATAGTCACATAACAAGTTTTTCATAATATTATGTTTACTCTTTTGAATTCAAACAAGAGTGTATGCCTATGGTATGTTTATTAATAGTCATGTAACCAAGTTTTCATAATATTATTTACAACTATAGTTACAAACTACATAAAGCATTTGCATATTAATGGTTGCAATGTTTAGTTAATATGCAACAATCAAGCAAGAGTGGCCGAATATGTCAAATGTATGCCATCTGCCAATGAAAATTGACACAAACCCTGCAAATATATGGAAGTCTTCATGTATAAATGTTTATTTCAAAATAACTACTATGAAAAACACTACCACTCATGATATAAGATTTACGAATATATTTGTACAAATTTGTAACAAATTTGAAATGTAGAGATAGAACCTTTAAATTAAATAGTTCATCTATATTTCTACACTTATAAAATCAATCACATCCCTTACCAACATCAACTACAAAAGTAATAACTATCCCTCTAAAACAAATAACATATACCATTTGGCGTTCACATTGCATTGACCCCCACAACAGATGGTGTATCTGGATTGGGCACACCATTTATCAACGTCAACTACAAAAGTAATAACTATCCCTCTAAATCAAATAATATATACCATTCGGCGTTCACATTGCATTGTATACATGCGATTGCTAGTTAGATAGAGTTAGGAGTAGAGATAGATGAGAACCAACTCTCTCTGGATGTTTGCTTCACTTCGCAAGTCCCACACTTTTGAAGCAATCCCATGTTGTGTTGAAAGTGAGCTAAGCTCACAACATGGACACTTTTGTAGTCACTAAATCATGAACTTACTATGTACATCTAACCTCTAAATATTTCATTTATATGGATGATTCCTAAGCAAGAAAATTACTCATTAACACCTCTTTACTTTGTTGTTACAAGTCTTTTATCCTTTTCATCTTTATTACTTGTTTCTAATTGACAACTTACAGTTTTGCACACTAGCCGACATCTTACTCAGCTCTGGTTCCACTATTTTATCTTTCTCGAAACCCTCGACAGACCATCCATTAGGGTGAGGAGCACACGGCGCCACTGTCCCCTTTGGGCGCATGTGTCCTCTTTACCTCTTTTTCTGGTCTTTCAAATGTTATTTCTTTCTTGTCTTCTTTTATCACTCTTAGTCGGCCTTTCACTTGTTAATGACGAAACTTAAGCAAGGGAATCATATATATACATGTCTTATTTAACCTCATTAAGGGGGCAAACATTCAAGAGGCACATACATCTACAAGGAGCTAATATTTTCTATCTACTACATCAAGGATTACATTTTAGACTACATACTTCACTACATAAGAGGGTTTATTCTGAATTCCATACCACACATTTGCATTTGGGACAAAGTAGTTGTAGCCCACTATCTCTTTGTGTGATTGGCACTAGGCAACCTAATTGGGGACACTATTCCAATTACACACACACAAGAACTACTAGTGTAGCAGTTGACAATCACATTGGGGTGACTGTCGAGGTCAAACCGACTCAAGCATTTGCATTATTTTATTATGTTATTCTCAAACATGGAGCGAGAAGATCTTTGTTTCTCCCTCGCACATCGCCTTTCCTTTTATGTTGTTTCCTTCTCCCTTTTTCCCTAAGTGTTAGAATAGGTAGATTATTGATCATTGTATATCAGGAACTTGAAATTTGATTCCAGAAAAAATACATACAAACCTCTTAAATTATTTAAGTAAATGCACTAAATAAGAGCAAACTTAGAGATGCCATTTTCTAGTATCTATGTATATTTCATATTAGGATATCAAGGATTTTATTGCATGTTGTTACATATGACTATATTTTCAATTGGAGCAGAATGTGTTTTGTTTTGTTTTTAGTAGTTATTTATTTAAATCTTCATCATTTTTTTTGGGTTTGTTGTTATTGATTTTTGACAGAATGTGAATGTGATTTTTGTTCCAAATTCTTCTATTAAATAGCTTAGAAAAATGATATTTTAAGTTGCAATGCAATCCCATGATCTTCACAACACATAATGAGAATAAATGATTTGCATTATAAAATGTACCAAAATTTTCTTGCATTATATATTCATACCTTATTCTTTAGTGGCAAATCCTATATTTAGCACCCACGAAATCCTCCCTTATTCATACATTTAAAACATACATGTAAATTGTTTTTCACTGCTCCGATCGTTCTGCTCTGTTCTGGGCACAGTTGTTTGGGGTATTTATTAAATTTTAACTGTTTAATGTTTTTTTGAATAATATCTCATTCCCTCCAATTGTTGGCATACAACAACAATTTTTGTTGTTTAATAATTACTTTATTTAAACTGAAGTATACATATTTGTTGTTAGTTTCGTACAGAGCACGCGGGCAACCTAGGCAAAGCAGGAGGGACAGTTGGATGATGCGTACAGATGCACTCCATCTACCCTCAAGTAGGTTGCAGAGGTGGTTTTACATGCCATGTGCGGTGGTCTTCAATGAACGCTGAGATTTTGAAGGATCTTCGGTCAAAAATAGAACACCTTTACATGGATTTGAATTTGACAACTATAATAGTGATATAAAAGTAGTAGATAAGTGTTTACTCTTCCATATCATAGCCATACTATCGAGATAAATCGAGGTAAATTGAAATCATTCATTATTTTCTATACATTGTACAAAAAATCATTTATCTTTCACGTTTGATAACAACAATGATCACTTTAATTTGTGTGATAAAATTTAGTTAAATGTCATTATCCCCCTAAATCTTTCATTTATCAATAGTGATAATGGTTTTTGCTATTTCTTGGCTTGTATAGTTCCTTTATACTAGGAGGAAAGTATATTATATTTTTCATGCATATCCTACAATCATTATAGTCCATGGAAACACATTGTTTTGAGGTATTTTATTAAATAAATCCTCCGCTCTTGTGCATGCTTCCACATTTTACATTTTGATGTATGCCCATACCCTATTCTAAAGCTCCCATTTTGGCACATATTGGGAGTATGCTTGTAAATGTTGCAAATTTTGTTTTACACCTTCCAATTACAATTTCTTAAAATTTTCCAAGGTCTTTTTAACATATCCATTTTGTGCATATCCGCATTCATAGTATCCCATGAGATCACATACCTTTGAGGCATTTTTTTCAAATAGTTCTCATACATTCCATATGCTTCCATATCCTATAATTGACAAATACAACATCAAAAAAACACCACTTTCTATTATGCTACGGTGGATGTAAGGCCGCCCATATCGATAATGGACATGATTCCATGACATGTACTTCTAAATCATCTTCGTGTGGTTTAGGAATATCTAGTGTGACATTGTTCAACAAGGAGGAAACATTTGTTGGGTCAAGAGGCAAAGAGGAAAGAACATCACTATCCAAAAAAACATCTTTGTAGTATGGATCATGAGTTATTTTATATTGCAAAGTGCATTCAAGACGCGTGCTTTGCTAACATAGAAGTCATACTTTGTGTGGTGTGGACCTTTTCATTGTATAAGTAAGATGTCTAATTCTCCAAGGTGATGTGGAAGGTATTTCACAATGGAGGAGATGTTTTGTGGGAAGCTGATGGTGTGACCTATGTATTTGTATTGGCCTCCGCGAGCTTGACTAACCTATACAATAGGATTAACTCTTGTAATTAGCATTTCTTCACTTGTGTCAAAAGCGCAAACAAAATGGTTGCCATCCTACGCCCATGTTGTTCCATGAAGGGAATCGATGTTCATTTTTTTCAAGATTGATTCTACTACAAGTATACATGCCTGTAGAATTTCTTGTTGTCATGCCTGGGTAGTTTTCTAAACAAATGGAGTAGGTATTGCTTTTGGACAAAAGATCAATTATTTTACGAAACATGAGTTGAGTTATCAAGAGGATGTGGAGGTTGGGTAGGATGGTTGTTGCAGGGAATAGGAAATAGTAGGAGAGGAACTTTGTGGTTCATGTGGAAGAGGAAAGTGAAATGGTTTCGTAGGAAAATTTCTATGATGGGTGATATTATTGTTGTGAGACACACAATAGATTTTTTGTGAGTAAGGCATCCCTAAAGAGCATACACTCTCTAGAATTATGTAGAGTTACCAAAGCTATTTTATTGGATGTTCTTTATAAGTTCAGGATTTCTCAAAGAATATGAGGCCAAAAAGTGGCTAGTAAAAGGGAGTACGTTTAAGAAATTGGATTCTGTTGTAAGATATTCAAGGGGTGACGAGAAGGGGGTGTCGAGATTTGAAATTATGGAAGTTTGTGGGAATGTTGGTGTGGGTCAATAATGCACAATGATTGGTTTACGAGGCTTCTTTACGAGCATGGTATTGATGATGATGTTGTTCATTAATGTTTTCTCTATTGTGAGCGTAATGCGCACGCCTTTGCATCCTTTTTTGAAGGTCGGACATACTTGATTTGTAATTTTTGGCAATCGGGTCTTGACAAAAAGGAAGTGAAAGGGGAAAACAATGATGACTGTTAAAAGAATGTACATTTGTAAGCATGTTGCTTTATCAAGGGAACACAGTGATTCTCACAAACATTACAAGGAATGAAAAAAACTAATATTGAGATTTATGTAACACAATGCAACTAAAATCCATTCCATACGTGTAAATTCACAAACGCTTTCAAAATTGATGATAAACAAAGATATTTGTTTGTAGATATTTGAAATAATGCATGTTTTATCATCGTTTTAAAAAAGTGTTATACTAGAGAGACATTTGTTTTGGATGTACGTAACTCGATAAGGACACCATTTGTTTCAATAATAAAAGAAACACCTTTCAAAGTGGAAAATAACACAATATAACCATATAGTTAGGTAGAATGTTTACGAGGAAGCGAGAAACAAATTACACATGCAGGAGTTTGAGGTAACAAAAAAGTGCATATACGAAAGGATAGAAAACTTTATGCCAAACAAGTTTGTGGAGATGTTGTAGTAGATCCGATTCCACATATTTTAATACAACAAATGTTATCACCAAATCACAGCACCCTTATGTTTCCATAAGTGCATATACTTGAACTTACGGTGTGATTGGATAACATGGGTACTATCTCCAAGTTGTGGGACTTGCTACTTGAGATAGACCTCCAGAGAAAGTTGGTTCTTGCTCCTAAACTACCTGCCACAATCTACTCTAATGCAGGGAAACTAACTATTCTAATCTAAATTTCCAAGGGACCAGGAGAGAGAATGCATAAAATGAAAGCCTAAACTAAAGCGGTGATACACCGAGTAAAAGGAGGGTGTGAGAGTAGTCTCCAAATGCGTGAAATACAGAAGCAAAGTGCACACTAGAAGAGGTGATGACAGTTCTCCATAATCTAGCAAAACGCATTCACAACAATGTTTCAAACATACACAATGATAATGGATCCCGCATGAACATAATAATAGACACAATATTCCCTGTAATCAAGGTTAAAGGGGCACGAAGAATGCAAGAAAACACAGCAGGGGAAGATACATCCACAAACTTGTATTTTATTGCTTCCTGATATGCATAGTTCAATCGGTTACAAGATAAGGGCCTGGATCACCATGCAAGGAGTCCACAACAAGGGCTTGCAACACATTGGCTTCACAAAGCAATTTTGACAAAGATTTGCTACAAAAACTACTCCCCTTGCAATGAGCCCAACACTCCAATTTATAGAAAAAATGAGAAGAGAAAGAGAAGGGAAAATGGAAATCCCGAAATCTGTCCTTCAACCACTTGTAAGAGGCATTAAATGGAGTAAAATGATTATATATTACTTGAAAAATGCTCCCCATACTATCCCAGGTGCTGCAGCAGAGAAAGAATGATGACCATGCCTCTTAATTGCACTCCCAACCACCAAATAAAACATTGTTATAAACCCAGCCACGTTTTCTTAAAAATATTGATCGATCTCTCATCAAGTCTAGAGTTTTTTATTTATGTGCATCGGGATCAGAGCCACGATTCCAACGATACCAATTTTGTGTGATTTCGTTGAGAAATGCAAAAGTTATGGCCTTCTGAGTGCGGGCAGCTATTTTGAGTCTGGTAGGGGTTTTCTGTCATTTGACGGGAATGAGCATTAACTGACTGGAGCCGAATATGTTTCTTTTAATTAAATATATCTACCCTTGTTAACAATAATAAATCTAGTTTTTTTGGCATAGAGGACATTGTGCTCGTTCCAGAAAGTCCAATTTTGTGAAAATCAGAGCTCGGAGTCAAAAGTTATGGCCGTTTGAAGTTTCACGGGTCAAACGTTGACTTTTCTTCTTTGCCTTCGGCCGCTTCGGCTTTTCGCGTCCCACGCGTACCTTTGTCCCAACTTTCCTGGATGAAAATCTTTCCGCGGCCGATTCGGGCTTCCTTGTTCTGTTGCGGCTTTTTCGACTTTCGCGTCCCTCGCGTACTTTTGTCCGCATTGCCCCGAATCGCACGGGATAAATATATCCGAACCGCCCGAAATGGGTATGTCACAAGAATCGGCCGATTCGCGTCCCGCACGTACTTTTGTCTCGGCTATCCCAAAACCGCGAAACAAAAAACTTGACGATTTTCCTCGCTTTGGCCGATTCGCGATTTCGCATCCCTCGCGTCCCGACGCCCCAATCGGCCCGCTGGATCGCTCGGGACAAAATGTCCGACTTATCCAATTTTCTTTGTTTTTTCAGCCCCAAGCTTGGTATGACGAACCTTAGTACGACCCGAACTGGTACGACCTGAACCCTTCAGACCCGAAATGCTTTAAAACAATCCTGCAACCTTATTTTTTGCATTTTTTCCATTTTTTCAACTTGTTGGGATTTCTTCTTGGATGGGAGAGTTAGAGAGAAGCGAGGGGGCCCCAAAAACACAATTTTGGGCCTTGAATCAATCTACTTGCTCGGGACTGAATAATTTGATGCATGTTATCAAAATTACCTTGAGGGGTGAATTTTGGATAACAACAAATTTCAAATTTTCTTTTCCTCAATAGGTTTCTTTTTTATGGAAAGAGTGAATGTGAATTCGCGTTTGATGACATGACCAACAATTTCTTGCATTGCCACTTCGCCTATGGAATAGAAGTGTAAGTCTTTTGCTTTTATTCCCATGAATGATTCATTTGTTTTATCAAAGGCAATAACCGTTAGTATCTCACTTTTCTTATCTTTAATATCAATCCTTATGATATACTTATAGTCACAATCAATGAACTCCTTATTACATTTAGAACAAAACCAAGCACCATTTGCTTTCAAGATTTTTTTTTTCGCATTTCCTATCACCATTTATAAGAAGGAAAGTCATGTAAAAGAAACTATCTATGGTGTAGTCACAAAATCACACACTTACTATTACATTTATACCGCTGTGGTATGTTAAATTATATATGTGTCTTCGCATGATAAAAGTATTCAATAAAGTGACCCATTTCTAGGTCTTGTTGTCAATTGGTCGGTGTGTCATTGTGTTTTTCGGTTCAGTAGTTTGTTGTCCCTGCAATTTTGTCCATCTTTCGGGTGTCTTGTTGTTAATTGGTCAGTGTCATTGTGTTTTTTCAGTTCAGTTCAACAAGAAGTTCAATAATTGTAATGTTGGTTCAATAGTAGTATGGCCTTCAACAAGATGGATATTCCACCTTCTCACAATGATATATCCATGACATGCACAAGATAATCTAAGGGAGAAATCATTACAATTATTGTGAGCAAACAAGAGGACACATGAATGCACCCATGACATGCACAAGAATATATATATATACACACACACACACACACATACATACATACATACATACATACATACATACATACATACATACATACATACATACATACATACATACATACATACATACATACATACATACATATATATATACATATATATATATATATATATATATATATATATATATATATATATATATATATATATATTCTATTTTAATGAATCACAAATCAATATTTGAAAATCATAATTAGTGGAAGGTGTCTCCTATGAGAAAACCTCTATTGAAATCACAAATTCCGCCAAAGTGCTTATCGGATTGGCCTTTTTGGTTGTCTACCCAGTCTTTGCTTATTATTCATGCCTGCATGTACCTTCCATCGTTTATATTAAATTGCCTTGTTTGTGAAAATTTCAATTCCTTGCATTTCCCGCAAACTTTCACTATATTTTGTAGTCTAAGAACAAATTGCAAGATGTCATAGAGGTTGCATTGAAGGAAATTGGAGATTTGCTTGAATTAATTTAATAACTAACTCAACATGATGCTTGTAACCAAACACCTTATGGGATTTCTTTCGCAATGTTTGAATTTTCTGTTTCGCCATTTGAAATCGGTGATATGAATTTTTGTGTAGTGTTGTGAATTTTTATTATTGTGGCAGGGGCAAGGTACATATTATGGATTCAAGATATTCCGAGGGGGCGAAGCTGATTTTAAAATTAAGGATGAACTATAAACGATGGCGATGGAGTCGAGGAGCCCTCCTCAGCCCATTGAGGGGTTGCAAAGCCCCCGACTGCTTCCATTTTTGACAAAGACCTATGAAATGGTGGAAAACCCTAAGACCAATTAAGTGGTGTCATAGATCAATCACACTCCTATGAAGAGTTTGGTCGCCTCTACATAACAACCACTATTTCGTTAAAGGTTGTACAAGTTTTAAAATTTGCCAAATTTTGGATTATGCATATTGGTCACTATGTTTATTTACATCATTTGTAGCGTATAGAAGACATGGGCATTATCACAAAACAGTGACATGGTTTCAAAAATGTAACTTGTAGGTGTTTGACTTGATCAGTTCACCTTTTCTAGCATGTACCACATATGTGCCAAAATAAGAGCTACAAAACAGTGTTTGGACATCCACAAAGCATTATGGAGGAGTTTTTTTAGATATTTTAGAATATGTGTGAATTGTTTAACAAAATTCCTTACTGGTCCTATGACACATTAAATTTGGTTTAACCTTGATTTGGGTAACTTTAATCCAAGGAGAGTCGATGTTTTTTTCTCTCTTTAGTTTTGCATTAAAAATTGCCATTCCTCCTCAAGTCCATGCAGTATTGAGGTATATACTATTGTTTTTCCATGACCCTATTGACTTCCATTGATTGAAATCCACTCATTAGAGTTTTAAATTTAGAATTTACATTCAATTAGTTTTTGATGTTGGATAGCCTACTTTGATAAAATTAGAAGAGTTCACCCACTTGCATGTAGAGTTTACATGATTATACATGTCATTTGGATTTCCTTGATTTGAGTCTAAAATCACTAATAAATCTATTTTCAATTGATGGAGTAGGGCAAGATGTTAGAAATAAGGGTTGTGGATTTGGTAAGGGTCACTTTCTACTAGATGAGTCCTCTCACAACTGGGGAAGCTATGTAAATGCATTAACAATACTAGAAAGAGATTTGGGGATAGGATGTTTTAAAGGTCTCGATTGAGGTGGGACTGAATAAGGTTAGGGGTCACAGTGAACATGACATGAAGAAAACTCCCAACTAGTGGGACTTGATTTGGTTTGGTGTTGGTGTTGTGATTAGTGTTGGAGTCTTGATCTTAATAGGATTGGAAGCCAACCAAACTGATGAACCTGCAATTTTATTATCACATGTTTCAACGATCTCTACCTTACTTTCAATGCTCTGTTACCCTGAGTTTGCAGTGGTATTCTCTTCGTAGTTAAATTTTAAAATTAGTTCCATCATTTTACTATTATAGACATTCATCAAATTCCTCTTGTACAAACAAACAACACTGCTATTTTAGATGTTTTGTATCTCATTCACATGATAGAACAAAAACATAGAAATATTACATTTGCAGATCCCTGTGTTTCTTGCACTTATTCCCGGATGCCACTTTCCGGTTGTCTTTCGCTAGTGTATTTTTTTTTTTTTCAAACATTATATACTCACAAATCGTTTAAGGACAATAATTGTCTTTATTCATAATAGTGTCTTGAATTTTGTGCTTGAAATCAAAGTATTTGAAAGGATTGTGATGTCTTGGATTCTCATTATCCACAAGTTGTGTAGGAGCCAAAATCTGATAGGTGTCGATAAAGTGTTTAACTAAATGAATGAATGAGACTTCTCATGGAATAAGGTTATGACAAAGTGGAAAAAATAAATGGGTTTTGTAGTGCCCACTTCCCTTTGACACCTTTTTGATCATCGATCATGACATCGCCAACTATATTATGGACATTATTATAGTTTTGATTTATTATGATGTTAGATATTTGATCATAGATTATTGTTGACTTTGATTCTTATATGATGCATGCTGATTATTAGAGACACTTTATATGTTAATGATGTTATACCATTGGACATGGTTATATGATGGATGTTGTTCGGACTTTTGATATTTGGATATTGTGAGTAGCCCTAGAAATGGAAAATTATTACATGATGTTATAGTTGTTGATAAAACTACAATGATATTATTAGATTGCTTTGATGTTGTTGTGATTCATATATCTAGATGATTTTAGAAATTTAATTATATTTATATTATTTTGGACGTTTTGATATGGCCACGAAGTCAAGGAGGTAAAACATCGGGGATTGGAGACCAACCACATTGGAATTCTAGATGAATTCAACAAGGTCACCATGGCAACTAGTTTTGTTTGTGTGTGTGTTTGTTAGTGTTAGGGATTCCCATGGGGGAATCACCTTTAAATGTGACCAAGGGATTTTATGTATTTATTTTATTTTTTTGGTCCCTTTTGTTTAATTTTTTCATGTGTTTATTTTGTGGTGCACTTATCCATTTCATTATTTATTTAATGGTGTGTAAATATTGTGAGTAATCATATTGTTTAGTTAATTAATTAAAAGATGTCATAAGAATGTAATTAATAGAGTTGTTGGCCATGTTTTAAAGTGTTGTAAGAATGTGTAAGTTGACTTTTGAGTGTGAAACACTCCACCTTCTTGGAAATTCCAATTTGTCCTTGGAAGCTTATTTTGGAGGCTTGTGGGACAAGTTAAACTTGTCTCATACTTCTTAAATTTACATACCAACCTTGCCTATGGTTGGAGGGTTAAATTTAGACAATTTAATGCATTTTTACAAGTCAAGTTTAATGTTGTAATTACACTTTTCTTACATAATTTAATTTCAGTTCTTATGGGGCATGGACTTGTTTGAGTGTGTAAGTAAATTTGTCATATTTTCACTCACCTATTTATTATGCATTGGAGAATGAAGTCGACTTTGTGTTTGGGGTTGAGGATGTGTGATGTGGCATCCTACATGGATCCACCTCATCCTCTTCTCTTCCCTCTTCTATAAAATTCAAATTTCTTGCCTTGTTTTGGGTTGCTTCACTTTTGGGAGACTTCATTTTGGGAGAATTTTCTTTCTTGTTTTAGGAGCTCTTGCTTGGAGAAGTTTTTGGAAGATTGTTGCATGCTTGTGTTGGGTTGATTTTTGGATTGCTTGCATTGGAAGGAGCTTGTTGTTTTGAACTAGGAACAACTCCATCATGGAGAGGTAAGAGCTTGGCTCTTGAAATGCTCTTCTTTTATTTATGTAAATGTTCTTGTGTGAATGTTTTGGTATATATTGTGGGTTGTTGGGTAGATGGCCTAGGAATGGTGTAGGAGAAGACTATGGGGTTATTTTTGTGGGAGGCACAAGTGGTTTTAGGGAGGTATAAGGGTGGAGGGAGTTGGGGATTTGGGTTCCACCTTACAAAGAAATAGCTTGCATTTCTTTACTCGTTATGGGGTGCCATAAGAGGTTGGGGAGATAAGAAAATGTGAGGAATAAGGGGTACTTGGGGGAGGCATAAGGGCATGACAGGGTTTGAAATGATATATATATATATATATATATATATATATATATATATATATATATATATATATATTTGGTGGGTTGTACTCAAGTGGTGATACCCATTTTCCCCTTGGGAGGCATAAACAACATCCCCCATAGCTTCTTGCTCCTTTGGCTTGCTTGATGAAGCCTTTGTATTATTTGTCATGTTTTAATGTAGTTGTAAACTACATTCTGTTTGGGACTGTGTTTCTTTGTGAAAATGTTGCTTGTATGTTTGTGGAAGCCTATTGTTGCCATGAGTTGGATCACATCTTTTATTACATTGTGGTTGGGGCTCGGGGGCCAATGAAGAAGGATGGCTTCTCCTCTTCATTGGATGTCTTGGTTGGGTGGAGAGCGTTGTCTTTCCCCTACTCCTGTTGTGATCAAATTGGAGGAATGAGAAGAATGCATGTTGTTGTTCTGGAGCTGAGAAAAGATAGTTGATCAGTCCCTTGTGAAATTAAATCTCATTGTAACCTTCCCACTTGAAGTGGATGATCTTGTAAATGTTTGTAATGGAAAGATGTTGTATAGTTTTACAAGTGAAATTTGAAATGTAAAAGAGTTATACTTTGTATTCTGTTTAGAAAGAATGTGAAAGAATGATACATGTTTGGTATACTGTATTTTGTAATCAAATGGAAAGGAAGTTGTAAGAGTTCATTTGAATTAATGAAAATGGTTTTGTCTTTTCCATATGATGTTATTCCATTGGAAATCTGTGTTTTGCATACTCTATGAAATATCTGTTTGAAAAGTGGTAAAGTGGAACACGTGAAAAGAAAATGTATTGTCTTCCTGTATACAATAAATGATTTTGGAAGAAATGAAAGAAGGAAGTTGTAAGTTGTCTTTTGGAATCAATAAATGAATGTAATGCTTTTCTCAAACTGCATTGTTGTATTGAATCTGATCATATCAATGTATTGAAATCTCTGTTGAAAGGAAGAAATGTGTGTGAGAAAAATATAGTATTTTGTCTCTTTGAAATGTAATTTTTTTTTGAAATCAGTATTGCATTTTGGTCTTGAATGGTTTGTTTTGAATCAACCAAATATGTTAGCTTGGAATTGGAATGTATCCTAAATACTTGGAAGAAGAAAGTGGCAAATAGACCCATTAAAATTTGATCCCTGTTATTTGTAATTTCAAACTGGCAATTATCTAAACCAAAAATGCACAGTTCGAACCTACAAGCAAGAAATAACAATGAAACAATAAAATTGAACATGCCAGGGTATAAATGAGTTCTATTAGACAAAAACACTTAAAGGAAATATTTCAAAACTTAGCAAAATCGGGTCAAACCGTTTTATAGTCATTTTGTTGTCAAGAAATGTAAATGTTCAAATTGTAAGTCAATCAAACAAATTGAACTTTGAATCCTTCCTTAAATCCATTTAGGAACAATCCTCCATGTCTATTTGACATGTTGAGAGAGGAGGAAGATCAAATTGAATAAATCTCACAAGTTAAAATTCACTAGTTCGCACTGTAAAAGCCTATAGGCCGTTTTCTTAAAATTGACCCTTAAACTTTATCAAAATCTAAAATTATTGATCTTTGTGCAAAGAGGACGTCGAGATATTTCTAGAAAGTCCTTGTTTTCCCAAAACCAAGCTCTCTATCAAAAGTTATGGCCCTCTGAAGTTTTCTTCTTCACGTCAAATTTTGGGAAAAATTTCTTGGCGGGCCCATGGCTCGAATTTTTCCCTTAGAGCTTAGGAAAATTTTTGGGAAATTTTTCCAAATTTTCCCGCCACCCCATCGGCCCACAGCCAATTAGAGGCTTCCATGTGGCACCATGAGGTGACAATGAAGGGGCGGATCCTTCTTTCTAACTTAAAGACTTAAAGACGTGGCGTTATGAGGCATCGGCGAAGGAACGGGTTCCTTTTTTTCTTTTGCTTCTTGGAATTATTTTGGAAAATTTCCAAGTTTCCCCTGCTGTCCGTCGGCCCGCAAAGCCTAATCGGGGCTGCCACGTGGCATCACGAGGTGCCGGTGGAGGTGCGGGTCTATGTACCCTCTTAGCCCTTCGGGGCGTTAAGCCAATTTTTCTCCCCACCTTCCCCACGTTGGTTTAGGAGATGCCACATGTCCTTTGCAGACTTGCGGGAGTGCGGGTGCAAAGCCGACTTTTCACCCCACGCGGGAGAATTTGCAAATGTCTCCCGCCGCCCGCCTTTCCTCGCTGCGTTGGCTTGGGAGCACCACGTGTCCCTTATGGACTTGTGGACCCGTGGGAGCGCGGCGCAAATGTGATTTTTGCCCCGTGCGGAAATTTTTTCCAAAGGTCTCCCGCGGCCTGCCAACCCGCCCTTTGGGCAAATTTTCACCCCTGGGCCCGCAAGCCCGCTCTTGGGGGAAAATTTTCACCCCAAGGCCCGCCGACCCATAACTTGAAAAATATGAGGAGTTAGGAGGACTTCTTTATATCAATGGAAAGGTGAGGAAATTTCCTATCCAATGGGAGTGATTTAGGAAAATTTTGAATGCGTTAAGTGTGAGAAAAAATCAAGTTGAAACTTTAAGCCTATTAAGGAGTGGGTATGGTGAGGAATTACCCTCTGAACCTAATTGAAACTTCTAACCCTAAATTTTGGACCTTATGACCTCTAATAATTATTAATAAAAGAAAAGTATACTCTAGTGGATTAGAATTGTTCAAACTCCGTTAGTAACAATTGTTGTGTCAGTAACCCGGTTGTAGATTCTTGTAAACAAAAAAATTATTCCATAATTTTTCCTAACTAACCCTAGGTTGTTTCTTGGGTCTCAAGTGGGTTGTTTTAATGGCAGGCGTTACGGGTTTCCTCAAGAAACACTCACTATTTCACTATATGCAACAAACATGTCTCTAACCCATTCAGTTTACATTTTCAGTGTCCTCCGACTTGTGCTAAAATACGAGATTTGGAATAGAGTGTGGGCATCCATCAAAGCATAAAATATAGAGGAATTTTGTGAGATGTTGTAGTTGCGAATAGTCTAGTAGACATGTATGCAAATTGTGGAACCTTACACAAGGAACGTGAACTGTTTGATAGAATGCCTCAAAAAATGTGGTTTTGTGAATAACATTGGTGTAGGACATGCACAATGTAATTAGCAGGTGTAGAGCCAAATTCCACATAAACCTGTAGTGGTTATGTGGAAGTGGTTTCTTGGTGCCTATAGATCACATATAAATATAGGCTTAGGAGTATTTACAACCACAATGCATTTAGATTTGGATCCTAAAAATGATGCACCTTATTTTCTTCTCTCAAACATCTATGCAGAAGTGGGCAGAGTGAGATGAGGCTCAAATGATGCGGAGATTGATGAAAGATAAAGGAATTAAGAAGATCTCTAGATGTAGTTGGATTGAAGCCCAGGAGACATATCATAAATCACAGTTGCATCTATAAACAAAGACCTATGCAAAGTTGGAGAAATTGGCTTGGGAGATAAGGCAACATGTTATTTATTAGATTAAAGACATTTACTTAATGATGTGGAAGTGGAGGAAAAATAATTATTTCTCTGCCATCATAATGAAAAGTTGGCAACTGCATTTGGTTGGTTAAACATGCCCCCTGGAACAACTATTACAGTTGTCAAGAACCTTCGGGTATGTGTTCATTGGCACACTACAATGAAAATTAACTCCATGATTGTTGCAAGAGAAATAATTGTGAGAAGTAGGAACCATTTCCTTCATTTTAAAAAGGGAGAATATTCATTTGGCGATTATTGGTGATGCTAAATGAAGCAATGTAAAAAAACAGGCTTACACTATAATAATGTGCCGTGTGCTAGATTATTCTCAGTTTCTATAAAGTTTTTTGTTTTGTTTTGTTTTGTTTTGAGTATTTGGCAATCTGAAGCACGCATGGAGAGTAACGCAGATCAACTCCTCAAGAGTCATTGAGACTCTTTCACCAAATGCAACAAACAAATATTTAACTTGATCAACTCACATTTGCTAGCATATTCACATGTTGTGGCAAAACAAGAGCTTTGCAACAGGGTGTGGACATCCATCAAGGTAAAAGAGGAAGTGTTTTTTTGGTCAAATGTTGTAGTCGTACTACATTTTGAACTCCTCCCCATCACAAAAAACATTAAACAATTTAAGTCTGCATACACTTCACTACAAATTACAGACCCAACAAACTAAGCATTGTTATTCTCTCCCGTAAATTGCAACTCATGTGCAATTCCTACTATTTAACTTATTATGCAGAGATGTGTCCTACAATGACAGCCAAGGTTTAATGCTTGTGAGTTGCTGTAGCATACCCATTTTGAGAGCAACAATTGTCCTCTTCCCAAATCTCACCCCGCCGTATTATGGATTCGAGATTGGTCTGTATGACAAATCAGAGGCTGCAGTGGCAGTGTTCTTGATTGAACTCCCTCCTTCCATTATTGCAATCTTCGCCTTCTCCTTCAACTCTTTCATTTTCTCCCTCGCTTTTAATCCCTCTTCTCCTTCCATCAATTCCCTCACCGCTCTTTCCACTTCTTCTCTCCCCACAAATCCATCGCTTTCCATCTTCAAATCTATCGCTACCTTAATCTGCTTCACTAGAATCACCCTGTTCATCCTCTGTTCCGCAGAAAGAGGCCAAACGATCATCGGAACTCCATTACAGACGCTCTCCAGAGTAGAATTCCATCCACAATGAGAAAGGAAGCCTCCCGTAGAGGGGTGTGAAAGAATTGCAACTTGAGGAGCCCAATTAAGAACCACCAGCCCTAGGTTCCTGGTTCGACTCTCAAAACCCTCTGGCAAAATCTGAGAAACGTCCGTTTCCAGAGAAATCGGTGCCCCCCGAGATTTGTATCCGCGCAGCACCCACAGGAACCTTTGGCCACTGGCTTCGAGTCCAGAAGCCAGCTCTGTAATTTTCTCACTCGACAAAACCCCTCCGCTTCCGAAGCACACAAACAGAACCGACGACGCAGGCTGTTGATCTAACCATTTCAAACAGTTCGACTCATCTGGCACATCAGATTCCACGGGCAACGGCCCTATTGAATAAACGGACGGCATTGCAGCGGCACTCAAAAGTTTTCCATCCGTTAGGGCTTTCATTGCATCCTGCTCGAGTTCAGCAAAGGTGTTGATGAAAATCCCTTTCGCCTCCTTGAAGCGGGAGCCATGGTAAACGAACCAGTCAAACGCAAAAAGAGACCTGTCCTGAATGGAGGAGGGCAGATCCCTGGCGGGAATGAGGGGAAGCCCTGGTATTTCTACTTCAAAATCGGCATCCTTAAACGAAACCTCGATCTCTGAGACAAGCTTCGGCAGATGCATCATCAAGCAAGTAAAAGAAGCAGAGGCCGGAACGAATAAATAAGCCGGCACGCTTAGGTCGGCTGTAACGTCCAGCAGCTCGGTACAGAACATATCAGTAACAAATGCAGAAATCGGCGAAGACGAGTTCTGCAAGGATTGCAAAACCTCTGCAATTTGTGGCTTTGCTTTCGCCATGAAATTTGAGACGAGAGTTTCGATCCTCGTGTTTTTGTCGATTTCTTCATCGTCGGCGAACTCGGCGATCTCCGAGACGCGGATGTCGAGACCGGAGGCGGACAAGCTCTGTGTGTATGGAGGTTGCTGAGATTTCCACATCCACTTGCTAATTATGAGGGTTACAGAGAAGCCATGGCGGGCACACAGTCGCTTCGCAAACTCGGCCACTGGGATATAATGGCCCATTCCCACGCTCAGAGGGAAAATGGCGATATGAGGCTTTGGGATCTCTTCTGTAAATTCCATGGCGCACGAAATAATATTGTTCTTGATATCTACAGTTAAGTGCACGGTTATAGGGTCCTCTCCCTAAATAAGTTCCTCTACTGCCATGGCAACATTTGCTAGCCCACCAGGCGGCTCGTGTCAACGGTCAATGAAGCTCCCTGCCACATCATCGTAATGAATCGAGACCGTGGAACGCGAATCTTTTCGAATAAACAATACCACAAACACTAAACGAAAACAACAAAGGACAAAAATCAGTCAACTCAAACATATCTTGCCAAGTTGCCATATTTCTTTCTGGGGTTGTTACCTTTGGTATTTTTAAGGTTATATTATATTTCGTATTTTTAAAGTTATAATGTAAAATAATCTATGCAATTCCTTGCACCTTAAGCTTCCTCTTGCACCCGTCTTACTTGTTAAGAAATTTCCCTTGGCATAGGGTTGAGTTTCACATGTTGTTAGGGGAAAATAAAATTGCTCTAGAGTGTGGTGTTACAATGGCTTTTTATTAATGTTTTCGTTGGAAAAAATAATAATCACGACCTTTTTTTAAGGATGGAGCCCAAGCTGATTGAAAATGGCATAAACATAGTGATCGATAACATTGCCGGTGTTGAGCCAGTATTGCAAATTGTTTCCTTGGAACCAGGATGACTTTTGAAAGGTGCTAGCCTAAAATTCAAAGTTTCCCAATCTAATGGAGTTCATTTTCTAGATGGCTTCTTGCCCTCACGATTTAACGACCATATACTTGTTAGAAATCTCAACAAAAGCACTTTTTTGATCGAATTCCTTTACATGTAGAGCTCTTAATGGAAAGCCGCTAGACATCGAAACCCTTTTCACTTTTCATGTGTTTGCTTGGAGACACATGCCTTCGTTTGTAGGTTTCCTCGCACCTTACATAATGTCGCAGGACAATAATGGTATTGAAAATGAATATATTGCTCCAAAGTAATCTACAAATTTTGGGTCACCTAAGCCCGTGTACCCTAGCGAGGAATTGGTTGAGAGGAGTTTCAACACCCCTAAAGAACAAGCCTTGTCGGAAAGTCCTTTGCTTGCACCGGTGGCTTGTATCTTGTGTCTCCAAAGATCGTTCGCATAGTTGCTCTCAACCCTTTATTTGAAATACTGGTCCATAAAGGGTAAGACATTTTGTAAGAGCTTGTCGAGTGAATATACAAATCATAGAAAAACGGGACATTCTTTGGGTTTGATTTTGGTGGATGAAGAGGGTGGTTAGGTGTGAAAATTCTATCGCAGTCACTGATTATTAATCTCCTATCTTAAAAGATTATTTAACTGCTGAAAACTAATTCACAACTAATATCGAAAAATAACACAACTGTGACTTCACTAATAAAAGTACGGAAAGAAATGCATAACACAAAGAACACAATATTTTCAGACAAATTGTCCCTGAAAAACCCCTAAGGGAAAACCAATTCTACAGATGAGGAATTATATTAACTTCAACAAATTAAGAGATACAAAGATTCCTTGCCTCTTACTGGCAGAACTCCGACAATCTCCCAACTTCTCCCGTTGATATTTCCCCCACTGTTATCCCCAATGCTATCACTGCGCCCTTGCTAACACTACAAGACTGTTTGCTATCACTGCAAACTTACAAACTCATTTGCTAGCACTGCAAATGCTTCTCCAAAACTTGTATTCTCCAAATGCCCAATGACCTCCTTTTATACTACTCTCATTGGTAAACCAACGGCCGAGATCGATTCTCAATCGTTGGTGAGATATATAACAACTTAACAACCATAACACATAGGTTACAAGGTGTCATAAAGGAAATCAAAAATTAGAAAATAATTAAATACATTCTCAACAATAAGATAACTATTATCTAATCTTAGCAAATGGACAAACAGTTGTCCAAGCTAACAAACTAACATTAGGTTCATATTACATGCTTTGATAGTGTCATTGATGATTTCGTGTAGAGGTTGGGGAGACATATGTTATTTCAAATGGACAAGTGAGAGCCACAAATAAGGAATACGACCACTTAAACACCCCATGGGAGATGTTCTTGCAGCCTTCCTCTTCTGTTGTGCATTCCCCAACTGATCGTTTCATGGTACGGTAAAGCATGTTTCGGTTCAGAATGGTTAAAGAGTTGGAGGCTATCCCATGTAATGCAATGGTGGATATTGTAGGCATTGCATCATCTATCTTAGAAGCATCAACAATTATAAAAAGGATAGCTCAAAAACTCGTAGAAGAACTTGTGTCCTCATGAACTTTTCAAACCGTAGTGTCAAGATTACACTTTGGGGTACACACTATGATGTTATAGGGAGCCAACTAGCTGTAATGTGTGTTGATGTGCGTTCACCTGTACTTGCACTCCAATCTGCTAGAAGGACAGCCTAGAATGAGATTTCATTTGATATAATCAATGTAACTTAATTATTTGTGGACCTCGACATGGAGGAGACACATAAATTAAAAGAATGGTTTAGCAAGGAGGACTCATATGTGGTTTCCCTTCATTATACAAGAAGCGCTCCTATGAAGATCATGTGACTGTCGTTAGAGCCACAATTTCAACAGTCCAAGAGTTTGTTGAGTTTGAAAAGAATAACCTTTACTGTGTAAGTTGCACAATCACATTTGGCTCACTGAAAATTTCTACTACATGGCATGCCCTCAGACTGTGGAAGGAAAAAAATGTTAAAAAAGTCGCTGCAAGTGATTCCCTCCTGCATTGCCCAAAGTGTGATGTTTATTTGGAATATTGTGGCTACAAATATATGTTCGTACTGGAAGGATTAGCAATGCCACGAAATTTGAAGATGCAACATTCTCCTCCTCGGCTTAACAGCAAAAGACCTTTACTTGCTAATTGCTGATCCCAAGCTCCTCCACAAATTTTTATGCCCTATTCTTGGGCTTAGATTTTGCTTTCTCTGTCAGAAAAAAGGAAATGTTTCAAGAAGAGGAACGCACCTCGGTGGTTGTGCTCAAAGAGGAGAATATTGATTTCGTTTCTTAAAATTACCTCCTGTTGCATGGGATTTCAGTAGCTGATGGCTCGGGAATGGAAGCATAGGCTTCATTGGTTAACCGCTTTAGCTAGGAAAAACCAACTTCTTTTGATGTTTTCTTTGTAATTGACTCCTCTGACTTTGGAACATAGTATATTGTAACAAAATTTTGTCGCGACAGTTACACACATCATGATGCACGTTATATATTACTAGACATATCTTGTTTGTAGCTATGTGGGAGTTCTTTACTTCATCTATGATGTGCTTCTATGATTACATACCCTTCTCATAAAGGACTTTCTGTTGTTCATTGTTATTATACATCCAAAAAAACAATGCAACATACTTCATGCTTTTATAAAAACAAGTTTTGTTTAACATGAATGTTCTTTGTTCTTTCCATGCTCAGACGCTTATGTTTTTTTTAAAACAATCTTCATTTCCTCCTGCTGGATGATGTGATTGTAGCATAGTTCATTCTTTAAAAAAACAAATCTTGTTTAATCCTCGTATAGTGCATGGTTGAACTGAAAAAAATGCAAGGAGTTGATGATATAGACAATTAGTGGCATTTTCAAATACTTGCGATTGATGTCTCGCTTGCAAAGATGTTTGTGTATTTTTAGAATGGTGAAAATAGACTAGTAATACGCTCATGTTTAGGCATTCTTCCTCCGTTCTCCCTAACTATCATGCACGTTTGCGGCTGACATCATATACAAGTTTTGCTAAAAATTTCCTAAATAAATTTGCGGCAAAGTTGCGGTGGTTGGGCACGACAACTATTTTTTTGGAAGTCGCGAGTTTGAATTCTCGCTAAGTACACACTAACTGCGTTGTTGTCTATGTTTTGCTTTGATGTTTTTGTTTGTTTCTAAAAAAATGATTTTTCCACTCCGTCTTGTATTGTCTGCGTGGCTAAATAGGAAAACACACACAAGGATGTTTGCGTGATTTAAAAGGTTGTTAATCAAAAAATGTCTCGTATTGAACCTTACATGTTTTTGCAATTGTTGTTATGCAACGATTCATAGAACCGTTTCTAGCTCGTTAAAAATTTACAACTGTCGCTTTAATAGATGGACCAACTTTATAGGATTTTGTCCCCTTCTTTGTTGAATATGAAAAAATGTGTTCTTTATTGCAATTTTGCATCCTCCTATATTTAGACATGGATGCCATTTTCCTTGATGTTCTCATTTGTTTATGTTTTTAAAATAAAAACAATGTCATTTTAATCGTTAACTTGTTTGTAGAAAAGAAAACTTTGACACCAACATACCTCTCGCGCGAGTCCTTCCATGTTGCCTTGAAAATTAGCACTCATGTCATCTTGTTATCCAATTTTTCCCTTTGGGGCAAAAGCTCTAGCATTGAAAAGGCTTTCGCAAGACATTCGAATCATTTTAAATATTTGAGGCTCAAGGTCTACTCAAAGTACAAAAATTGACTCCCACGGGCCCACTGCTCAACTCAAGAACAAATGATTAAAATTTATAATTCATTGTTTTAGGGAGGTCTTATTATGTTCACGTTGTTTCCCCATTTTCTAGAAAGACCCCAAGGGGATCAAAATAAGGATCAAACTCGAACATTGAGGGCACCATAGTCACAAGCTAAAGGTAGCTCGCCATGCAGGTGGAAGAAGCTCGTGGTCGAGTTCGGATGAAAATTGAGTAGCATTGAATAGGGAAATGAAATATGGCATGTTAAATGGATCATGGTAAGATATTGAAAGGTCGAGTCCAGTTTAGCCGGTCGAGTTACTCGACATCGAGCAATGGTGTTGCAATGAAAGTTGAGTTTAGAGCTCTGTCGATCAATGCTTGAAGTAGGGAAAAATTTTGTTTTCGAAGAGGCAAGTTATGACCTAGCTCGGTCGTGGGAAGGCCGAGGCTAACTGGCTCGAGCTTAGTGTTTGGGATGCTTCACAGAAATGGCTCGATGAGCCATGGGAGAGTGGATGGCCCAAGGGATTCACACGACCGAAAATCAAAGGAGAGGTCATTCGATTTACTTGCATAGAAATTCATTGTGAGTTTATTGAGCTTATTTGGAAACACCTCAGTGACCTCTTGTGAAAATGACTTAAAGTACGAAGGTAGTGAAACTCGGTGGTGCGAGCTCAGTGTCAAGCCTGGTTGGAGAATAGTGACGGGAAATGTTCGTTATGTAATACAGGTGGTGAATTTGTTAAACAACATGGCTAAGGGGGATATCGATGGAGTTGATATCAATACCATGTGCGGAAGATCATGTAGATGTGGAGAAGTTCGACATCATTTGAGCACTGTAGGATTGAACCAAGCTTCAGAGGGACTCGGGCGAGTTCTCAGAAGAGATCTAGGAGGTGACATAGTGGAATGGGAATGAATGCTATGAATAGTAAGACCGAGTTGGAAGTAAAAGCATAAGTGAGCTTGAGATTGTAGAGATCATCAAAAGAGATTTAAGCTTGGATATTTTGTGTACAAAGGATGGAAAGCTCAGACTCTAACGAGTTCGTGTCAACATAGGGTATGATTTTCCTGATGAGCTTGAATGTATAGTTTTTCAGGAAAGACTCAGTGAAATTTTAGGATGATTGATAGTTCGGGTGTTCGGATGCGAAGTGGTGGAGTTGATGCCAGGACCCGAGGGATGATGTTGCAAATACATGGGATCATGAAATGTTGAACCGTGTAGGTGGATGAGTTGAGATAGAAATCCAAGTGGGGAAAATTTTGGGTCTCTTACAGGTTGAATTATTGAACGATGTCAAAATTCCACATTAAGTCTTCACCATGGGAGATTCGTAGAAGCATGGCCAAGTGGGAATCATGAGATGGTGAGCCAGGAGAGAAATCCTGCCAAATAAATGTGCCATCAATAAACCGAGTTGGATCTGTGAAACATCCGATTAGTGCGTGAAGGTGATAAATATTTAACGAGCTTGGTGAGTCCAAGTCCGTCACCAAGTTATCAGCAAGTCATTTGGTGACTCGGTTTGCATGGCTAGGTTATACACATGACCGAAAGTGAGTTATCAAAGCCAAATTGGCTTGATTGATTGGAGAAGCGAGTCAGTCATTTTGCCAAGCATGACAAGGCAAGATGAGATTGAGTGGTGAAAATGATGAGCTCGGAACTAGTCGATCATGAGCTCATGGATTTCATGACGAGTTGATCACCATGAATATAAAAAGAGTTGCATTCGAGATAAGTAAAGAGAGCTGAAAATATATTGGGATAGACGCGTAGAGTGAAATGTGATGAGATGTTGACATGGGGTGCAGAGTTTGTGAACTTAGGACTTGATAGCTCATGGAAGAGAATCGGGTTGTCGGATAGCACAACTTGTCAGGTCATAGAAGAGTCTAGACATGGTGATTCATAAGGTATGCAAGGCTTGACACTTTTGAGGAAATGCATAGTCAAAGGATCAAGGATTAGAGTGGCTCGACAGTACATCCATGATGGACTTCAAACTCAAAACTAATGGACTTGGTAGAGGGTAGCTCAATGAATCAATTCAGAGTTCACGATCTCATAGCTCTGTGAGTCTGTGGATGGGTCAACGCAGTGGCTCAAATTCTCAAGCTAAGTGAAATGGATTTTCAAATAAATGGTCCAAGTTGTAAGGAGCTCGTGAAGAAAGGAAAAAGGATCCATGACGTCACCAGGAGGAGCCCGGAGGTGTCATAATCGTGACGCGTTGAAGTAGATCAAGTTGAGTATTGACAAATCAAAACACCAGAGAAGAGAGTTCAAATTTGGATTAGTGCTCACTGACCGAGCTAATATGGATCACCAAACAAAGGAATTAAATCCAAGGGTCAAACTCGAGGATAGACTAAACATGTAGATGTCTTAGGATGAGTCATGCAACAAGTTAGCTTGCTTATTGAAGTTGGGAAGAATTATCGAGTATGGTGAGGCCGGAGCTGTAGTTGAAGAGTGAAGATTTAAAGCCAACCTTTCGAATTCTTGATTTTGGCAATGAACCAAGTGCTTGCAAAATTAGAAGGAACTCGACCATTCAAGGTAAACATGAGCTCGACTGACTCCGAAGAAGAGACTAGCTTACCATTTGACGTTAATGTTGCATCATTGGGGGAACTCGAGTGGGATCATGGGATCAAACCAAGTGAGCTCGTGAGGGTTGCAAAGAACTCATGCATGGAGTTCTTGGCGAGTTGAGAGCTGAGCCAAGGTGAGTGGTGGTCACAGTGTTGGAGTGTAAGGTCGATGGAAGAGCTCGCTCGTGACAATGGAGAACATGGCTTATCTCGGTCACGTTGATGAAAGGCTCAAACATGGTAACTCGAAGGGTGATCGAGCCACACGATCAAGTCAAAATAAAGAATGGCTTAGTTGAAACTCATGCAAGCGGTGAGCAAGCTTGAGAATGATGGTGAGTTGGAAAGATAGGATGTGAAGCTCGGTAGGTAAGCCAATGGAGGGAAGAATTTGACTCGCCAACCACCGAGTTAACACTCGAGTTGAGAATAATGTGAGTCATCAGGAATCTACATTAAGTTCAAGGACACCGAAGTGATCATTTGTGGGAAGTTGCTGAAAAGAACTTGACGGTAAACCCACAAGTTGAACCATGCACGTAGAAAATCAACATGGAGCTCGTGGAAAATGTGAGACAAAGATGATTTTAGAGTTATGAAGTGAGTTAAACGAAGGCGAATTACTTAGTGAGTTTGCAAAACCTAGTAATATGTGTAAGGGTCATTTGGGCTTGTTGGTCGATGTGTGCAAGTAAGTGGAGCTCGATTCAAAGTGGTATTAGCTCGGTGTGCCGTAAAGGAACTCGACTCAACACGATGAGTTGGCTCTGAGCCAACCACCGAGTTGGGCTCTTTTTTGGCCTTTTCCTCATGATTCCCCCTTTAGCACAAACCGGTCAACAGGGGGGCCATCAAAAATAGTAATTAAATTATTATTTTATTAATAATATTTACTATTATTAAAATATTCTTTTAATTAATTGAGAAGATTAGGTCAATTGGGCATTAGTGACACATGGAAGCTTCTCAAGTGGTTCAACCAATTGTAATAAATGAACCATCATGTACCTTCAATTTAGGAAGGGAATTTATGACTCCTCTCCTCTCTCTCAACTTCTTCTATAAATGTAAGTTGGAAGCTCATTCCAAGGGGTTCCAACAGGTCAGATAGGTTGGACAGTTAGATATCTTAGGCAAGTGAAATGTTTTCAAGAGTCCTCTCTCTTCTACAAGTTGTCCTTGTATGTTGAGGGAACTTTCAAGCCTCCTTTTAAGACTGTAATGGAAACCATTTCCTCTTTTGAATGTATGATGCATTGTGCATATTATTGAAGTAATAAAAGTGTGTTGTTTGTGACTAATTTTCAACACTTTCATCCTTCTATACTTCTTTGTGCCTTTTCTCATGCTTGCAGGTACATTGTGCAAGTTCACATTTCTATTGTAGGTTCTTGGAGTTATGTGCTTATCAAGTGGTGGAGTATTGCATGCAGTTGAGTTGTGGTGCTTGTTCACCCTTCTCAAGTTCATCCTTCTTCACTGGAAGACTGATAACTTGTTTGTCTGATCGAGTTTAACAAAGGGAACATGTGCTTCCTAGTCTATGGTATTTTGTACCCTCTCTAAGTTGCAATAGGTGAAGTTGACTTGTGGTGCACACACCCTCTTCAAATTAACCCTTCTTGAGTCTAGAAACACCCTTTATTTGGTGCATCACCATCCCTAGTATAGTTTCATTTCTTGCAAATATCTTTCCCTAAAACCCATGAAAATGTTAGCATAGGTCTAGATAACCATTTTATTACACTAGGAGTAGTACAACACTTAGTTTAGGAAGAGGAAGTTGGCCTTCTCTGGAGGTTCACCTTGAGCCCAAGTCCCATAACTTGAGAGGTGATCCCATGTGTCCCAATCACACCAAACGTCTTGTTCACATTTTGGCCATTCGGAGGGTGCAATGATTTGGCGACAACAATTTTTGGCACACCGGTGGGACAAGAGTTGGTACTTATCTTCTCACTTGCACAAATCAAAGTACTGGTGACTCTATATCTCTAGATTTCAAATCTCAGTGTGTTAACTTATGCAAAGAATTTAGACAAGAGCTTCTTCAAAGCAAGGAAATTATCAATATATCAAACTTTCCTTGTCTCCTCCAAAAAGAAGAAGAAGAAGCATTACAACATCACTAGTTGTAACTTTACCTTGTAGGGGTCATTCAACTCCTCCGTATGGAAGGTTTCCTCCACCAAGGAACAATCAACCTCTTGCTGCTATGACACGAAACCAAGTTTTTCCCCCTTTTAATGCAATCAATCCTCTTCTGTTGGCTCAACGTGACCCTATACCTGTTGTGGCACTCAAAATTTTACCCTTTTACAGGGGAAACTCACGTTACTCCAGTGGAACATATTCTTGATGTAGCCAACATTTGTGTAGTACATAATATCATGGAGGACAATGTTGTGGTTAGACTTCTTACTACCTCTTTCAAGGGAAAATCACTTCAATGGTTTCGAGGGTTAAGTGTTGGCACTATAACCACTTGGGATGAGTTAGGAGAAAAGATCTGTAAACAGTTTGAAGACAAGAGTGATCACCTATCACTTTTGGAATAACTCACTACCATGAAGAGAGCTCCCCAAGAATACATGAGTGATTTCAACTTCCGATTCCATATGACCTGGAATAGGATTTCGACACTCATAAAGCCTTCTCCAAATAATGCATTCTTGTACTATTTGTGAGCCTTGAATAGTGATGTAGCAGTTATGATCCAGTCCATGGGAGGGACTACATTACCTAATGCCTATGATGTTGTCATAAGAGTGGAAAATTCCTTGATTGAAAGCTGGAAAGATAGATCCATGACCACCAATGCCGTTGTCTCCGATCTTATGAATAACAGCCTATCATTTGTCCTATTTTAGTAGCCTCTAATCAACCAACTCAATCTGCCCTTTGCCTCTTCAAATGATCTATTTGAAGTCAAGTCACTCTTGTAAACTTTAAGAAATGAGCTTGTTGCACTCAAGAGGAAAAAATTTCAATAGAATCGTACATATAAGCCACATAATCAACAGTATGAGGCTAAATTTCCTCCTTTTCAAGGAAGAATCAACCGTAAAATCAAGCTAAAAATCAAGTTGTGAATGTCGGGCCTTTGAACTTTGGAACCCTCTTGCGCTAGCTCATCTAGAGCCATAGTACATGTCCAAAATAATCTAGTTCAAGACTATGAATGTGGTTATCCTTGTTCTCAACACCACAATCAAAATATTTGTCCTAATGGAGTTCTTAGTCAAACCCTTATGGTTCAAAGAGTATCGCCCCCTTGAGTGATAGAAAATTCATCTACGCAAGAAACAACAGATAAACCACAGGCACTGAAGAAACCACTTTGTTAAACTGATAAGTAGAAGATTTTTGTGGGTTGAATACATATTCTTCATCAATGGTGGAAAACACTCATTCTAAGAAGAGACTAATGGAACCTCAACCTTCCAAATCTGATCAAGCATCCACTTCATAGCCTCAGACACAAGTGAAGATTGATAAAGATGAGGGAAAGAAACCGCCAGAAACACCTGTTAGCCAAGATATGAGGAAATAAGGTTCTTCAGGCATCACAATACCCAATAAGCACTTTTTAAAAGAGGATCCTAATGCCCAAATAAGTGTTAGCAAAGTGGAGCAATTCCCTTCAGCATAGTAGAACAAATGAAGAAAACCAATTTGAGCGTTACTATGTGGGAGGCACTCTCAATTCCTTCTCGAAGAAATTTGTTGTGAGAGGATCTAAATAGTTTTGGTACAACCGACGGATCGTCATATCCTGGAGTAGCGGTGATACGAGTTTGTGTCAACCGAAAGGGAAAAGTATTCCTAAATCCAACAAACCACTAGCATTCTATATTTCCTAATCATTAGCAACCACCTAGTGCATAATTGCATGATCGATTCTGGCGCCAGTAGCTCAGTCATGCCCAAACAAATTACATATGTACTAGGAGTACAATATGCGTTGGTTTCAAGAGGAGTTATTCAACTGGATGGCACAACTATTAAGATTGTTGGAGTTATCAAAGTAATTCAAATTACTATCCACGCATGCCCAAGTTTGTCATTCACCCAAGATATATCGGTCATTGATCTTCCTCCTCTCTTCGCCATCTTCCTATCACGAGATTTCACTGCCAAGATGGGTAGTTACCTATCAATCGATTGGTAACATATGATTCTTAGGACTTGATACAAAACAAAAGTAACTATAAGGGAAGAACCAATATGCCATAATCATGTAGAACCCTACACTTCTAGTCCTATAAATGGGAATCACACCATTAGAGATCCATAAGAAGAAGATGTTGATCATGAACCGACCACTCTTGTTGAAGAATTCCCGATACTGTGCTAGATGGAGTAAGTAGAGATCATCAGTATGATCCCTATGTTGATGTGTTAGAAAAATAAGAAGCTAGTTTGTTTCTTTTGGAAGAAACATGATTGGGTACATACTACATTCATGAAGAAGATATAATCATACCACAACTGGTCAAAACACCAGAAATTTTGAAGGACTGTGGAAATTATTCTTCGATGGCTTGAGAAGTACGAATGGATCCAGTGTTGGTGTTATGTTAATTTCTCTAGAGGTAGATAAGTACTTCTCATATTTTTGGCTACAATTCGGTTGCACTAACAATGTTCTGAATACGAGGCCCTTGCAAGGAATTCAGCTAGCCCAAAAGAAGGGAATAAAACCCTTAACTATTTTTGGAGACAATGAGTTAGTTGTTCATCAATTAATGACACGCAATACATCCAAGAATGATCTTTTAAGATCATGCAAGAACCGATTTTGGGACTTTATTAAAGATTTCAAAGCTTTTGGGATCCACGTAGTTCCTAGAAATCAAAATCAAGATGATGATAGGCTTGCTACAATTGGCTCACAATACGACATACTTGTTGATATCATGAAGGAAGGGCTGTGGTTTGTCAAAATAGTGGTTTGACCTGTAGTCCCTAATAATTTGAGTAGCTAGCAAGTGTTCGATAGTGACAAACAAATTGTCCTTTTCTTACAAGAAGAGGTGGAGTTTGCTGCAAGAAATCAGGATAAGTTAAGAGCCATATGGTGATCAAATTATACAATTGAAAAAAAAAATTACCAAAAGGCTTAGTCACTCTTGAATCCATTTTTAATCCAAATGATGAAGCCAAAAGACAAAGATCTAATGTGGTGGTCAAAGAAGAGGATTTTGAGGAAGTCGAGGTACGAATGAAAAATTTATGAAGATCAGAAAAGTGTGTACTTCTCAAGAGAAATAAGCCTTCATCAAACTTTGTCAAGAGTATCACAACATCTTTACATGGAGCTATAAAGACTTGCTTGGTTTTGATTCAAGTCTAGCACAACATACCATCAAATTGGATCCTAATGCAAGCCGGTTAAAGCCGAAACAGAGGCCAATTAATCCCAAAATTGAGCCATTAATGAGAAAGGAGCTAACTGAACTCATCGAGGTCTGTATTATTTTCCCCATCAAGCACTCCTCTTGGGTAGCCAATTTGGTGCCCGTCAGGAAGAATAACAGAGAGATTCAGTTGTGCGTAGATTTCATGGATTTGAACCGTGCCTTGTTGAAAGACCATTATCCTCTCCCATCAATGGAGAAGATTACTCAAATGGTGACAGTGTAGACACCCATAATTACGCCCAAGGAATTTAAATACTTAAATTGCACTAATTATTCCCTTTCTCGCAAATCGACGATATATCGTCAAAATTGCTCATGTTCCCTCTTATTGTCGTTAATTAATTACAATACGCTAATTGATTAAGTCGCCTACCCAACTAACAACCTAATTAACGACCTTCCGTTAATTAATCACCCCTTCTACCTAGACTAATTAATTAATATTAATTAATTAGCTTTCCCTTCCATTTAACCAATAAATCGATATTTAATTGATTTAATCCCCTTCTAATAGCCTAAATCATACCAATATTCCTCTAATTAGCTTCTATAAGCTTACATCTACCTATTAGTTAATCACCTTTGATTAATTAAAACACCCCCAACTCCGATGACTTGCTAAGCATAAATAAAAACCTTCTAAAGTAAGGTTACCTTTTATAAAGCAACCTTATCCATTCCTAATCATGTTTTACCTTTATCCCACATGCAAAGGGATGAAGTGTTTCCTTTATCCATTGGGCCATATAAGGAGCCCTCCTTTTACCTTTATACCTACACCTAAAATCCTTGAGAAAGCAAATGCAAAGCATATAGCAAAATAGACTAAGAGCTTTCTTTTTGTTTTCTTGAGAGTTCATCATTTTGAAGAGTTAAGCCTCTTTCTTAAGTGCTTAGGTCATATGGGAGGTGTCAAAAGGGTCTTGTAGCCCAACTTTGACAAGCCCTCATTCCTAGGTTCTTGGAACATCAAGGAAAACCATTTTTGATAGCCATGGAGCCTACCTAGGTTCCTTCATTTATATGTTGTTAGAGAATAGAGGATTTGTAGATGTTTAAACATTGTTAGGTTCAAAGTTTTGTATTAATGAATGTTTAGCATCTAACCCTTGTTCAATTCTTATCATGATGGTGCTTAATATGTTGTTTGATTCTTGCTAATTAAGACTATTTAGGTGTTAGTCTTTTACTCACATTTAGCATTAGTTTAAAAACAACACATGCACACATTTGGCACGCCGGTGGGACCCTTAGTCCCATGGCATTTTAGTTTAAGTTTCATTGTTATGGCTAACTTTTGATATGCACATGTAGTAATTAATGTCCATTTTCTTGGAATTTTTGCTAATTTGATATGTGTAACTTCTTGTTCATAGCCATATTTTTAATGGGTTATTGCCATTCTTAAACTAACTTGTCAAAATTTGAGATATTGTGAGTTTTCTTGTGTTTTTGCCGTATTTTGGTTGCAGGTGTGGCGCAGACACGTTTTTAGGAGAATAGACATGGTTTTTGTGGTGTACCCACCTCTCTGCGGTGGCACAGCACACTATCAAAACTTGGTATTATCATTTACTCGACCTTGGTACATGCACGCTAACCTCGGCGCACACACCCTAACCATCATGTAGATGCACTAACTTGGGTGTAGATGTCATTTCGTATTGTACCTTCACTACATTTTGAAACCTATCAGATTGGCATGAACACCCTAACCAGAGTGCCCACGCTGTTTTAGTGGCGCAGACACATTTTTGGTGACGCGGACGTTCTATCGGAATCTGGGACTATTTTATAAAGTGGTGGCACACACATTTTCCTGGTAGCGCACACACGCTTTTTTAGTGTCGCATACGTTTTCCCGGTGGCGTAAGCATTATGTCTGATTTCTCATCTATTTTTATCAAAGGTGGCACATACATTATTTTTGTGGCGCACACGCCTCTCTGGTGGCGCAGGTACATGGTAAGCAAAAAAAACGCAGAGTAGCACATACATTATTTTCGTGGTGCACACATCTCTTGGGTGGCGTAGATGCAGTGTAATTTGGAAAAGCACAGAGTGACACATACGCCCTAACACATGTGTAGATGCTAAAAAAGGGGCATAGGTGTCCTTTCGTATTTTTGAAATTAATGTGTTGAGGTTCTAACATTCTTGTAGGTTTTATCTAATCATATACTCGTCTTTGCAGCTGTTTTTACATGTTTGTACTTTATTAGATGGATTTTTGCATTGTTTACTTATAGGAATAAGATTGCGTATGATCTTCCCTTGCATCCCTTAGGGTGATCTTGGGAATTAGAAACGATTCTTAAGTCCTTTTGATGCTTTGAGGTTGGTAGGAATATTTGAGTTGGAAATGGTTAACTTGGCATATATGAATTAAAGTGTTTTCCCATTTGATATATTTTTGGATTTTGAGGACATCACATATGCTCTTCTCTTGCGTCCTTGGATGATCTGGAGAATCAGAAATGGTGCCTTCTCTTTTGATGGAAAACTACTAAAAATCGTCATACAGGACCAAAACACCATCGCTGTCAAAGAACGGAGGAATCAAAACAAAAATAAAAAACTACTAATACAAGTTGCCAAACGGTGTTCAAGCAAATCACACCTAATTAAAAAAGATAAAACAAACAACATATTCAAAACACTGTATTGCAGGTTTCGGAAAAGGGTATGTCCCTCTCCGCTCAACTAGAACATAACCCCTTTGGCATAACGCCTTAAGCTACAACAATGGGGGTGGTTCCAAGAACCCCAAAGTAGTCCACGCAAGAGGGAACCTTGTGGAAAAAACAGGAAGTGCTCCACACTACCTATCTGACTAGTGATTCCTTTGTGAGATAGAGTTACAAGTTGTCCCTGCAACCCTTTTAAGTACACGATGGATGCATTTACTACCCACTGTGCTTGAAGGGGGAAAAGTTGAGATACTCCCAAGATAGTTGGGACTATTTGGGTAAATCATCCCACTCGTGGATAATTTTTGTAACACCTAGGACGAGAGAACCACCTAGGAAAATATACTTTGGCCAGGAGCCTACTTTGACCATTCTAAAACAGTGTTGAGTTGTGAACCATCTTTTTATTTCAAAATGTGTGACACGTTACTTTCACTTAGTTTTTACTTGCCTTAGGGCGAGGCGAAACTCTGCCAAAGTGAAGCCAACATTTTTCATCCCATTTTTGATTTGCTTCCTTCACATTCTTTTGACACTTTGTTGATCAGAAGAGGGTGACTACCTTTGTGTTACCAATCGATTGTTTCTGCCACTTTTTTGTCCATTTACGCCCATCCATGTTTGCGGCTAGGTAAGTTAAATGTCTAAAGTGCGTGGAGACATATTCATATCATTGGTGGCCATTGTGATCTTGATACCCATGTCAAGATCATCATTGTAGTTAGGCGTGGTTCATCATCTTGAACTTCCTTAGAAGGGTTAGCTTGTTTGTATTGTATCACTACAATTTTGATATTTACGTCTTGTTTCTTGTAAACTCGACATAAATATCTATATTGTAAGGTTACGCTACACACATTTTTAACTATTCCTAGATATACTTTGAGCTCTTTAGTTTGATTCTATTATTACCTTGATTTTGAAGAGTGTTGGGTGTTACCATTTGTGCGTGTTATATCAATAGCACCTTGATATCAATACCTTACTTTCTCACAAAGTTTGGTTAACATATCTTGGTGATATTGTTGTGTCACTCACGAATTGTAATTGGCACTTTTTGAGATATAGGTCTTAATCAAGTTTGAGCTTGCTCCTAGTATATCTTGTTAGGAGGTCACATTGACTTTTTGTATTTACTTACGTTTTGTTCATTTTTGTGAACTTAGCATAAGTAAGAACATCTTGTTAATTATCTTGTGACGCGAAACTACTTTTTGAAATGTAGTCTAAGGGGTATTTCATTTAACAAGTTTAGATACCAAACATTTGTGTCACTAGTGATTTATCACTCTATCACATTGGTATTCTCACATTGTTAATTCATTCATATTCTTGACAATACATCTTGCATTTCACTTAGGTGTGGTCACAAAGTTTTGAACACATTTACAACTTACCCTAGTGAAACTATCACAAAAACATGGCTCCTAAAACACGATTAGGACTCAAGAAATAGACATATGAGGAACAACAAGCACAAGCTTTAGAAGCCTCTAACAGACAAGGGTCAAACCCCTTCATTGGACATGATCTAGGACCTCTATTTTCTGTGGAAAAAGAGATAGAAGATATGGCCGATCATAGTGGAAATGAATTATAATCCCGGCACACAGAATTTGATTTTGACCCTACTTTATTAGACGAGTTTCTTTTCAGAAATAAAGATAGAGTGCTCACACAGGTCGTAGAATTAGGGGCCAAATTACCCATTGAAAATGAAACAATCCCACCTATGAATAACACTACTAAGAAAGAATGACCCCTTATCAACATGGAGGATATTTTGACGCATGAACATGCTTCTATCTCTAACGCAGGGAATGATAAAGTGGTGGGGCATAGAATACCCTTTATCAAAGTGCCACGTAGAAATAAGACAAAACATGAGACGGGTGAAGAACCTCCACAATACAAGGAGGAAGAACCTTTAGAAGAAGAAACCACATTTCAACAACTGATTAGTAACCCGAGCCAATAATTAGCTTTGCTAACCTCCCATGTACAGAAGGAAGCAAACAAAAATGTTCAAAATTCAAAGCCTAAGGTTAAGATCAATGAACTCCATAGAGAAAACCAAGGAGAAGAAGATACAGGGTATCATTGCGTATATATCCCCACTTGTCCCACTAGAGAACAATTGCTCGCACAAGAGGTATAGTCCATGAAAGTGAAACTCATGAGCCTACAAGAGAGCAATATAGGGAGCATTAGAAAGTATCAATATGAAGAATTATGCCCCTATCCTTTTGACAAGACTATGACTCTTGACCCTTTGCTAATAAATAATTTGATATGCCAAAATTTGACAAATATAAAGGGAAGGGAGATCCATGGGAACATGTCAAATATCTCTATATGGCATGTCAAGAGGTGTCTTATAGTGACAATTATCTCATCAAACTTTTCCCTAAGAGTCTTAGAGGTCAAGCCTTGGAATGGTTTACATGCTTACCACGAGGATCAATTTTCACCTAGCCAGAATTGGTAGAAAGGTTCGTGCGTCATTTTTCATACAACATCAAGAGTGATGTCACCATGGAATATTTATGTGGTACCAAACAACACCCTAATGAGACTTTCACCATCTTCCTCCAATGGTGGAGAGGGATAGCTTGCCACTTCCCTTGTGCTTTCCTTGAAAAACAAGCTGGTTAGTATTTTTCGCTCCCAACCTTAACCTGGATATAGCTTTCCACCTCCAAATGCATTGTGTTTGCACTTTTGAGGAGGTCATCAAAAAAGGGGTTTAGATAGAGAAATATCTCATTGCAAAGGTACCCTCAAAACCTAATCTAGAGATAATCAAAATGCTAAACCCATGGAAAATCTGAAGGTTTTAACAAAAAAAAAAAAATGTGGTGGGAGATGGGATCATTGATTCAAATGTGTACAAATGGTTCAAGCTAGTCAACCTTTTAAACTAAATAAAGGACCAATTCAACCACCACTTTGAAGTGAAGAACGTTCACTCTCTCAATGAACCTTTTCAGTTATATTAAAACAATTGGATGTGGCCCACATGATGACATATCCTATGCGCAACCATTTGACGACAATGCTCCAAAACCTTCATGGTACAAGGAGCATGAATATTGTGAAATGCATTGTGTCAAGGGGCATAAGACAGACAAATGTCTGCGACTCCATCATTATATTCAGGACCTCATTGACAATGGGGAGATAGAGGTGGACAACCCAAGAAAAATGCAGACACCTAATGAGAAAATGGGGATATATAAAGAGCCATTCCCCAATCATGATAAATCAGAAAAGTCAAAGCCGGATCAGGGAGAGTCATCCCAAGGTTATAAAGTAGCGAATTACTTGTACACCAAAAAGACAACAATCATTATGATTCACTTATTGGATGTATTCGCTCTCCTATTGACCATGTCAACACCATCCGAATTAAGGGAAAGGACTATGCGTTGCGGTAACAAGGCGTGCCCACCTCATGATTCTGGAACCTTCTCCGTCAACCCCACAAACTGGTAAATATAACCTTTTAGAGCAACTTGAGAAGACATCTACTAAGATTTCAATCTTAGATCTTCTTAAGATATCTAATGTGCATAAATACATTCTGTACCAAACTCTTTAGGGGTCGGGAGTGCCTTTAGAGGTCGACCCTACGCACCTTCAAGCCGCAGTGGAAAACATCGTACCAAATGAACATATTACCTTCAACCATAGGGAGATGCCTACTGCGAATCCAACACAAAATATTCCTTTATATATTGAGGTAGTTCTCACCCATAGGAAGATACCACAAGTGCTTGTGGATAATGGATATGGGTTAAACATTTATACACTCAAATTGGTTAAACAACTAGGACATACTGAGACAGATCTTGAGTCTAATATCATCACTATCACTGCATACGACAACGCGGAAAGGGAATCAACGGGCACAATCACGTTGCCCATGGAGGTGGTTCCCACTTTCCATTAGACAAAGTTTCATGTCCTGGACTTGGAACTTTTGTATAACATGCTTATAGGTTGACCATGGATTCATGCCATGCAGCCGTGCATATCACATTTCATCAATGCATTAAGTTGAAACATGAGGGACACACCATTACAATACAAGGAGATTGAGCCCTTCACTCACTTTGTAGAGATCTAAATAGATTTGCATGAAGGGGAACATATGCATGTCCCTCCATTGATATAGCGGTCCCTCTCAATATGAGGCCATGGAATCTCGGATAGACTCAGATTCTCTCAGTTCTTGTGCCCATGGGGCATCTACATCAACATCTCCTTTTGATTCGTGAGAGATGAAAATCCTTGAATATGGCTGCGGAGAATATAATGTGCAACAATCCCTCTTGGTTTCATACCTCTCATTGTCACCCAAGACTAGAGGTCAACCCAACTATCGCTTTAGAAGACCTAGAAATGAACACACTATTGGGTCATTCTTACTGGAGGCTTGTTAGTTGAGGAAAAATTGCTTGATCCACCTATAACTTGGGTCCTAAAGGATACTCAACCATCCTGTTATCAAACCCTTGAATACAAGAAATCCAGTAAAATGATGTACTCCATGGGCTACAAGGGCCTAGGATGTGGAAGAAACGAACAAGGACAAAGAGAACCGGTGCCTCTTCCGCATTTCAAAATAGAAAGATACGACATTGGGATTCACCCTTATGGAGCACACCCCAATGATCAAGATGCTACTTATTCTGAACGTGAGGATAGCTCTGACTATCTAGACAGCGATACAGATTCCCATTGTAGCCAATATGAGGATCTTGCCTCCATAAACCTATTCTTGAACAATATTGTCCTAACCATAACCCCTACAGAACCAACCCTTGATCTTGTGTACCCTTCCCTTGTTGAATGGGACCAACAATGTCACATGTCACTAGATTTATTCAAGAATGATGAAGCTATCGTAGAGTTCATGGGCATAAGGGATACAATTCCCATTGGAGATCACAAGAAGGGTTTCTTTATTGACTTGGATACTGTACCTACTTTGATGAGGAGGTTGAGCTTCGTGGTTAGCAAAACTTAAAAAAGTGAGGCCAAAAGTTCCAACATAAAGCCTCGGCAAAAATCAAATTCCAAGTTGCACAGTGAAAAGATCTTTGAGGCATTGGCCGACAAACAAATAAAAAAATCAAAGGAGAAACAAAATGACCATGCTAAGGATGAAAATATCTTGGAGACATCCTTGGATGAAGATCTCAACCTCCCGCCCGATCCTATGCGTATGAGGACTTATCAAAATTACTATTCCAAGAAACCATTGATGTGAATATTGGTACAAAAGAAGATCCTAAGATAGTTAAATTGGGAGGATCACTCTTGGCTAAAGAATAGAGGACATTCACTATCTCTTTGTAAGAATTTATCGACGTGTTCGCATGGTCTTACAAAGACATGCCTGACTTAGATCTAACTTTGGTCATGCACAACCTAGTTGTGCACGTAGACGCTAAGCCTATCAACCAAAAACTCCGAAAGATGCACCCACGAGTGGCCTTATTGGTTAAAGAAGAGTTGGAAAGATTGCTTGTGGCAGGATTCATCTGGCCTATTGATTATTCTGAATGGATATTGAACATTGTTCCTATCCAGAAAAATCCTGTTGGCATCTGAATCTACATGGATTTTAGAGACATTAATAAAAATTTCCCTAAGGATGATTTTCTCACTGCCAAATATTGACATGATTATTGACTCAACAATAGGTTACGAGATGCTATCTCTCATGGATGAATTTTTAGGATACAACCAAATCAAGATAGCTGAAGAAGACCAACACAAGATGACTTTCACAATCCTTAGGGCACCTTACATTATCAGGTGATGCCATTTGGCCTAAAAAATGTGGGAGCTACTTATCAACAGGAAATGATAGTAATTTTTCATGATATGATTCATGATATCATGGAGGACTACGTGGATGACATCCTTGGAAAGTCTAGAACAAGATAGGATCACCCTGTTATTTTACGGTGCATCTTTGAGTGCCTATGAGAGTACAAGGTCAAGCTGAATCCAAAGAAGTGTGTCTTTGGTGTGCTATCAGGAAAAGCTGTTGGGCTTCATTTATCTGCTATTACTGAAATGCCTCCACCTAAGAATATCAAGCAACTGTGTAGCTTATAGGGGAAAATTCAAGCCATTCACCACTTCATCTCCTAGCTTACGGATAAGTGCCACTCATTCACCCATTTACTTAAAAAGGATGTCACTTTCATTTGGGGACCTAAGCAACAACAAGCCTTTGCTTTACTTAAACAATACTTGGCTAATCACCTGTCCTCATGCCTCCAACTCCTGGAGAACCACTCTTGCTCTATATTTCTGCTACGTAATTTTCTATTGGTGCGCTTGCTCACCCAATACGACCTTGGTCATAAGGAAAAAGTGGTGTATTATCTCAGTTGCACCCTCATTGCCTATGAGCTCAACTATCCTAAAATTGAAAAAGCTTGCTTGGTTGTTGTTTTTAATTTTCAAAAACTCTTCCATTATCTATTGAATACCAAAACAAAGCTAATATCCAAGGTTGAACCACTCAAGTACTTACTATCTAAACCTTCCCTCATAGGTAGAATGGCTAATTGGATCATTCTACTAAGTGAGTTTGACATAGAATTTGTGCATCAAAAATTGGTTAAAGGACAAGTACTTGCTAACCAGCTAGTAGAAGTACCTTTGCAAGGCACCAAACCTTTGAATCTGGATCTGCCAGATGCCTCCTTGCTCTACATTGAAGAATCTATCGTATGGTAGATACATTTTGATGGGTCCTTTACTTTTCATGGTTCAGGTGTAGGGGTAGTCCTTATTACTCCTTCTAGCGATCCTATACCATAGGATTTTCACTGGGCTTCCCTTGCACAAACAATATTACGGAGTATGAAGCACTTATTGTAGGGATGAAGCTAGCTATCAAGTGGAATATTCATCATGTCAAGGTTGTGGGTGATTCTCAGTTAATTATCAAACATGTTAATGATGAATATAAGGTTAAGGATGACAAGCTCATACCTTACAAGAAGTTGGTTAAAACTCTAAAGGAGTACTTCGTGCACATTACATTTGAACAAATCCCAAGAGCGCAGAACAGATCGGTAGATGTCATGGCAATAGTGGGTTCTATGCTTTGTATTCCACTAGGGAATAATGACATGCCATTCTTTGTAGAAAATTTACGCTAGCCCACATATGATATGCCAAAATCTTGTCTGGCTTGTGATGTTGTTGGTCCTAATTCCCCGTGGTACGAACCCATCTTTTCCTATCTCAAGGACAACACGTTCCCTCCCGATATCTCCCATTCCGAAAAGCAAATCTGATTCACCAAATAGCCTGTTACACCCTTTTAGGAGGTACACTTTATCATCATGGCTATGATGGGAATCTGTTACGTTGTCTGGATGTGACAGAGTCAATCCAAGCAATCAAAGAAGTACATGAAGGGGTGTGTGGAGCACATACAAACGGAATGGTCTTAGCTAAGAAATTGTTGAGAGTAGGCTACTATTGGCCTACCATGGAAACTGATTGTTGCAATTATGTCAGGAAATGTGTACTTTGCCAAAAGTATGGAAACTTCATCCATGCTCCATCACAACCATTGCAACCTATCACTACCCCATGACCATTCTCTAAGTGGGGACTTGACTTGATAGGAAAACTTACTCCTACCTCATCTGATGGTCATACACACATCATCACAGCTATGGAATACTTTACAAAATGGGTGGAGGCTGTCCCTTTAACCTATGTAACAGGAGCCCAGATTTCTAAATTTATCATGAATCATATCATTTATCGATATGGCATTCCCTGACCATCATTATAGATAATGGGAAGTCATTTAAGAGCAATACTATAAAAGGTCTTTGTCAACAGTTCCAAATCAGGTTAAAATGGTCCACACCATATTACCCCAAGGTAATGGATAGGCCAAAGCCACAAATAAGACTTTGGTGAGAATAATGGAGAAGATGGTCAGTAAAACAGGTCGTAATTGGCACTTGTAAATCCACCCAGCTCTTTGGGCTTACAGAACCTCCATTCACACTCCTATGGGGGTGACACCATATTCTCTAGTATTTGGGATGGAATCTATCATCCCATTAGAAATTGAACTTCCTTCCCTGAGAATCTCACTCAGGGACTATCTGGATAAAGATGAGGATTACCGAGTAGCAAGACTGGCTAAATTAGAGCTCCTAGATGAGAAGTGCATTTGCGCTCTTAATCACCTTAAAGTGTATCAGAATAGAGTCTCTAGAAACTACAACAATATACCTCATCAATTTGAGGTTGGTGATTTAGTCATGAAGGAGAATCAGTTCAACACAAGAGCGGAACACGAAAAGAAAGGAAAGTTTGAACCACATTGGTTGGGACCTTATGTTATTGTGGCCAAATATGGCACAAGGGCATACAAACTTGCTCACCCCAATGGTGATGAGCTCCGTGAGCCCATGAATGCCATGCATCTTAAGCGGTTCTATGCTTAAATATGGCGCAAAAAGCAAAAACTCAAAAAACATGGTAAAATGATCAAAAATACAAAAAAATCAAAAAGAGAAAAAGAAAAAGAGAAAATAGGTCATCCACAAGTGAAAACCATGCAATTGTGGCACTTTGGATAAGTCCTTGGGTGAAAACCAGTTTCGACACCTTGGGAGGATTTGTTATTCACAAGCATCTTGCATATGGAGGGTAGTTTTACTTGGCCTAGCCCTAGTTCTGCCTTCGAGATTCCCTGTGAGCCCCATCTTGTCAGGCCTTGATCCGGCTTTGTCTTCTTTTATTTGTCTGTGAGGGACATGGTCTTTTGCTATTTCCCATCTTATCATTGGGGGCAATTCAATGACTTCACCCTCTTGTTCATAAATGCGTGGCTTCTGCCCTTGTACATTCCCCATCTAACATTGGGGGCATCCATGCTTTCTTGGCTACTGTGCATAACTCGGAAAACCGTTAGAAAACCGCAAACAAAACAATAGAAAATTGTTTCACAAAAACCTAAACAATAGAAAATTGTTTCACAAACACAAAAACAATAGAAAATTGTTTCACAAAAACCTAAACAATAGAAAATTGTTTCACATAAACCTAAACAATAGAAAATTGTTTCAAAACACCAAAAACAATAGAAAATTGTTGCATGAAAACAAATCTTACAAAAACATTTACTTACATTTACTTGCATTGTCTTGTTTCTTGCTTTGCTTGTTGCTTGTATCTTTGTTTTATGTTTTTGCTTTTGGGTTGTTTGTTGCTTGGGCGTACTTTGTTAGGATTCATATTTTCTTGCTTAGATTAGATTTATTCTTGCTTGTGCATATTGAGGTGTGTTTTTGCATGCTCATGAATCCTGGTGCGTTATTATGTTATTTCATTATGTTATTTGTTAGCATTTGATTGTGTTTATTACATGTGCATTGTTTTGTTATCACAACATCATATTACCATCATTATCATCACATCTAACATCATCTATATATCATATATCAAGAGAAAAAGCTAACTATACATCATACATGAATGCTAAGCTAATCGTCACATATCGTATCATCAAATGGGGGCAGGAGGGATGGCAAATATCAAAATCTATCCCCCTGCACCCTTATCATCATATCATCCCATCCACTAAGTATGGCACATCACATAAAACAAAACACATTTGATATATTCTACAAGATCACATCATCTAGAAATCAAAACACATGTGATACATCAACAAGATCATGATACATATACATGTCAAATCAAATCCGAATGCATCATAAACACAATTATCTATCCATGAGAAACAATAAAAAATGTCCATCTCATATATATATATATATATATATATATATATATATATATATATATATCACGTCAAAAATCCAAAAAATAGGGCAAATTTTTTCACAAAATCCTAAAAAGTAAAAAACCTACAAAAATGGTAACTTGCTTATTACGGCTGAAACTTGTGTCTTGTGCATGGTATCCTCTCCATATCCTACTGGTTTGTTTCACATCTTCCCCGATTAATATGACTCGTGGATCACTAGATTCACAACCATTCAAAAATCTAGTTTCTTGCTTTATCTGTACTCTAGGGCACATTTGTTGCCTGCAATGTTTATTTCATGCACACCTGCTTTTTACTTGGACCTAATGTCCATTATCATTTCCCCTTACATGTATCCTTGCTCGGGGCATCATTTTTAACCCTTTTCATCAATCACGAACATGTGGATCTCTTCACTTGATAACAAAACATTTGTACAACTGTCTTGACCGTTGTTGGGTTGGATATGTGCGTTCGTACTTGTTTTCCCTATTAAATGAGCTTGTTTCCTTCTCGTATTGCATTGCATTGTTGTATGTTGCATGGAGTTGGTATTTTTAGAAATGGACAATTGTTTGTAGTATGGCTTTTCATGTCATTCTACCTTTGTCGTATGCTTATATTTTTCATAAGGATCGATGACGTAGCTCTTATGGTAATATGATGACATCAAAATTGTTCCAATACACGGCTAGAGGCTAAGCTCTTCTCTCCCCTCCTCCATATTTCTTCTGCATCACTTTCTTCTCACCCCTAATCTTCTATCTCACCAGGGCATCTTACCCCTTCCCATTCTTCTATCTATCTCTCACCTTTTTCGATCGTCGATCGTCTTCTTTCATCACCCCATCGACACTCGAGGGGGCATCTCTCCCTCCTACTAATTTTTCTTCTATCCCTTCAAAATTTTCTTCCGTCTACTATCTTTGAAGTGGCGTCACTTACGCCACCCCAAAGAGGGGCAAATGTAGACACCCATAATTACGCCCAAGTAATTTAAATACTTAAATTGCGCTAATTATCCCTTTCTCGCAAATCGACGACATATCATCAAAAGCACTCATGTTCCCTCTTATTGTCATTAATTAATTACAATACACTAATTGATTAAGTCACCTACCCAGCTAACAACCTAATTAACGACCTTCCGTTAATTAATCACCCCTTCTACCTAGACTAATTAATTAGCTTTCCCTTCCATTTAACCAATAAATCAATATTTAATTGATTTAATCCCCTTCTAATAGCCTAAATCATACTAATATTCCTCTAATTAGCTTCTATAAGCTTACATCTACCTATTATTTAATCACCCTTGATTAATTAAAACACCCCAACTCCCATGACTTGCTAAGCATAAATTAAACCCTTCTAAAGTAAGGTTACCTTTTATAAAGCAACCTTATCCATTCCTAATCATGTTTTACCTTTATCCCACATGCAAAGGGATGAAGTGTTTCCTTTATCCATTAGGCTATATAAGGATCCCTCCTTCTACCTTTATACCTACACCTAAACTCCTTGAGAAAGCAAATGCAAAGCATATAGCAAAATAGACTAAGAGCTTGCTTTTTGTTTTCTTGAGAGTTCATCATCTTGAAGAGTTAAGCCTCTTTCTTAAGTGCTTAGGTCATATGGGAGGTGTCAAAAGGGTCTTGTAGCCCAACTTTGACAAGCCCTCATTCCTAGGTTCTTGAAACATCAAGGAAAACCATTTTTGATAGCCATGGAGCCTACCTAGGTTCCTTCATTTATATGTTGTTAGAGAATAGAGGATTTGTAGATGTTTAAACATTGTTAGGTTCAAAGTTTTGTATTAATGAATGTTTAACATCTAACCCTTGTTCAATTCTTATCATGATGGTGCTTAATATGTTGTTTGATTCTTGTTAATTAAGACTATTTAGGTGTTATTCGTTTACTCACATTTAGAATTAGTTTAAAAAAACACATGCACACCTTTGTAGGAGCCCAAAGATTTTATTTTCTCGATGGATATTCGGGTTCTGATTGAATTCTAGTCCAAGAATTTGACCAATTCAAAATGGCTTTCACTACCAAGTGGGGAACATATGCCTACAAAAAATGCCATTCGGATTGTCCAATGTTGGGGATACTTTCCAAAGAGCCATGGACATGGCATTTAGAGGACTAATCAACGATACCATCTTACTTTACCTAGATGATGTAACTATTTATTCTAAGCATGCAGACAATCACATCATGCATCTAAGGAAGGTTTTCCAAAGGTGTAGGGAATTTGGGGTTTCACTTAATCCTAAGAAGTGTATTTTTGCATTGCACGAGGGAAATTTGTTGGGGCATTTTGTTTCAATGGAAGGAATGTCAATCAATCCAACCAGGATTTGTTTAATTATGTCCTTATCTCTCCCAAGTCATAAGAAGGGTCTCTAGAGTTTTCTAGGAACCATAAATTTTGTGTGGAGATTCATCCCTCAATTTGTGACATTGGCTAAACACGACGGTCATCATTGAAGAAAAACATGCCATTCTCATGGAAAAAGGAAGAATGAGAGAGCTTTAAAGCCATCAAAACAACCATTTCTCAAGCTCCCACGCTAGTGAACCCTAGGTTTGATAAAGACTTTATCCTTTATGCTTTTTTAAGTCAAGAGATTATTTTAGGTATCCTCACCCAACAAAATGACAACCTGATGGAGCAACCAATTGCTTCTTCAGTCAATCCCTCAAAGACTATGAGCTCAAATACTCATTCGTTGAAAAACAAGTCTTTGTGGTTATTCGAGCTTTGAAGAAATTCAAGCATATGTTGTCCAACAACAAAATTCATCTGATGGTGTCTCATCCAGGTGTCAAGGAATTTTTGTTGAACAAAGAGATGAATGAAAAACATGCTAGATGGATCATGAAGGTGATGGAGTATGACGTACATATCAAAGTTACCAAAATTTTCAGAGGTAAAGGTTTGTGTCAACAACTTGCTACAGACATGGAATCAAAAGGTGATGAGGACGTGACGCTCCTAAACACTGATGAGAGTGATGATCAAGTTGACTGGTTATCCAAAATGAAGAATTTCCTCTTCTCAAGAGTATATCCTGTGAACATGGATAAAAATCAAAGATGGACTTTCTGTCTTCAGTCTATTCCATATGTTTTGATAGATAACATTCTCTTTCGAAAGGATTTGAACAGTGTTCTCCTTCGGTGCATAGGACTAGAACAGGTAAGTAAGATACTAGAAGAGTTTCATAATGGCCTATTTGGAGGACATTATTTTGCATGAACAACTACTACCAAGATCATGTGAGCCAACTACTATTGGCTGGATTTGTTCAAAGATGTCCATCTCTGGGTAAGGAAATGTAAGGAATGTGACTTTTTCACGGGAAAGAAGAAGTTGGCAACTCTTTTGCTGCATCCAATTTAAGTGGATCAACCCTTTGTTCAATGGGGGTTGGAATTCATTAGAATGATTAATCCTCCATCTAGTGACAAACATAAATGGGTCCTTATTGCAACAGACTATTTTACTCAATGGAAAGAGGTGGTAGCATTGAAAGAGAGCAATGAGAAGGCAATTCTGGATTTCTTGGAAGGTATAATGACAAGGTTTGATGTTCTATTTACAATCATTTTAGACAACGCGATGGATTTTCTTGGTATGAAGTTGAGTGAATGGGCTATTAAAAATGGGGTCTACCTCAAGACTTCATCCAATTACTATCCATAAGGAAACAGATTGGCTGAGTTTAGCAACAAAAACCTCATGAGGATTATTAAGCACACGATGGAAAATAACAAAAGGACTTGGCATACATGACTTAAGAGCGCCTTATGTGTAGATCGGATCACACCTAAAAGGGCCATCCAAAATTCTCCTTTCATATTTGTATATGGAAGGGAAGAAAAAAAACTTCCACTCTCCTTAGAGTTAGCTCATCAACTTGAAGTTATAGAGAGTGACCCTACGATAGTAAGGTTTCTTAAGCTCATGAAGTTAGAGGAAGTATGAAACAAGGCTATGAAGATTTTGGAGAAACATCAAGCTCAGGTTAAGAACTATTTTGAAAAGAAGGTGTCTAACAAGAATTTTTAAGAGGGAGATTTAGTCCTCAAATGGGATGAAGACAGGGCCAAACCAGGCAAGCACGCCAAGTTTGACACTCTCTGGAGCAGGCCATACATCATCACAAGTTGCAAAGAGGAGAATTAATTTCATCTATCCAGGATCAATGGAGAAGAACTTCCCATTCATGTGAATGGGATACATCTCAAAGCTTGTTTTTGAGAAGCGTTCATCCCCTTGTACAATTTAGTTAGGTGTTTTCCTCTAAGTGCTTATGCACATTGTTGTGTGTTGTTGTTCTTTTGCTTTCCTTTTTTCATTTTTGTGTTGTTCTTGCACATTGTATCATTCTCGGAAGTTTCTCAAGGGAAGGAAGGTTCAAAGTTTCTCAAAGGTATATATATGATTCATTCAAAATTCTGCAATGTTCTATAGATGCCAAACATTCAACATATTTATTATACATCATGCCTAGCATTTCAGGGAGGTCCAAGATCATATTTTCTCAAGGGGATTCCGGATGTATCAAAGAAGATCAAATTACCTTTAGGATTTTAACATATACTCCATTCCCAATGGATGAATTAAGGCTACTGGAATCATGTTTAGCAAGAAATCATCCCTGAGAAGTTGCAATTTTTTTTATCCAATTTCTAGCATTGAAAAGAATTTTGTGAGACATTCTGAATAATTTCAAATCTTAGAGGCTCAAGGTATGCTAAAAGTACAAAAATTGACCCCACGAGCCCAATTCTATCAACCCGGAAAAAATGATTAAAATTGATAATTCATTGTTAGGAAGTCTTATTATGTTCACATTATTTCCCCATTTTCTAGAAAGACCCCAAGGGGATAAAAATAAGGATCAAACTCAAACATTAAGGGCACCATAGTCACAAGCTAAAGGTAGCTTGCCATGTGGGTGGAAGAAGCTCGTGGTCGAGTTTAGATGAAAACCGAGTAACATTGACTAGGGAAATAAACTACAATGAGTTAAATGGATCGGGGTGAGCTATTGAAAAGTTTGATTCTAGTTTATCTCGACGAAAGTTACTTGACATCGAACATTGGTGTTGCAATGAAAGTTGATTTCAGAGCTCTGTCGATCAATGTTTGAGGTAGGGAGAAAATTTTGTTTTCGAAGAGGCAAGTTATGACCTAGGTCGGTCGTGGGAAGGCCAAGGCTAACTGGCTTGAGCTTAGTATTTGGGATGCTTAGCAGGAAATGGATCGACGAGCCATGGGAGAGCGGATGGCCCAAGGGATCTCATGGCCGAAAATCAAAGGAGAGCTCGTTCGATTATCATTTGGAAACACCTCGGTGACCTCTTGTGAAAATGAATCGAAGCACAAAGGAAGTGAAACTCGGTGGCGTGAGCTCGGTGTCAAGCTTTGGTTGGAGAATGGTGACAAGAAATGTTTGTTATATAATACAGGTGGTGAATTTTTTTAAACAACATGACCAAGGGGAGATCGATGGAGCTGATATCAATACCATGTGTGGAAGATCATGTAGATGTGGAGATGTTCGACATCATTTGAGAACTACAGAATTGAACCAAGCTTTGGAGGGACTTGGGTGAGTTCTCGGAAGAGATCTAGGAGGTGACACAGTGGAATGGGCATGAATGACATGAATAGTAAGACCGAGTTGGAAGTAAAAGCATAGGTGAGATTGAGATTGTAGAGATCATCGAAAGAGATTTGAGCTTGGATATTCTATGTAGAAAGAATGGAAAGCTCGGTGCCAATGAATTCGTGTCACAGAGGGTATGATTCACTGATGAGATTGATTGTATAGTTTTTCCGGGGAATGGTCGAGTGAAATTTTGGGATGATTAACAGTTCGGGTGTTCGGATGCGAAGCGGTGGAGTTGATCTTTGAGACTTGAGGGATGAAGTTGTCAAATATACGAGGATCATGAAATGTTGAACCATGTAGGAGGATGAGTTGAGATAGAAATCCAAGTGGGGACATTTTTGGGGTCTCTTGTCGGTTGAATTAGCTGAACGGTGTCGAAATTCTACATTAAGTGTTCACCGTGGGAGATTCGTAGAATCATGGTCAAGTGGGAATCATGAGATGGCGAGCCAGAAAGAAATCCCGCCAAATAAACATGCCATCAATAAAAGCGAGTTGGATTACGAAACATCGATTAGTGCATGAAGTGAGTAATATTTAACAATCTTGATGAGTTACGGGGATTTCGAGTCTATCGCCAAGTTATCGGAAAGTCATTCGGTGACTCGGTTTGCATGGGTAGGTTTATAAATGGCCGAGCGAGTTATCAAAGATAACTCGGATCGATTGGAGAAGGAGAAAGTCATTGGGCCAAGCATGAAAAGGAAAGATGAGGTTAAGTTGGTGAAAATGATGAGCTTAGAACTAGTCGATGGCAAGCTCATGGATTTCACGACAAGTTCATGTGATTTGAGCACCATGAATATAAATAGAGTTACATTCGAGATAAGTAAAGAGATACTAGAAAGATATTGGGATAGAATGCAGAGTGAAATGTGATGAGATGTTGACATGGGTAGTGCAGAGTTTATGAACCTAGAACTCGATAGCTCATGAAAGAGAATCAGGTCGTTGGATAGTACAACTCATCGAGGTCATAGAAGAGTCTAGACATGGTGAGTCATAAGGTATGCGAGGCTCGACACTTTTGAGGAAATGCATCATCAAAGGATCAAGGAATAGAGTGGCTCGACAGTGCATCCATGATGGAATTCGAACTCAAAACTAATGGGCTTGGTAGAGGGTAGCTCAATGAATCAATTCAAAGTTCACGATCTCATAGCTTTGTGAGTCTGCGGATGGGTCAACGTAGTGGCTCGAATGCTTAAGCTAAGTGAAATGGATTTTCAAATAAATGGTCCAAGTTGTAAGAGGCTCGTGAAGAAAGGGAAAAAGGATCCATGATGTCAGGAGGAGCCTTGGAGGTGTCACAATCGTGACACATTGAAGTAGATCAAGTCGAGTATTGATGAATCAAACCACTGGAGAGAAGAGAGTTTGAATTTGGATTAGTGCTCACTCAACCTGAGCTAATTTGGATCACCGAACAAAGGAATTAGATCCCAGGGTAAAACTCTGGATAGAATCAATTTGTAGATGTCTCGGGACGAGTCATCCAACAAGTTAGCTTGCTCATCCAAGTTGGGAAGATTTATTGAGTATGGCGAGGCCGAGCCGTAATTGAAGAACGAAGATTTAAAGCCAACCTGCCAATTTATTGATTTTGGTAATGAACCAAGTGCTCATAGAATTAGAGGTAAACATGAGCTCAAAAGACTCTTGAAGAGATTAGCTTACCATTTGACATTAATGTTGTGACATTGGGGAAGTGAGCGGGATCATGGAATTAAACCAGCGAGATTGTGAGGGTTACAAGGAACTCATGCATAGATCTCTTTGGCGAGTTGAGACCGAGCGAGTTTTGCTAATGTAAGGTGAGTGATGGTCATGATGTTGGAGTGTAAGGTTGATGTAAGAGCTCGCTCGTCGTGACAATGGAGAACATGGCTTATCTTGGTTGCATTGATGAAAAACTCGGACATGGTAGCTTGAAGGTGATTGAGCCACACGATCAAGTCAAAATAAAGAATGGCTTAGTTGAAATTTGCAAGTGGGGAGAAAGCTTGAGAATGATGGAGAGTTGGAAAGATAGGATGTGAAGCTCGATAGGTAAACCGACGGAGGGAAGAAGTTAGCTTGCAAACCATCGAGTTGAGAATAATGTGAGTCATCAAGAATCTACATTAAGTTCAAGGACACCGAAGTGATAATTTGTGGGGAGTTGGTGAAAAGAGCTCATCAAGTAAACCCACGAGTTGAACCATGCACATAGAAAATCAACATGGAGTTCGTGGAAAACATGAGACAAATATGAGTTTAAAGTTATGAAGTGAGTTAAATGGAGGACGAATTGCTCAGTGAGTTTGCGAGAACACTGTAAATCCATTTAAGGGTCATTTGGGCTCATCATTCGATGCATGTAGGTAAGAGGAGCTCAATTCAAAGTGATCTCAGCTTGGTGTGGCGTAGAGGAACTTGACTCCATCTCGGTGAGTTAGCTCAATGAGCCAACCACCGAGTTGGGCTCTTTTTTGGCCTTTTCCTCATGATTCCCTCCTTCAGCACAAACCGGTCAACAAGGGGCCCACCAAAAATAGTAATTAAATTAATATTTTATTAATAATATTTATTATTTTTAAAATATTCTTTTAATTAATTGAGAAGATTAGGTCAATTGGGCATTAATGACACATGATGGAAGCTTCTCAAAGTGGTTCAACCAACTGTAATAAATGAACCATCACGTACATTCTATTTAAGAAGGGAATTTATGACTCCTCTCCTCTCTCTCAAATTCTTCTATAAATATAAGTTGGAAGCTCATTCCAAGGGGTTCTAACAGGTTAGATAGGTTAGACAGTTAGATATCTTAGGTAAGTGAATTTTTTTCAAGAGTCCTCTCTCTTATGCAAGTTGTCCTTGTATGTTGAGGGAAATTTCAAGCCTCCTTTTCAAGATTATAATGGCAACCATTTCCTCTTCTTAATGTATGATGCATTGTTCACGTTATTGAATTAATAAAAGTGTGTATTTTGTAACTAATTTTGGCCCTTTCATCCTTCTAAACTTATTTTTTCCTTTTCTCATGCTTGCAGGTACATTGTGCAAGTTCACGTTTCTATTGCAGGTTCTTGGAGTTATGTGCTTATCAAGTGGTGGAGTATTGCATGCAATTTGAGTTGTGGTGCTTGTTCACCCTTCTCAAGTTCATCCTTCTTCATTGGAAGACTAATAACTTGTTTTTCTGATCGAGTTTAACAAAGGGAACATGTGCTTCCTAGTCTGTGGTATTCTGTACCCTCTCTAAGTTACAGTAGGTGAATTTGACTTGTGGTGCACACACCCTCTTCAAATTAACCCTTCATGAGTATGGAAACACCCTTTATTTGGTGTATCACCATCCCTATTATAGTTTGATTTCTTGCAAATCTCTTTCCCTAAAACCCATGAAAATGTTAGCATAGGTCTAGATAATCATTTTATTGCACTAGGAGTAGTACAACAATTAGTTTAGGAAGAGGAAGCGACCTTCTCCAGAGGTTCACCTCAAGCCCAAGTCCCACAACTTGAGAGGTGATCCCATGTGTCCCAATCACACCAAACATCATGTTCAAATTCGGCCATTCGAGAGAGTGCAATGATTGGGTGAAAAAACATCTTTTGAAAACATTGGTGTGAGCATTTCACCCAATCCTGGTTTGAAGGTGCGAAGAAAGGAGATTGCAAGATTTGATATTGGGTACAAAGAGATGCCATAAATAGACAATGTCGTGAGAAAAGACATATCTAGAAATTGTTGGCCACTATGCTCGAAACCAAGTGCATGCCAACCAACCCCCATGTGTTGCCCAATATGAACTTTGTTGTGTCACCTGCAATGCTGAGCCAACGAGCACATACCTTTGTTTGGTGCTCCCATCCCTTATTTTCTTCCTTCATCCACAAATGGTGCATCATTCCTTGACCCTTCTTGTTGTGAATCCTGTTATTCTTGACCACTTGTCCCTTCTTTTGGCTACATTAAGGCTAGAAATTGGTTCCACACAAGGATTGACAAAGTTTTCTTGATGGAAACTTGCATAATATGTATGGAGAGATATCCATGCATGAAAACAAGAATCTTACAAGGAAACCATATGTATTATCATTGCATTGCTGAAAAAATAGGGCACCGCTTCTCTTCATGGAACAACTTGGATCTGGCCAAATGCTTCACGAGTTATATGGCCTAACACAAGTTGAATAAATTATTATAACACGTGTCAATTCTATTGTGAAAGTAACATATGTATGATAGAGGTGGGCAACTCAAGTATAGTAGCCACATAATAAGCTTTCCATAGGACATTACCTCAATCACTTATGACCTTCCCCATAGAGTTTTTGAATTAGATGTTCTTGTTGTCAGAAGACAGGGGCTTGGACAAAAGAACTATGATTTATATGTTTGTAGGAGCCGTGTTTCCCTGGCTTTACAATACAAAATTGCACATGATACTTACTACAATGATTTCAACATCAATTCAGATGCTATCTTTGCATTGTTAGATGGCCTAAATGATATTTCCCACTTTCTCTGCCACACCATGGTCAATGTTTAGGGAGATCATAATGTTGATGAACCACTTGACCCAATCGAAGAAGGTTTGGTGTATGATTTATAACAAAAATCTTCATCATTTGTTTCACTCTTGCTTAACATGCCTCCGAGATGGAGACAATACGTTCTTTTTAGAGCCCAACCCCATTAACAATATTACTTCTCTACCTTCACCTCATGTTGGTTCCTCTTCTAATAATGAATATAACACTAAAGGATTGTTTGTGATGGCCTTTCTTTGTGTCTTCTCTACGAAGGTTGTATGATGTTCGATCAACCAAGATTTAAAGATGTTGAAATGCATGAATATACACTCCATTTAATGTGTTACCATGATGGAAGGTTTAGAAACCACCTAAGGTTTCGGTATTTCCTTTTGAATTGGATTATGAGGCATTATAGTCGAGTCAAAACAACAATCTTTATCAAACAAAACATAGAAAACCAACTTCCGTGATGATAGCAAACCTGCGTTCCCACCTGCAAGATCTTTCTAATGATAGTTTGGTTGACCACCTAATGCACTTTCTTACTTGCTTTTGTAAGGGACTAGGTCTTAGTGGGGAAAATGTCCCCTTGAACTTTCGGACATGGTTTTCCAGCCCAGGTTCCCCTAATTTTTTTTCATCTTTGAATGAAACCAATACAAAATGGTTTGAATTACACAACATCATGCATGTAACACCTCGAATGATCCATCGACACCATCTAATGGAGAATAAATAATGTGGTTACAAATCCTCACACAACTTTTGATTTTATGCATCTATGGTTCACTATTTTTTGGGAAGAAATATTTTAAAAACACTCGCATTTTGTTGACTACCGGTATAGGTGCGTTCAGTCCATATTATTTCCATGAACTAATTTCTGCTCCTCTACTCTATTCATTGACATTTTAATAGCAACATTTCATTTTCCCTTCATGCTTGTAGATATTTTTAGCGGTGGTAACACTTTGGGGCTTCGCCCCATCTGTATGGTTTCCTTTGGCTAGAAAATGCTCCAAAGGTTAACGAAATGGATTGGGGTAACTCCAAAGAAGTGGATAAAACTAGTTAATTCTTTGAAAAATATATTTTGCATGGAATTCGAGGCCAAATTTTGGAATAATTTGCACATTTTCACGTTAACCCTTTGATGATCCATGTTCACTAGAAACAAGCTCCATTTCCAATACTTCTCTTAGCGTGATTATGAAGAGTTGCTTGAATCGAGTTCAATGACACACCAAATGTCTTGAACAAACATGCTTGTATAGAAAAGGAGGGATTGTCAGTTCCTTTTCAATGCACCGTTGGAGTTACAAACATCATCTACATTGTTCATAGACTCTAAAGGAAGAAGAAAATACACACCCACATGCAATGATGATCAATTGAACACCCATTATCTAGAAATCCTTTCTATTTGGTGAACAAATGTTGATTTCTAACCTATTCTATCTCATGCCATGCAATCTTGTAATACATTGCTAAATACACATCCAAGTCCGAATAAAAATCATAAATCTACCACAACCTTCTAGCCAAAGTTACTAAAATACCAAATGTGGATGATCCTGCTGTGAAAGCATTCATTTGGCTCCTCTTAGATATCCTTGTGGATCGAGACATAATTTCACAAGAAACTTGTCACTCGCTTCATAAACTTACGCTTGTCATTTTTAGTAGACAATTTTCAGCTTGCCTATTGGTCACAAAGTTTTGTGCGAGTTTCAAACATAGGGGATGATCCTTCAACTACCATAACGTTTATTGATTCCTACATCTCTCGGCCCGTTTCTTTGGAAATGTTGTTGTTGATTGATATAACTAAAAATTGGTCGTATGTTGCTACACGTATAGAAACAAGTGGAAAAAGGCACGGGGATTCATTAGCTAGGAAATATCCTAGCACGTGAGTTCATATTGAGGTAATTAAAATTAATAAAAGTAAAGGCAATATACCGGTAGACAAGAGGGGATGAAAGGGTTTAATTTATTAATATTTTGAATTAGGTATTGGGGGTAGGTTATAGAGGTGGGCCAAAGGAATGGGAGGTTTAATTTTAATATAAAACTAAAACATTTGAACTCTAATTTTAAAAACTAAATACCTTAAAATTTCAATTTAAGGAGTGTGGTCATAAAATTAAATTATAATATCTTTTTGAATAAAGAAATATGAATTAAGAGATTCTTAACCAAGAAATAATAAGATGGTAGAAAACTAGGATTGAGTATGCTTTTCAACACAAGTGCTATTATTTCACCATCTTAATTATTTGAAGAACTATTGATAAATGATTACAAATTACAATTTATAAGGTAATTGGTAATAGGTATTGAATGGATTCAAACTATCTTTTGAGAGAAAATGCATATTTAAAAAAATTGAGTGAGAAATATGATATAATTTTTGTTTAATATATTAGGGTAGAAATAAAAGGGGTTAATAAAATTGTCATGGAAAAATGGGTAAGTAAGGTATATGGAAAAAATAGGGGGTATTTTCATTCTAATAATATAATGGGGGGTATTATAAATTGAATAATTAGAGGTAAAAACTAGAATTAAGGGTATTCTTTAATACCCTTTGAACGAACGTGTTATACCATACTTTTACTAAGTGAATCCCCGAGAAAAAGGACACAACCAGTTGTTGTTCGTATCACTCCACGTTTCCTTACAATCCTTGAAGCTCACTTGAGATCCTATGAGGAGTTTTGTATGGTTGAGATGTTGCTTTACAAACCATTTAGAGACATTGCTAGGGACATTGGCATAAACAAATTAAAAAATCATAGAAAATTTGGAAATTATGTGTTGAAGCTACATGCTTTGGCATGTTGATAGATATTTGCAAGAAAATAACATTCCCACCATTCGAGAATCGTTTGGCACAAATTAAGAAAAATATAATATCTTCGATAGAAATGAATGACAACTCCTCTCTCAAATGCGGCTTGGAACTAAAATGCAACAAAGTGACATTAAAATGCTTGGAAAATGAAACTTTGATATTAATCACGATTAGTATGCCTTCCATTTCTACACATCTCTAGAAGAAACTTCTACTACATTTGTGGACATGAATCGACAAGCTACCTCAAACATACTTCCTTTGGCGAACTTTGGTCCACCTCCGGACACACTCTCTACAAAACAATGGCTAGTATTTGACATTGTTATGCAGAAATTTTAGCAACAAACACCAAACAATCCTCTCAAAATGATTATCCTTGGAACTGTGGGAACAGGAAAATCATACCTCATCAATATCCTCGGGCATTCATTGTCTATGTCTATGGAGAGAAAATAGTCACCCATATTGGTTCTTTCCCCAACATTGATAGCTGTTTTTAATATAAATGCTACAACTATACATGCAACACTACATATCCATATCATAAACATGTAGCCCTTGAAAGGACAAGTCACTTCTAGTATTCCAAGAATCATTGAAAGATATATGCTACATTCTCATTGATGAGATGAGCCTCAATGGGCCCAAATTGTTATGTTTAGTTGATGTCGGTATAAAAAAGATTTCCACATCACAAAAACACGCCCTTTGGCGGTTGTTCCATTATTCTTATAAAAGAACTTAGCCAACTTCCTCCTATCATGGAAATACCATTTGTATGTGGGAAATTCATATGGATCCTTGCTTTGAAAAAGCTTTTCTATTGTTGTTGTGTTGGAAACAATTTTTACGGAAATAAGGCATGTAACCCTCACGGGTAGGTTTCCAATATTTTGCTTAATATCGAAATGATGAGCCCGCCGTTGAAGATTGGGAGCTAATTATTAGCCTTACATATTCTTACATTTGGCAGCTTGAAAAAAATTCTTCCACTCTTCCATCATCTATTTGCAAAAATGAGACATTCTTATCACATAACAAAGACATGCTGAAATCTTTATGTGTTCATATTGCATGTTGCCATGTGGAAAACTCAAGAAAAAAAAATTAATCTTGATGATGAGTGTAAACACAAAATCATGCGCTTTAGGTAATTATTTAATCTCGATCGCATACTACTATTCATATGGTTTGTAAGTATAAAAATTACTAATTAACCCATGTCTTTGGCCACCTTTCTTTGCTTTGTACTTGATTCTAGTCTTGCAATATTACTTGCTCAGTCTATCTTTTTATCTTTTAACATTTTTCATTCTTGACACAGACACCTAGCTAGGATGGCAGTGCAGTGCCCAGTCTCGATCGCATACTACTATTTTTCACGCACTTTAGGTAATTATCTAGTCTCAATCACATACTACTATTCATATGTTTCGTAAGTAAGAAAAGTACTAATTAACCCATGTCTTTGGCCACCTTTCTTTTCTTTATGCTTCTGATTCTAGTCTTGCAATCTTACTTGCTTAGTCTGTCTTTTTTATCTTTTAACATTTTTCACTACTGGACACCACGCACCACACGCAACATGATTGCGGGTGCCCCGGTGCCATGGGCACCCTTTTCCTCTTTGTACTTTGGTCACACTTTTTGGGTTCTCTCTAGCTGTTTGAGAATCTTATCTTTTTGGCAGTCGGCCTCTTTAGGGTTAATTATAAAATTCAAGCAAGGGAATCATATAAATATAAATTTATGTGATCATAATAAAGGACCAAGCACTAAGCATCTACTATCTCCACCTAAGGTTGCATCCATCAAAGGAATATATAGCTCCATTTGCATCCATCTAGCTCCATCAGAAGGGACAAAGGATGGATCATATGCATCCCACTTCATAGGAGGGGAAACTATTTTTCCATGCACACATTATTTAAATTCTACATCTAGTTACTTGCTTACTACTCACAAAGTGTGATACACACAAGAGCAACCTAAGGCATAATTCCGCACAAACACACAAAAATACATTGGGTTTGAGATGTAGTACAACACTCAGTAGTAAGTCCATAATTGTGGTAGCTAAGGATAGTTTGACCCCTCATTCTGCATCTTTAATTTTTAGGATTTGATGCCTGTTTGAGGGTTTTGTAGGTGCTTTCTTCATTATAGGTTTATAACAACCTCGACAATCTTACGTGCAGCATACAGGTGATAAAAGACAAACAAGTGCAAATTTTTGTGACACCTTAGAGGAGGTTTTTTTAGCATCTACGTAGACCAGGGCACCCAAAAATCAGACTAGAGTACCCACAGGTGCCCCTATCCCTCTCTAGGTGCCATAATCCAGTCAAATCTATTAGATCCAAATTTTTCCAGGCCTCGTGTGATGATCATCCATCTCCATTCAACTAGTATCCACTGCGACATAATCTAGTGACCTCTTCGAATCAGCTAAGGCTCTCCTAATCCTCTTTGTAATTAGGGTTTCATACTTTATTGCTTAGTTGCTTGGGTATTATTTCTATATTTCATTACCAATTTATTTTATTGCAAACTTGTAATAGATTAGGCAATTATTTTACATTTTAGCATAATCATTTTGGTGAACTCGAACGCTTTCATGCTTAGGATCTTCATTTTTTTCTCTATCATAGATTGTACAATTCCTCAAATTTCTTTTTCTAATTTACTTGAGATGCATCCCAATTGTCAAGCTAGTATGGAAAATACCTTAGACACCATGTATCTTTCTCATGATACGACACCACATGCAACAAGTCCTATCTTCAATCATTTATTTGAAGACCCTAGTTTTCATGATCCTTTATCTAATAAATGCATGTTGGAATCAATTCAAGCTTTGCATTAATTATTTCAAGATAAATTTCAGACTATGTAATCCACGATTACATCTCTTAAATATGAAATCCAACATCTTAAGGATGCTTTTCAGGCTCATGTTTCTTCTCCTTCTACATCCCATCCTCATTATATGTCTTATACAAGTGCTTATATTAGTGAACCTCAAGCCATACAATTACTAGATCCTCTCACCTTTGGTCGCAATGCTACGCACCATAACATTTTTACTAAGCTCCTTAGTCATCAATTGCTTACTTTATTGTCTACTCAAGGCTATCCTCCTTACCAAATTGTAAAATATCAAGGTCGCCCATATTACAATTATCATCGAATCAATGGACATAATGAAAATGAATGTTATGCTTTACGACAAAGAATCAAGCATCTTGAGTGTCAAGGCTTTATCTCATTCGTTGTACAACATTATGCTACATGCCCATCTACAATTGTTACATCCCAATGGGTTCCTAAATCTGATTCATCTATGTCTAATGAGCATCATGCCATTATTTCTAAGGAAATTCAAGATCCGCCTAAGCAACCACCTCTCAAAATCAATATGGTACCTCCTCCTCTCAAGCCATCTATGAAATTACCAATTCAAAATACGTAACCACCTCTCAAAATCAATCTACCTTCTTCTACTATCAATTCTTCTGCACTATCATCAATGCCACCTAAGTTACCATCATTTAAGATTCATTCCCATCCTGTTCCACTTTCATTTCCAATTCATTGTATCAAAGTAACTACCCCTTCTACTAATGATCATGAAACATTTAAAACTTCACCACCATCGCATGGTCTTGATTTTTCTTTTGCCACACATGCTTCCACCGCTTCATGCTAACTTGGTCTTTCGTAGGTGACTCTTGTCATCTTACCCCCTAATGAAATACTCATGTTTTTTCCGTTCTTACATGACTATTGATTGATCTCTCACAACAAGAGGGTCATTTCATCTTCACATATCTACCTATTACATCATCACTCATACATACATACATTTATTATTATCTATCGCTAGTCTCACATATGATACAATATTTCATCAACTTCACACTATCAATTACACTTCATCATCTTCACACCTCACCTATCTTCCTATTCCAAACATCATTCATCGAATAACACACTCATCATCACACATTTGGGGGCATCACACTTACTCCCCCCACCACACATTTTATCATTATCAACTATCATACATCTTACACGCATCACATCTAGTCTTTTACATTCATCATACACATCTCGATACATTTTTATTGTTATTACACGATGACAAAATCTTTTGCTTTTATTTACACTTGACTTGTTGAGGGCATCCTACACATGAACCTCACACACTGCACAATAGACACTACACATCACACATCTTCACACATCTTACATACATACATCCTACATCCTACATCTTACATATTATGTCTTACATTTACTATACATCTACACATCTTATCTCATCTATGAATATGACATTACATACTATGCATCCTATATTACACACTACACAATACGCATTACATGATTATTTCTCCTCACTACATCTACTACACATATTACACATTCTACTCATCTCCTCATACACACTGCACTCACGACCTAATGACACACTCTAGTCTCATGGTCCGTACTAGGCTACTGAGGGTATAGAAATCAAATGGACGTCATCACACTCACACATTCAACCATGCAACTTTTTTTTCTCATGCGATATTCGTGGATTAGTGATATATGCCATAAGCTACATCATCACTTCTTCTAGCATCCTTTAGTGATATATGCCATACGCTACATCATCACTTCTTCTAGCATCCTTTAGTGATATACGTTTTAGGTGAAAACATCACTTCTTCTACACATCTTGTGATATACACTTTAGGATAAATCATCACATATTATCACACCTCATATTTATGCTGCATATCATCACTACTCATTCATCACATCATGCCACACATAACACATTGTTTGAACCATTTCTCAAAGATCACTCTTGTTTACGGTTCATTCTTGATGCTGAGGGGGAATAAATAAATGAACCCCATTGCATATAATTCCATTCACTCAGGGGGCATGTGGATCCTATCATTCACTCTCTATTCCATTCCATCCATCCACAACATATTACATATCTTGGTTGCATTTAATTTTTCTTACATTTACTTGTTACATGAAAATCTCATTACACATGCTATATAGATATCTTATATGCCATTATCTTTATCATAAACACATGTGTGTTCACTTTCTTTCTAGTTGCGATTATAAACTCTAAAGATCCATTACATGCAAGTAAGGATGTTTGGTGCAAGTACCTATTACTTGTCCCATAAAGGCTCTTGGGGCATCAAATTTTGTATACTACAGGTGCTTTATTATTCCATTTTGTTTCATAACAAACTACTTTATCATATTATACATGCTTTGACACACTTTTTATCTCACTAACATGATAACAAGGTGTTTCATGTGTAGTATCTATTTTGTGAGACTATTTTCCACAATGGTTATATGTTACATTGCATGTGCCTATTTGTCATTGTATGCCATTGTATACAAGCTTTTCCATTTGTCTTGAGTGTGCAATTGTATGTCTTTGGCTTCATCACCTTGATTTTCTTGTGACATCATGAATGATGTCCCATGTATGCATCTAATTTTCACGGTTTACATTGTCTTCTTGCGTGTTTACACATGATTTGTTTACCTTACATTTCATCTTATACATGCATGTATGTCTTTTCTCATAATAACACTTGTCTTCTAGTCACTTGTTTGCATGTGCCTTGGTTTCTACCAAACACATCCCCTTCCCCATGCAAGGAACAATTTCAATGATTGGTCTTCTTTTGGTCTGCATTCTCCTTTAGTGACATTGCATGCACCCCTAAAGAGGGGGCATCATTTAGGTGAATCAGTCACCCCATACAATGATTTACACACATTATACAACACAGTTCAAGGCTCAAAATCAGATTTGGTTGCTTAGTACAACGATGCATTTCCTTGAGTGCCTATAACCAGGGGCAGTTACATAGTAATTGGGTTCAACTCAATCTCAGAAATCTACTCAATGGATTTTACATGGCAGATTTTCCTTAGGACATGCGTTGGTACACACCATATATAGTGATGTTTTATTCTGGGTAGAAGTTAAAGTATAAAGAATAACACTAGACCTTCTCGCTCTACATTACTTATGCCATGGCGTCGATCACCAAAAAAATCGAGACAATACAAATATCTCTAAAGTTTCGGGAAGTGGTTAAAGGTTAGAGGATAAATAAGACTTTCCTCCCTATAATTGTTCGACCAATGGCGTGAGATCACCTAAAAAAACTTACACTTCATCGACATGATACTTTCTACACTCTTTCCTCTTTATAGATCGATTCACATGTTCTTTTTTCACATTTTCGAATATTTTCTTTTACATACTTCTTTACATATTATTTATACATATTGTAACATCCCGACTTTTAGAACTCAATATTTTTAATAAGGCTTAATTGGAATGATATTTTGTGGAATTCAAATTTTGAATTATTTTGGCATTAACTTATGTGTTAATTATTCCTTGTGGAATGTGGCACATAGTTTTATTTAAAATAAATAAATAAAACAATTAAACTTAGCCTAAAGCTAAGTGGAGGCATTTTTGAAGTTTAATTATATTTAAATGGATTTTGGAATCCATGAAATAAAGGAGAGTTAGGTTTTGATATTTACCATTTAGTATGGCGTGAAGAGAGGAGGAGATAGAGGGGAGACCATGTCAAAAACAAATATGGAGGATTTCATGGAAGTTTTATGGCCAGCTGGAGATAATTTTGGGCCTGTAATTTGGGATCTTGCCATTCTTTATTGCAGCAATGTTGGGGAGAAATTAAAAAAAAAAAGGTTTTGAAGTTTTATTTTGTATGGTGTGGAGCTAGGAAGATGGAGGAAGAAAATAGAGAAGGAAAGAGGAAAAGCACAGAGGTTTTTTGGTCTTCTTCATCTCGAATCTTTCAGGCAAGGGTTTCTTAATTTTGTCTATGCAATATTTTACAAATAAATGCATATTCAGTTTATTCCTCTTCTGGGTAATGATAAATATGGATTATCTATTGTGGGTATTAATATTTTCAAATCAATCCTTTATGGGTATTTGGAAAATGTGTTTATTGTAATATGGGCATTATATATTTCAGATCTCTCAAGTATTGGAGCCAGAGATTTCATTTTTAAAATCCTTACTTGATAAATGGAATCAATGAGGTTATTCATTTGGGTATTGAGAGAAGCTTTCTAGACATTTTTGTTATGAGTTTTGGACTGTCTCCAACCTACATTTTTAAATGTTGGAATGTTGTTTTTTCTGTTGATTCGTTGGTTTGCTACAACTATTATAAGTTGTGTTATTTTTGTTGTAACAACTACTAGAAGAGCTGTGTTCTTTAAGGATTTATTGGTGTGGTAACAGCTGCTAGAAGTGTTATTTTTATTAAATTATTGCTGCATTTGTTGTTGTAGCATGGGCTGTTATAACGTCGAGTTTTAGTTAATTCCTTACTGCGTGTAGTTAATATTTGAGGTGTTGTTTTGCTGCAACATTAGCTATCAAAGAACAGTGCTTTGGGGTGATTTCTATGCTCCATATTTGCTATTGATTGCTATTTTCTTTGCTGTAATTTTTGCTACTAGTATGTTGTATTTTGATAAATGGTTAGTGTGCAATCAATTGCATAGCATTTTGAAAGAATGTTGTGCTATGAAATTTTTCAAATGATTAGTGTGAAATCATTTGGCTAGAATATTTAAAGAATGATGTGTTGTGACATTACATCAAACAATTGATATGCAGTCTTTTATTGGCATAAATACATGAGTATGGATTATGACTTTTTTATCATGTTGCTGGAATGAATTCATTGGAATTTATGTGAAGTTATTTTATGGAAATTTATCATGCTATTGGAATGCACTCTTTGGTCCTTATGTGAAGATATTTTTTTATGGCATTCGGTCATGATGTTAGCATGCATTCGTTGGATTGTATGTGAAGTTCATTGTAATGAATTTTGTCATATTGTTGGCATGAATTCTATGGATTATATTGGAGGTTTATATTATGACATTTTGTCATATGGTTTGCATGCATTCTTTGAGTATAAAAGATTTTTGTGCCTTTTGAAAATGTGCTATGTTGCTGATCTGAATTGGCATATTGTTCATTTTGAGCTTGTGAAGTGAAGTTCATGATATGAAATTTTGTCATACAATTAATATGCATTCCTCGAATATATGTGAAGTTCATTATATGACATTTTTTCATATGGTTGGCATGCATTCTTGGGTATAAAGGATCTTTTGTTCCTCTTGGAAATTATGTTATGTTGCTGATCTGATTTGGCATAAAGCTCATTGTAAGAATTGTAAAGTGAAGTTCATGTGGATGCTTTGACAATTGCTTATCATGCCTTCTCCTTTTTATATGGAGCATATATGTGACATTTCTTCAAACAGTTGGTATGCTGATTTGATTTGGCATGAAATAATATTATGAAATGCATTATGTAATCAACCTTACGTGAGGTAAGTTTTATGCATTTTCATGTAAGATGGTTAAAGACACCACTCTTGAAAGGTATTCTGAACTTGGATAGTTCATGCATGTATACATGCTTTTTGAAATCATTATTATAATAATGAATGAATTAGTATGTTAATGCATGACTGTATATTCGAATACGTTTTCATTTGTAGAATACTACATATATGAAAATGGAAATCCTTGCTAGTTCAGTTTGAGTTGCCCCTTGTTGAAAATACATACCATTACGGAGATAAGGGAAAGGAAAGAATTTGAAGGGATTCAAGCTGATTTCAGATCTTGCTTGGTTACTGTTATATTTCAGTTATGGAATAAATTATACTTGATGTATTGCTGGAATAATTAGTATATTATATAAGCTTATGAGGATTTTTTCCATTGCATGTAACCTTATAAGATTGTACTGAGATATTGAAAATAATGAAATGTCCTTTGGACTCAAAGCTGATTTTTATTGATGTGTTTAGCACATATGATTTGTTTGTATAATTGTATGATTTGATTATGTGTGAAATCAACATATCAATTAAGCAATGGGAATAATGGAAAAAATAAATAAATAAAAATTTGGACCTCGGTTTTCGAGGTCCTTACACATATACATATGTATTTGACTACTTGATTGTCTTCTCTTTTGCACATCCATCCGTGTGGGAAGCAAGTAGTCAAAAACATCACCAACATCACACACATCGACACCAATAATAGGTACATCATACACATTGACATACACACACACATTTACTCCGTAGGTTCATTCTCATCACCTTTTTACACTTTTACATCTTTAGTCTCCATGCTCCATCTTCTCATCACTCCATGATTGTCTAGTCCATCAACACATTTTCTACATCAATTTACATGGATATTAGGTACGTATCTCTATCTACTTTATGTTACCAAACATTCTACTCACCAAGTATAAAGTGGGGACAAATGTAGACAAAAAATCACACACTTTAGGTAATTATCTATTATTGATCGCATAATACTATTTATATGGTTCATAAGTAAGAAAAGTACTAATTAACCCATTTCTTTAGCTACCTTTCTTTTCTTTATGCTTCTAATTCTAGTCTTGCACTCTTCATTGCTCAGTATGTCTTTTCATCTTTTGACATTTTTCATTCTAGACACGAGCCTAGCTAGGATGCTAGTGTCGGGCGCCCTCGTTCCCTCTAGGTGCCCTTGTCCTTTTTATACTTTGGTCACACTTTTTGGGTCCTTTTTATCTATTTGATAATCTTATCTTTTTGGTATTCATACTTTTTGGGGTTAATTATGAAATTCAAGCAAAGGAATCATATAAATATAAAGTTATGTGATCATAATAAAGGACCAAACACTAAACATCTACTATCTCCACCTAAGGTTTCATCCATCAAAGGAATCTATAGCTCAATTTACATCCATCTAGATCCATCACAAGGGACAAAGGTTGGTTCATCTGCATCACACTTCATACGAGGGGATTCTATTATTTCCAAGAACACATTATTTACATTCTACATCTAGTTACTTGCTTGGTACTCATAAAGTGCGACATGCACAAGAGAAACCTAGGCCAAAATTACGCACACACACACATAACTACATTAGGTCTAAGATGACTACAAAACTTAGTAGTAAGTCCATCATTGTGGTAGCGAGGATAGTCTAACCCCTCATTATGCATCTTTATTTTTAGTATTTTATGTTTTTTTGAGGGTTTTGTAGGTGATCTCTTGATTGTAGGTTTACTGACCTCGGTGATCTTACTGATGGCATACATGTGATCAAAGGAGAACAAGTTCAAACCTCTTGTGACACCTCGAGAGGATTTTTATGATAATATATGTAGACAAGGGCACCCAAAAATCAGACGGGGCACCCATGGGTGCCCTTGTCAAGTCAATTTTGCCGGATCTACATTCTTCTAGGCTTCATGTGATGGTCCTCCATCTCCATTCAATAAGTCTCCACTGCAACATAGTCCAGTAACCTCTTCGAATCAGCTAAGGCTCTCCTAACCCTATTTGTAATTAGGGATTCATACTTTATTACTTAGTTTCTTAGGTATTATTTACGTATTTCATTACTCATTTATTTTACTCCAAACTTGCATTAGATTAGGATATTATTTTACATTTTAGCATAATCAATGAGAAACTCTAGGCCAAGTTATGTAGTTGAAAAATAGTTATGCTTTGACTTCTAATCTTTGGGTGTTAGACCTTTTCAATGGCTCACATTGGTGAGATTTTGGAATTATTTACAATCAGTGTATGGCCCCCATGCTTGCTAATGTTTATAGCTATTGACTTCTCAAAATACAAAGGCCCTCTGTGGTGTACTAAGGATTCTACATATGTTCCAATTGTCCCAATCACTTGGAGCATCTGTTAACAAATTCCCCTCATGATATCTTGGGCACTAACTGATTTAAAAATATTAAAAATATGTTAAAACCTAATGTAGAGTGACAATGAAACGATAAAGAAATAAATTACAAATCCGACACTGAGTAATAAGATAGAAAAATAATGAAACCTAGGTGCAAGAGAAGGGATAAAGTACTTAAGCGATTTCAAAATTAATATTGGAATATGCCAAATTGGAAGACGTATAATCATAAGGAGGAAAATGTCATTCATCGTTCCCAAAAAACTATGCAGCTGTCGGATCTTCTGGACTAGGATGCTTAGACGCGCGAGAGATTGCTCATGGGCACCTATGACTATGAAAAGCGGCCATATTCTAAATTTTACTATGACACAAGATGTTTTCTAAATGTCACTACCAACCACCTATAGGTTTTGGTTGATCGCCAAGTTCAGTTGAAATATGTAAAGAAAAAGAGCACATGTAAAAACCCAAAACATGTTAAATCCTAAAAAGAAAAAGATGAAAATGGGGAGTTGGATGACCCCAAACGGTGAGATGATTGAGTGAAATTACAATCTAGGCATTGCACTACATTTCATACTCTACGTAGTTCCGCATGCACGTGTGTGTGAAGAATTGTGCCCTAGGTGGATCTTTATGCAAGATGCACTTGAATGAAGAGCAATAACTAGATGTCGCAATGTAAGTAGATGTGTGCATGGAAAAATGAACTTCCCCTCTTATGAATTATATACGAGAAGAAGAATGCAGTCCCTTGTCCCTTGAGTGATAGCTAAATGGATGCTTTGATGCTCTTGAAATGAATTTGGATGCAAGCTTAGGTGATAATAATAGATGTTTAGAACTTGGTCTCTTATCATGATCACATAGCTTTATATTTATACAATTCCCTTGTTTGAATTTTGTAATTAATGACTAAAATGCTGACCCATAAGAAAACAAGATGCCTAACAACTAGAAAAGTCCCAAAATATGTGAGATAGATACAAAGAGGTCGAGGGCACCCGGAGGATAGGGGTGCTTGAGCGGTAGTGTCTAGACTCAAAAAATATGAGGTATAGAAAGTCGATTGTTAAATAGGGTGTGTAAGGTCAAGAAGGAAAGAAGGAAACCAAAAAAAAAAAGAGGTTAACGATAATGGTAAATTAGTAATTTTCTTGATTAGGAATCATATGAATAGTGGTATGTGGTCATGACCTAGAAATATACCCAAGTGCATGATTTAGTGTCTACATTTGCCGCCACTTTATGTTGTTGAGATAATGCTCGATAACATAAAGTAGATAAGATATGTGTACCTGATAACCATGTAGATCAATGGAAAAAACATGCCGAAGAGATAAGAAAATTTGTGGAGTGATAAAAAGAAGTGTGAAAGATAGAGAAGAGGAAGTGACCCTAGGGGTGAAAAGCGTATGTGTATATGTCACATTGTACCTATTGTTGATGTCACTTGATGCTTGATGATGTGAGTGATACTTCCCATAAAGACAAACTGTAAAAGAGAAGAGAAAAAGAGTAGTCAAATATGTGTATATGAAAAATTTGATCCAAACATGTAAAAAGTGTGTAAAAAGTATGTAAAAATGCAAAAAGGAACATGTGCACTTGATCCATGATGAGTGAAAAGAGAATAAAGGATCTTGAAAATGTTGTAGAAGAATGATTTTTTGGCAATCTCACGCCAATAACAAGTTTTTGGGTGATCTCACACCAAGTGTGAGTTTTTAGGTGATCTCACGCTACGACAAAAGAAGTGTAGGGAGAAAGGTATAGTGTTATTCTTCATATTTTGATTGCTTCCCAATGCTTTATACACCACTGTAGATGGTGTTATCCTTCTTTGTTCAATTTTAATCTATTTTGATCTAGTTCGATCTAACGCAAATAAGAAAAGGAGATAACATGCATGTTGATTCTTTGGAGGAATGTGTGCATTATGTGAAAACCGCTGAAAACGGTGCTGATATGAGAAAATCGATGTAAATATCCCCTGGTCATAGGCACCCATGAAGGGTCAAGAGCTCCTAGGTGCTCATGTTTATATCTGGGCATTGGCTTTTGTGTTATCTTTGAAGATCCAAGTTATATTCTAGGCCATTTTGAGACTATAAACTATGATGATTCTATCTTGATTTGTGTTGTAATATAACTAAAAACTATTAAATGGGGTGGGTGATTCACCTAGCAGATCCCCCTTCATTTGGGGTGCATGTGACATCACTAGGGGGATGCAACCCAAAGAAGAGGACCGAATACCGATCTAAAAATGATGCCTGCAGGGGAATGTGCTTGGTAAAAACCAAGGCACATGTAAACAAAGTGGCTAGGAAACATGTGTTAGTGGAGACAAGAAAAATAGGCATATAGAAGACAATATGTAATCTAGCAAGAAAAAATATAATGTAGACTGCAAAAAGTGGGTTACAAACATGGGACATCACTCATAATGTTGTAAGACAATCGGGGCGAAGCGGCCAAAAAATACAATGTGCATGAGAAGACAAAGAGCATAGCACGAAAATAATGACATATAATGGAAAGCAATGGAAAATAGTGACAAGCAAAGAGTATAAAAAAACCATGGTAGAAAATAGTTCCTTCAAAGCTAACACTACACATGAAGCACCCGTTATCATGTTAGAAAGATAAAAAGTATGTCAAAATGTGTATGATATGATATAAAGTAGTGTCCTAGACACCTATGATGTACACAAAAATATATGCCCCGAGTTGTTATGGGATTTGGTAATAGGTATAGTATAGAGCATGTGTGCTACATGTAAAAATATGTGTAAAGTATTCATTCACAACTAAAAGGCAATTGAACGTGCATGTCTATATAGAAAAGATAATGACATACTAATTATCTGTCTAGCATGTGAAACAAAGAGTACATGTAACAAGATTAAGCAAGAAAGAGTATGTGCGACCAAGATACATTATTATACTGTGAGTGTGAATGGAATGGAATTCAATGTGAGTGTGATAGGAACAACGTGCTCCCTGAGTGAATGTGTATGAATATGCATGAGATGAGGTTCATTTATAAAATACCCATTGACAGTAAAAAATGAACCATAGAACAAGAGTGCGTCATTGGGAAATGGTTTGAATTAGTGTGCTAGAAAGAAATGATCGAGAAAGCATATAACATAGAAAGTGAGTAAGGATGGTGAGGTTCATTTAAGATTTAGACCCTCAACAGTTGAGTATGAACCATGGAACTAGAGTGCATCACGGGTAGTGTGTTGTGATGAATGTGTGCTAGAAATATGTATCGTGAATGTGTCAAATGTGGAATGTGTTGTGGGTATGATGTGAGGTTCATGAAAGTAGTATGCCCTCGAAAGTCAAGTGTCAACTACATCACAAGAGTGCATCATAGGGTAATGACGATACCCGTGTATCAATATGTGAAATATGCATACAGAAGGCTAGATGCGAAGCATGAAGTGAAATAGTAGAAATGTGAGAAAATTGATAATTCTAGAAGGGGGAGGAAGAGTAAACTTGATGCCCCCAAGCGTGTAATGGTGAGTGTGATATCCGATAAAAGTGAAAGAAAAGGGTCCTCCGGTAGATGCATGAGGAGATAAAGGCACATGACTATCTTTGTTAGATTAATGATGTATGATGTATTGGTGAGAGAGACCTATGAGACCAATGAGGCAATGGAAACCTATGTGGATAAGACTATGGATGTGATGAACTCCTATGTGAAGAAGAATGTGAAGATGAAAACCTATGTGAAAGAGAGCATGAAAGAGATGAATACATATGTGAAGGAGAGCGCGTAGGCGATGAAAATCTATGTAAAGGAGCTTCTCGAGTGGTGGACCTAGACCGATGAGACCGAGTAGGTCGTGTGTGAATTGGAGAGTTAGGAGTAGATTTATCTTTAAATTTTAGAGGTCACGGGGACCTAGATGTTCTTGAGAGTGAAACGAAAACCTCAAAAGGAGGCTGCAACCACGGTGCATATGGCGGAACACCATTGATAGTAATAAATTGCTTGTTATGAATGAAATTTAGGCATAAGTGATTCATGAAAATGAAAACTTGAGTTTTATGGGGCTAGGGAATACATAAGAGAAAGTCACACCCTTTGATTTGAAGGTGCCATAAAAATGGCACAATTATGGTAAGAGGACCAATGGTGACTAGAAGCTTGATCTAACCGTATGATTTAGGAACTAGTTATGAAATATGTGATAACAGATAGTCAATAGCAACAATAAGAGCAATAGAGCACACACACATATGAATCAATGGATAAATCATTGTATTATTGATAACATGAGGCCCGATAGAAGCATTGATATGTAATGTGTTAGAGGAGAATGTAGTGTGATAGTCGTAGTCGAGAGAGAATGTAATGAATGGAGAAGATTCCTCAATGTGAGTAAAGAGAAAATCAAAGGTCCTTAATGGAGGATGAGGCACTACATGATATGTATGATTGGCTGAAGATTCAACCATTTTCTTGTCATGTTTAGGAAGAGGATTGTTGAAGATCTTGAGCTTGTGATTTTCATTGACCGACATAGATGCCGTAGGATCAGGAAGCTCAATTGCATTATTATCGATAAGATCTTGAATAAGATTTTGAAGTTTGAAACATCAATATGTAGAATGCCCAATGCATTGATGATAGTTGCATTTGAAATTTTCATTGTAATTACAACCTTTAGGACAAGATGGGTCCAGATTGAGTAGAGGAGGAAGTGCAATGGGATTAATCTTGACAAGTTGCAGCAATAGAATATGCAGAGCACAAGGAAATTTAGTAAATGTACGCTTAGGCAGTTACCAATGAAGCTTTTTAGGATTAAATACAACATTGAAAGTAGCTTTAGCTTCAATAGGTTTAGTAAATGGATTGAAATTTGATTTACTTTGAAAGAACGTAGAAGATGAAGCCTACTCATGATACTTAATCTTTCTGATAGATAATAGTTTTTTTGTGTAGCTTAAGAGTATGAAATAACTGATCGAATAATGGAGATGTCTCGAAGACAACACTCTCCTAGAGAGGCGGTAGTAAAATTTGGATGAATATATCTTGAAGTTCAAAGTCCACAAACACATTAGAAATCTTAGCTAAGTTGTTCTTATATCACAATACATAATCCACTATATGTTCTCTATATCCTATTTGATTTATGCTAGTTGAGCATATGATAGCTCGAGAACCGATATTGATATAAAAATAAGTGAGGAAAGCATCGACTAAATGTGTAAAAGATATTCGAGTGGACATGTAGATCGTAGAACTAACACATTACATAATCTAGACATGCTATATGAAATGCTCGGAGATGCTCTTGAGGGTCACCATGGCCATTGAAAATGGGCATCTTAGGAGTGACAAAATCAAAAGGAAGAGCATAAGTGGAAATCATGGGTGCGAAAGGGGTATAAAGTAGTAATGTGGAATCTAGAGATGGAAATGCATAAGAAGTAGCTTGTTGCAATTGACGGATTTGAACTTGAAGATCCTGATAAAGAGAGGATAGATCTTGAGTGCCAGCGGAAGATACTTTCCACATGTGAGAAACAAGAGGTGGAGTGAAGTGGTTGGTGGGAGTAGGAATAGAAATAGGAACAATAGAAGTAGGTGGAAGAGTGGAAGTAGGGGTTGAGTAGAAATAGGCATGGAAGCGGGGATGGATGCAGGAACATTAAGCTCCGCAAGATTGGTAGCCTCCTCATAAGTAGCGAATAAAAGTAAGTCTAGATCTTGAGGATGTTCAACAAGATGATCATTGAGATCTTGAAGGTGGGATTTAGTAAATTCACCATAAGATTGAGCCATAATGAGAAGATGATAAAAGACTTAGAAGCAAGGTGGATTTAAGCGAGGGGTTTACCAAATGATTTAATAAATATTGAAATAATGTTAAACCCTAATTACAGAGTCACAACAAAATGATAAAGCAATAAAGTATATATATGACCTAAGCAATAAAATAGAAAAATATGAAACCCTAGGTGCAAGAGAAGGGATAAAGTACTTATCTTATTTCTCAATTAATCTAGACTGTGCTAAATTGGAAGACTAATAAACAAGAGGAGGAAATGTCATTACTATGCCTAGAAAATTGTGTAACTTTTAGATCTTCTTGGACTAGGTGAGGGATGCCTAGGCATTAGAGACTACACCTGGGTGCCTGTGACTATTAAACAATTTATAATCTAAATTTTATAATGTTGTAAGATGTTTGCTAAATGTCAATATCAATCACCAATAGGTCGCTGGTTGATTGTTGAGTTTTCCTGAAACCTACAAAGAGAAATAGCACCTGTAAAACCCCCCAAAAAATTAAATCCTGAAAAGAAAAAGATGCAAATCGGGAGTCGAATGACTGGCGAGTCACACACCGAGTGAACTTATGATTTAGGTGCTCCACTACATTTCAGACTCCATGTAGTTGTGTGTGTGTGTGTGTGTGTGTGTGTGTGTGTGTGTGTGTGTGTGTGTGTGTGTGTGTGTGTGTGTGAAGAATCATTCCCTAGGTGGTTCTTTTTTAAGACACACTTGAATAACGAGCAATAGATGGATGTAGCAATGTAAGTATATGTGTGCATGGAAAGATGAACTTACCCTTATATGAAGTGTATGACAAGAGTGTAGTCCCTTGTCCCTTGAATGATAGTTAGGTGGATGTTTTAATACTCTTGAAATGCCTTGTAGCCTTAAGCGATAGCAATAGATGCTTAGAGATTGGTCCTTATTATGATCACATATCATTTTATTTGTGTGATTCCCTTGTTTTAATTTTGTAAGTAACCACTAAAATGCCGACCCATAAGAAAAGAAGATGACCAATGGATAGAAAAGACCCAAAAAAATGTGAGCCAACTATAAAGAGGTTGGGGGCACCCAGAGGGACGGGGACGCCTAGGTGCTGGTGTAAAGCTTTAGAAAATTTGAGGTATCGAAAGTCAAACTGGGAAATAGGGTGTATAAGGCCAAGAAGGAAACCAAAAAAGAAAGTAAAGAGGTCAAAGACGGTGGTCAATTATTACTTTCTCACTTAGGAATCATATGAATAGTGGTATGTGATCGAACATGGAAATATACCCAAGTGCGTGATTTAGTGTCTACACTAACTATCCAAATATCTCAAGGCCTTACCTTGGACAAGGTTGCAATTGATATTGGGAACAAAAGAACATATAGGGTTGACATTTTATAAATTTTCCAAGGGTTTGAAAATAACAAACCTTTGATTATGTCCTCCATTTACTTTCCAGAGGTTCAACAAAATGGTGATTGTGCCTTATGTTGTGGCCAAAAATGAGAGGAATAAAGGCTACTTACTTTTTTAGAGAATAATGTCTCGTCAGTTCCATTTATTTGATGAAAAAATAGATTAGCTTCTCTTCTTTTTCCTTGCTCTAGATTTCTGCCAAACTAAATTATACCAAAACTAGCACAACATGCTTCTCTTTTGTTATTCTTATGTCTCTAGTCAAATTTAATAGTTTACGATTACTTCATATGTTTGAGAAAAATTCACATAAATCACATAATTATTTACCGGATATTTTTATCCATTATCTACTGACCAAACTACATGTTCTCTTTACAAAATGTGCCTTCCCTTTTTCTTTGATAATCTTGTAGATGCCTAGATGACATGCATGCAACCAACATCAAAAAAGGAATAGCAATAAAAATTTGGTGCCTCCCAAAAACAATTCATGCCTTTGATACTGAAGAAAGAATTTCAATTGCATTAACATCACCGAACTTTGTAATTAAGTGTGTGCAACATGAATTTCTAGGAAAAGTCCTTCTAATGTTTGTGACTTCCCACATGGTTGTGGGTAATGCACAAATGAATTGGACCAGCCGTTGTTGCAATACATCGAGAACCTTATCGTGAAAAAAATTAACCCCGAGGATTCGGAGGAATAATTTGACTATCATGCTATGGAGAATCCTGCACATGCCCGATTGGGTAAGTGCACCAAGTTGGGGGCAAAAGGGGGTCTTAAGTGGACACATTTTTGGAAAAATAAAAATTTTTTTAACTTGTACGAGTTTTTGAAATAGTTACACTCAAAATTGGAAGATGTAGAAATATGAATCATATAATTTTGAGTCTAGTTTATAAGCTACAAAATTTTATTGAAAACAAATAAGTTTAAGTAGGTCAAACAACTAAAATACCAACATGTGCTCTGTTTTTAAAAAACCATAATAGAGTGACTTTCTGCCCCCACCATTTTTTGAGCACCATTGAGTATTTTTGAAAACCCTATAATAGAAAGATAGCTAGGAGCATATAGTTTGTGTTAGAATTTATTAGAGTTTTTAGCGAATATTTTTTTATTTATGATTTTTCTAGTACAAAAATTTTATGTTTTGAAAAATAATAGAGCTCTAACCGTGCCCCCTAACTACCTCAAAAAATATCTAAAAATTAGATTTTTTTTGAATATGTATAGAATTATGCCTAGTTTGTGCCTAAAAATTTTTATTCAATTTTGATGAGTCAAAAAAAAATACACAAAAAAAGATAGACATGTTTAAACTTCAAAAATAGCTATAAAAAGGCATAGTTAAGAAAATAAATAATATGGAAACCTTGTATTTGTTAGAAAAATTGAAAAATAATATTTATACAAAGAATAAACTTTGTTTTACGTCGTGGTATAATTTTTGTTAAACAAATTGATCATTTGATGTTGATTTATCATGACGGAAGTTAGATTTTTGTGTTTTTTACAAAAACATGCGGTTTGTTGTGTTTGTGTGCAGGTCCATGCCTTAGGATTGGGGATCTAAACTAGATCCCAAGCCTTGAGGCATGTGTTGGAAAAGGTAAAAAACATAACGTGTACGTGTTATAGCACATACACGTTATTCTTTGTTTATATATTGTGGCCCCCAATGTCCCTTTCATCTCTTTCATGGGAATTTTGCATACATTCTGTTTGGTCTGCAATTTTCTGTACATTCTTGCATGATTTTTTAGTAGTTCATTTTGTCCCCTACCCCACTAGTTGATTTTTTCTAATCATGGGTGATAAAATTCGAGCTAAGGACAAGAGGAAAGTCAAGAACAAGACACCGGAGCAATTGGAAGAGATGAGAATAAAGAAATTGAAGAGAATGCAAATACTTTGTGTAGGGAAATGTACATCTGCTATATCAAATGTAGCTAATGTATTAGAATATGGGGATGAAATACATAATGAAAATATAGAGAATAATGATTTTTCAATGAATAATGATATTTAATTGAATGAAAATGTTGGCATGGATGAAGAAATTGATATGAATCCAATTGTTGAACCCTTACCCAAGAATCGAATGTTAACCCCAAAATTTTTATGAAAAAACTTGAATGAAGAAAGTAACCTTGTAAATGAATCTTCACCTCTAAGAACACCTCCTTCCATTTTGAAAAGAAAACCAATTCACTTAATTGAAATTGATGAAAACATTAGAAAACCAATACCTAACAAAATGTCTGAAATAAATGTGAGAAGAAAAGCTAGTGGAATTGAGATAATTACTTTGAGAATTTAAATGACACACAAAGATGTCAATTATTTGTTACATAGATGAAATTAATTAAGATGAGACCTATAATGAAGACCACGGGGTTAAGAACATTTAATGTTGTTGATCAAAATGCGTCAATTATTGAAAACATACATAAAACATACCAAAGCGTAGGTGGCAAAAAGATGCACCAAAGATAGTAATGCTACATGGCGTGCACTTACTAATTGTATAGTAAGTGATAAAATAGTTAATAAATGCTTGATTAGAAAAACAAGCAAGGCTGCTTTCAAAGCTAAAAATAAAAACACTAATGAAAGCAATAGAGAGACGTAAACGTCTTGAGTCATCAATAACATTGAATATTGGGATTTCTCTAGCGAGAATTCTACGAAAAGACAAGAATACATCGATATTATACAAGAATTAATTGTAAAATTTTGGAATGAGAACACAAGGGTGTCACCGAATAGAAAAGATATAGTAAAAAGAAGAATAGGTTCTTGTAATCGTGAATGTGTGTAAAACATTTCTTAGATATGACTCAAACACAATTATTCTTTAAGTTTAAGAATGAAAATCCACAAATTAACATTAGCCAAATATTCTTTGAAATGAGCAAACCCTTTTATGTGAAAATCAATCACTCACGTACCACTTGTTGTTGCAGGCATCATGTTGAATTTTTAATACATTATGATGTTTTTTTGTCAAATACGTTGTGTTTTGCATACTAACATCATGTTGCAGGAGTGTGGATTAAATGTTCCACCAAAATATTCAAGGGAATTTATTCCAATAATATTTTGTGAAAAATCAACTAGACAATTTTTTTAACAAAGCATGTTTGGATGGAACGTGTAATGTATGTGGTGGCTTGCCAAATATGAAAAGTTGTATCCATGAGGAGAGTATAGATCCAATAGGAAAAGAATTGGTTGGTTTCACCAAATATAAAATGGTGGCATATCAATTAAAATATGGAAAAGAATCTAAGAGGTGTGAGATTGTTACAAAATAATGACCTATCGAGAATATATGGTCAAATTCGAGGGAATTTTTTTATGAGTATGCAAGGCACACACATAGAGCTCGATGGTTGGATGAAAAATTCAAGTTAAACAAGGACACATTCCCACTTGGTACTATTGTTTCAGTAGTTGACTTTGTATATAATTACACATTGCAGCCACAAATGGAGGTTCAATTTATAACTCATTGCAAGTTGTTATTTTCGTGCATATAACATTCATGCACTCTCCAGAAAAGCACTGAGCAAGATTGAAAAATATTAAGAGAGTATCATTTCTACATCAGTGATGATCGGACACATTCTATAGTATATGTACAAGGGTGTTTCCAGGTGTTTTATGCAAACTTGAATGAGAGGAACATTAGTTTCGATCAACATTACATTTAATCGGACAACCGCACATCACAATTCAAGAATGCACAAAGAAACAAATGTACACCATATCTAGAGTTTTAAAGAGGCAGAGCATGGAAAAGGAGAGCATGATGGTGCAAGAGCATGTGTGAAAATAGAACTTGTAAGAGAAGAGTTAAAGTTCAAGGATGGTGCTAAATTTACAGATGCAAAAAAATTGTCGATTGGTGTGTCAAGAATATGGGCCATGAATCTCAAGAGAGATCAATGGTTCGTAGATATTTTTGGTTGATAGAGGAACACCATTTGACAAACTTTGAAGATTGTATGACAATTGTAGGATCAAGTGATATGCACTCATTCCGTAGTTTAGATGCAAATTCTTGGACTATTTATACTAGGTGCATGGCATGTTTTTGTATATCATGCATTGATTTTACATGGAATGAATGTGATTCACAACATTGGGTGGATGAATGGACTTGTAGACCTCTAATTCCACTTGACACACATCAAGTTCCATGAGCATTACAACTTGCAAGGTCTTCAGATCAAATGACAACATCACCTAACTTTGACCAAGTCTCTGATTTAGTGTAACAAGGTACATATATATGTACATGCCATGTTTTAGATTTATAAATTATTAAATGGTCAACTCTTAATGTATTTTAAATTTGACTGAACAGTTTTACTTTGTGATGTAGGGCATGTTTTTGCAGTTATTGCGATGAAATTTAATAAAGAGGGAACAAACTACTTCTTGTCTCGTTGTGTAGAGGGGAAAATAAAATTGACTTCCATAGTCATCGATGGTGAAGACCATGAGTATCCCCCTAATCGGGTCGAGTGGTAGTCACTGGAACTTGGCTTTGACGATATCCTATCAAAAAATCAAACATTTGGTTGTTTGAAGACTATGAAGTACATCGAAAGATACTCCACTATTCACATTTGATCATTGCAACAAATATTAAATTGATCAAATATTGAGGTCGGCCATTAAACAAGAATCTATGGAAGGTTCATGAATCAGATCATGAAGCACTTCTTGCTACTGTCAAGAGTAGAGTTAATCCTTACGGTTTATTGGATTGAATTTGCAAAGGTATGTTCTTCATGAATTTAATTTGAATATTTACTTAAATGATTTTGTTTAAATTCTGTATGATTTAAAATTTTATTTAATTTCTTACTAACATGTTTATGTAGGTTAGTGGTGCCAAAAAAGCTTCCACCTTCATATGGTTGGCACTGTCACTAGAGAATTTATTATTCTCGAAGCCAAGTGGAGTTAAGAGAAATTAAATATTAGGAAGGAACAAAAATATAAATTCTCATTTCACCACCTATATTGTATGAACTACCTATATTAATCAGGTGATTGGCAATGGACAACCTTACATTGACTTAGATGCTGATATTTGTGCGTTTGCAAAAAATAGGAAAATGATAGAACCAAATAGAGATGGATAAAACTACAATAGGATTTTATAGAGGGCCCTGACATGGAGGTTTTGGATTTGATGAGATGTCTCTAGGTGCCACAGAGTCTGAGAAACCACGTCAGTGTAGTCCCTTAAGAGCCCTATGATCAAAACATGTTATATCTTGACGGATGATTTCTCAGACTTCGTGGCACCTAGAGACGTCTCATCAGATCCAAAACCTCAATGTTAGGTCCCTCTACGAAATCCTTTCATGGTTTTATCCATATCCATTTAGTTCTATCGTTGTCCTATTGTTTACAAATGCGTGAAATTTGTAGTCTAGTCAGTCGCAATCAGAAGGTCGCCAAACACTATATTTTGCAAATGGTAGCTCGTGGGACCAAACCATCTGCGCCAACATGCCCGGGATGGATGGCCATGTGAATGCTAGTGGAGGATTTTTTTGGTTCCCTATGCTCCTGTGCTTTGGGCTACCTCATCCGGGCGTAGTCTCTTAAGAGCCCCCGAGACCAAAAACACACTATATATTTGACGGTTGATTTATTGGACTCGTGACACCTAAAGATGTCTCTTCAGATCCTAAAACTCTATGTCGGGACCCTCTATGAAATCATATCATGGTTTTATCCATCTCCATTCAGTTCTCTCGCTGCCCTATTGTTTACAAATACGTAAAATATTGTAGTCTAAGTAAGTGTAAGACTCTGTTAGACCCAATACTTTGCAAACATAAGCTCTTAGCACAAAACCAACTATGCCAACACATCCGGTGGCTAGGTAAATTCTAGGGGAGGATTTTTTTGGTTCTCTACACTCCCCGTGCTTTTAGACTACCTCATCTAGGCATAGGTCCTTAAGAACCTTGAGACCAAAACACGCTATATCTTCGACAGATGATTTCTCAGACTCCATGGCACCTAGAGACATCTTATTAGATCCAAAACTTACATGTTAGGACCCTCTATGAAACCATATCATAGTTTTATCCATCTCCATTCGGTTCTCTCGCTGTCCTATTGTTTACAAATGCATGAAATAGTGTATTCTGAGTCAGTGCAAGGTTGCCAAACGGTATATTTTGCAAACGGTAGCTCATGGGACCAAACCGTCTATGCCAATACGACGTTCGTATGGCCTAGTGAAAGTGGAGAATCAAATTGTGACGAATCTCGGGTGTTTTAACAAGGGAGAAGAATAAGAAGCATAGAATAATGTAGTAAGTGCATGATAAGATATGAACCAATAAAAAGAGACCATGAGAAAGAAGAAGCACAAGTAAGGTAAATACACATATACACATTGATAAATTGAATGAATAATTACTCAGATTAGGTAACTCTTTATATACATACATTATATAAATATGAATTTCAAAGTTTGATGCATATTATACATTGAAAATGCTAGTACATGTACATCACCAATAAATGAAAAAATAATCCATAATGTCTTAAATATTGTCAAGTGCACATCATATTAGTTTCATACAAAAATAATCTCAGAAATGTAAGGTCTCATACAAAAATATCAAGTTCCAAATAGTATTTTAATGTGCATAATAAATATAAAAATGCCCAAATAGGTCATATACCATCAAGTTCAAATGCCATATAGGCGTACATACAATGCCATGCACATAGGCATACAAAAATGTCATGTAAGACATATATATTTCCTAATCATCAAAATCTATCCCTCTCTTGGCCTTGCTCAAAGAAGGCCCTCCCTTAGACGAAGATGGAGATCTATGAGATGACTTTGGATCATCCGAGCCCATGCTATGAGTCCTCTTCCACTTGAATACTCACTGTAGATGAGGTGTAAATGCAAACAATGTTTTTCTTGTAAAAACTTAATTTATATATGTTTTCAAAATGTATTTAAGACCATGCTAGAATGAAAGTATTTACGTAAAAACACAAACTTACTTATGCAAGTTTTCGATCACACCGAATTTACATCTCATGCTCGGATGAGTCATTGGGAGCTCTTGGAGTATGAATGGGGAGTACAAGATGACGGGATGGAGGAGTCTGTGCCCTAGAAGTCAAAATGGAGGGTTGAAGTTCCCATAAATGCATAAGATCAAAAATCTAACATCATAATTCTAGCGAAAATAGAACTAAGTACATGTATGTGTAATGACATTATTTTAACTAATTTTATCAATATAGAACTATTATTTTTACCCGCCACTTTGTGAATCAAATGAATAGGTGATACATCATGAGTAACTCTTGCATATACACAATGAAGGACATTATTAACATAATTTAATAATTCTACAATGAAAGACATTACTAAAATGTAATTTAACATAATATGAATTACATGAGAAATTTAACAAAATTTACATGTTGTTTGAATACTTCAGTGATTTTTCACTAGATGAAATCGCAACGGTAACACCTTTCTCTACTTGTTGTAGAGATGGTGGGGTGTCTAGTGAAGTCAACATCTTTATCAAACATGTATCACGTGAGTTAGATGGACATACAAGAACATACATATATTTGACTTCAAAACACACACACACACATATATTTGCATGCATGTGAAAATTTTACACAATTAACATTCTAAATTACCTCTGTGAATGTATGTGTATGTATGGTGCTTGCCACCTATGGTCAGGATGAAGATGCCCCTCCCACATGCTGTAATATCAATGCATGTACATGTACAAATACAATTATTTCAAAAATTTAACACACACACACACACACACACACAAGTAAATCAAGTACTCCAAACTTTTTGTAACACACATAATAAAACATAAAAAATACTTGCGAAGGTGACGCCGATGACTGTAATCCAAATGTCTCACTCAAAAAGGCATCTGACATAGTGACATTATCGTGTGCACCCCCAACACCAACTCCACCAAAATCAGTATGCATGAAAGTATCGTCCTCCTCGGGCCCCAAACATATGCTACCACATGACAAGCAAAGATGTGGCCTCATGCTAGTACTCCCTGAGGGAATACTCTATATACCTCTGCGAGCATCTAGCTTAGAAATCTCCCTCGTATGTCGAACAAGGGTCATAGATAGCCCCTGAAGTGCATGGAGTGTATCAATCTCTACTGTCTCTTTCACTACTTAAGGGACAATCTCAGGGTGAGGGGTCTTTCATGTGGGGACACTACCCTCGAATAGGTGCATGTTATGCACACTGGTCGATCTTGTGAAGATTCTTTTCCTCAACCTTGGAAATCTTAGAAATCAAAATAATTTAGGATCTTGTTGAGGATAAAATCGTAATAGAGTTTCCTTAGAAATTATAGTGGCACCTCGTTGTTATTACAAGGTGGAAAATCAAACACCATCCACCATCGGTCCCAAAAATTATTTTTAATCAAATTATTATTGCACCAATGGATGGGAAACCATTTACATGACAACGAAACATGAAAATTAGTGTGGGGGTCTGTGAATAAGGCACATATGAGGTCTTTTGTAATTTATTTTTTCTTTACATCCACATATGACAATTTGTTGGAATAATAAACCCTATAACCCTCTCTGTAATTTGTCCAATGATCAATTTTCCCCATTTCCGCGTCAACTTGAGCAAGTAATGCCTCCAATGTGTTTGCAAGAGAGGCATAGTGGGGTTTGTAGATTGTGAATCCCTCATTCTTTTGATTAAATCCTCAATTTCAATTTTGTTTTCAACTATGTGGGTTGTTAAATCTTCTTGACTACCTAGGGGATGTTGAGCAATTGTGGGAGGGTTGGGAGGGATGATAGGAATAATAGGGTTTGGTTGTGGTTGATTCCCTCGACCTCGAACTGTAACAATAAAAAAATGTATTCAATTCAAATTTTAATCTATAATTATCATATTTCAATGTAATTTTGAGAAAATAATTGTGCCTACCTCTTCTCTGTGGTGCCATTGTCGATTCAGATCTTCCTGGTGATCCGAAACAATCCTTTGAGCTTGAGATCTAGCTGAATGAAAAAACACAAGGGCACGGTTAAGCTCTAAAACTCACATTTGAGGGAGATAAAATGATAGAGGCTTGGGCCTCTTTTTTTATTTATAGTAGACATAACGCATACGCATTATGCTTTGGTAAATCCCAAACCTGAGAATTTAAAATGCGACCGCGTTATAATAAAACGTGTACGTATTTTTCTATTTTTGGGTTTTTGTCCACTTTTTGGCTCCCCAAATTCGTGCACTTATCCAACCACATGTTACGGATTCCAAATCCAACATGGAGAAACAACCCTTTGGAAAAAACATTTCCATTTTCCTTGGGTATGACACCTTACTACCCTTCCACTCTTCAAGAACACTCCTTCTTTCGGCCTTTACATTATCCCCCCTCCCAAGAAAAATATAATATATATTTAAAAATAGATTCATGTTCCCCTAAACGGTGTAGTTTTCCTCACCTTCAGCAAATGCACACATTTAAACATTCTTTTCCAACATTTCTCTTCAACTATATATACGTTTTCATTTTTATTTGTTGGTTTCTTGTTGCATTGTCTTACAATTCGTTAACTCCTGTCCCTCACATTATTGTTTCTTGCTTTCTTTTTGTAGGGGTTGATGTTGCAAATACAATTGGCCAAACCTTTTAGTTTTCATATATACTATGATCTACTTGATTTTCATGACAACAATTACACCATGGCATGCATGTTCATGGAAAATTCTTGAGTTGCATACTTAATATGTAATTATAAATTTTATATTTTTAGGATCTGCCATCTGGGGATTTTCTCTCCCTCACTTGAAACAAACTCGATCATTTCAAACGAAAATTACTACATGTTTTAGCATTTACCTTTGTGTTCTTATTACATCTTTCTTCTTTGGATTTTTATGAAATTTCCTCTTTTCCCCCTTTAATCAGCGTATAAAAATTAACTTATTCGGTGCATATTTTTTTCCCTATCTTAAATGTATGTCTTATGTAATCGCTTTAAACTTGAATTGCTTCCATTCTAGTAAATATATTTCTAACACTCATCATCTTCTCGCAATTTACAAATTCGTTTCACATTTGAAAATTTAACAATTTGGATTACATATTTACTCTTTCACATGTGCACACTAATACGGTTTTCCTTTAAATAGTTTTAAGCGAAAATTTGAATAAACTATTTTAATAATGTTTTCATGGACTATTTTCCTTCTTAAAAAATTCACGATGTCTTAACCATGTCAAGAGAGAACAAGATAGCCAACTTGCGTTATTGCAAAGCAATATTGAATTACATTGGAAAACATGATGCAAGCATAGCCTTGATATGTTTTTAAGGTAAGTATATATGTCTTTCATTGTAAATTTTGTTTTTAAAAACAAGTGACCTTTTGTCTTTATTGATAATTTCACATTTTCTTTTCAGAACCCAACCCTTATTTATTTGGAGTTTCCTACTCTTGCTCCTCCGCATAATTTAATAATTTTAGGTGATTTGTACATCTCCATTAATTTAATAATTTTGATTTCCATGCCTCAAATATGCTGCAAAAATCCAATCATAAGTTAAAAAGTTGAAAATGCAGACGTGAAAAAATAGTTTGACACTATCTTCATGGGATATTTTCCTTCTTCTCATATGTTTGATAATGAATAATAGTCACACTTGCTGGAATGAACTTACATATATTTTTAATGTTGTAGTTAAATGTTTTATCTATACGTATGTATTTCTTCTCAAGTGTTTAGAAGATTTAACATGGATTTAGATGCTTCTAGATACTTGTTCGTCTAGCCACTAATGGACATTATTATTAAATTATATTTGTGTTTCTTTAAATCTTATTCATGCTCCTTTCACTTCTTTCTTGGGACAGGATGTGATTTCGGGATAGTGCAATGAAAACTTGAAAACATTTGTTTGTGCAAAGATTGCAATTTTATCTTTTTGCTACTTTAAAAAAATAACACCTTTTTGTTGTACATGCAAGTCAGACTTGAATAGCATATGAAAAATATTTCCTTGTTGTAGGTACAAAGCTAAAGCTGGTACCTTGTATAGTGAAGTTGTAGGTGCATTCCTTATACATAACGTCTCTAACCTTGTGGCTTTGAAAAACATTGAATGATGGTTAAAAGAGCTAAGGGAGAACAATGGTTCAAATATTGTGGTAATGCTTATTTCTAACATGTGAAAATTTCCCCTGAAGTGTTCTACCAAAAAAATAGCTCAACTAGTCTTGCACATGTATTGACACATACTAAAGTTGGAACACTTCTCCAATACTCCAATGGCGAAATTGATAAATTTGTATCATTAAAGACAAAATATCCTCATTTCAATTACATTTATCTTTGAAACCAATAGTAGGCATATTGTGTTCAACTCAACCTTGTAAGTCAATAGCTGATTTTGAGGTGATTTGTACATCTCCATTAAATTAATATTTTTGATTTCCATGCCCTAGGTATGCTTTGCGAGAACTCAATCACAAGTTAAATAGTTTACAATGTAGACTTGAAAAAAACATTTTAACACTATCTTCATGAGATGTTTTCCTACTTCTCATGGGTTCGATAATGGATAATAGTGACACTTTTTGGAATGAGCTTCTTTTTGGCAGCAACATTTAAAATCTCATATATATTTTTATTTTGTGTTTAGATGCTTTATCTATACGTATATATTTCTTCTTAAGTGTTTAGATGAATTAACATGGATGTAGATGCTTCTAAATTTTTTTCTCTCGGCCACTAATGGACATTATTATTAAATTAGATTTGGATTTATTTAAAGCTTCTTCATGATCCTTTCGTTTCTTTCTTGAGATGGGATGCGATTTCTAGATAGTGTAATGGAAACTGGAATACATTTGTTTTGCATAGATTTTTACTTTCCTATGCGAGTATATATTTTCCGTTACTTTAAATAATCCCGCCTTTTGTTGTACTTGCAATTCATACTTGGATAGATTATGAAAAACTATTTACTTGTTGCAAGTACAAATCTAAAACCGGTTCTGATATAGTCAAGTGTAGGCACAATCCTTATACATGATGTCTCTCGCCTTGTGGCTTTGAAAACGCCGAATGATGGTTAAAAGAGACGAGTCAAAAAAATGTTTAGATTATTGTGGTAATGCTTCTTTCTAACATGTGAAATTTTCCACTTAACTTTTTCTACCCAAAATGGATAGTTGAACTGCTCTTGCACATGTATTGACAAAAATAGAGTTGGAATGCTTCGCATTACTCCGGTGACAACATTGATAGCTTTGTATCGTTAAATAAAAAAGATACTCATTTTAATTAAATTTATCTTTGAAACCATTAGTAGGAATATTTTATATTTCTCTCGTGCTTAGCACACATACATTTATTCTCAAAAAAAAGTTCTTACTAATACTAGTTTCCTATAAATAGTTTAAACTCAAAAATTAAAAATTCTGTTTAATAAGAGTTTTCATGAGATTTTTCCTTCTCTCAATATGTTCAATAAAAAATAATGGCAAGAATTCTTGACTATGTTCTTAAGATAAAGTATTGGTTCCACACAAACAATCAATTACAATTTTTGTGCCCACCCTACACTGACATGTATTAATTCCAGGCTTAAACTACCTCCCTTGTGTATAAATTTATCTTGACAAGGCTGCACGAAGCATCAAACAAAGCCATTCCCGATGGTTTTCTTTTCTGTCACATTTTCTCCATTCTATTCTATTTTCCATTTCCAAAGTTTTCCCATCCTGCTTGTTTACCTTCCTATCGGTATATCCATTGCACATTTTTGGTTTAATTGCTAGTTAATGGTTATAATAACATATCTTACCTAGATATTTTTTTGTGGGATTGTTATTTTTGATATTTGTTAAATCTATAATAATATATCTTACCTAGATATTTCTTTGTGTGAATTTTTTTATCTTTGGTATTTATTAAGTTATACTATTTAAGTAACTAGTAATCACATGCGGGAGTGCAATGTGAATCTTGAAAGGTATGTAGTTGTCGAATGGGAGGTGTATTGTATGAAGATAAGAGTATTTGTGCAAGATCGGTGGTGCAATGGTTAAGCCATAAACAATGTTGATGATTGTGATTGTTGCACCATTTACAAGGTTCGTGCCAACCCACAAATTAACAGTAAACATGAATTTTTAGTGTCTGCGAAGAAAAGCTTTGCGTTGTAATTGATTATCATTAGAATCTTCTAAACAAGCCCCTCTGTTACTATAAGCAATGGATCGAGGCAATATGAATGTTTAACGATTTCAAAATTTGAAGGTTGTGGAGTCTACTGGTTATGTTTTGAAAACAAATGTGGTGCATCCTTGAATTTTTTGATCTCTTATCAAGAAAGGTGCGAGTAAGTGCAAGACCTAAGGAGTTCCCAATCCTCAAAGAGAGGATTTGAATCTTGAATGTGGAGAAGAAATTAATGAAAGGAAACCTATACTGGGATGGTTCCTTGTTGATGAAATATTATTTATAAAGATATAGAAGAACGAAATCCCTTCCATAGGATAACTCCATATGAGTGGATTTCATACAAAGGAATGTTCGTGACTGGTGGTAATTTCTTGAGGTCACTTGTCGACAATGATATATTTGCTACAAAATTCAAATTTCTTGGAATGTGGAAAAAATTCTAGGAGGCGGTAGTCTATCTTGTTGAGCGAGTTACGGGACTGATAAATCTCATTTCATCAATAAGAATATACTCAATATGCTTAAGGGACTCTTGAAAGGACGAAAAGCATGGCTATCAAGGGGTTTTAGGTCTTTTATAGGAATCGAAGGTAGGCATGGATCATGGATGCAGAGATGTTGAATGTTGAAACCCTAATAGGTGCAAGGAGAAGAAGAGGAAAGAAAGATGTAGTGGATGAAGCTGCGAATGATAACTTGAATTTATTTATGAGATATGATTCTCCTATTCCTGCGGTACCCTAAATTATTAATTTCATTGCATGTAGATGGGTTTTGTTTGAGTAGTGGTGCAATATGGTATCAATAACCATTTATTATTCGAAGACACCGAGAAATGTAGATGACGGGGATGGGGCCTACTCTTTTGGGAATTTATTTCAGCCCTATTCACCTTGATGAAAGATGGATCGGTTATCTGCAAAGGAGGGGGACCATGTTAGTGTAGGTTATTATTTATCCTTTTATTTATTTATTAGGATAATTCTTGCAGTTGTGTTAGCCTTACACTTGTTGGGTTATCTTTTCTTATGTGTACTAGTTATGTGGAGTTAGCTTACCAATTGTGTGGAGTTAGCTTGTTAGTATTGTGGAGTTAACTTAACTACCATTATTAGTTAGTGGGAGTTCTTCACCACTAATCTAGGTAGTAGTTTCACTTCCCTCCTCCTATATGTTCATCTTTATTATTGAGCAATGTTTTCAATGGAATGTGATATAATGTAATAATGAATTGTGATGGATTTCCATATATGATATTTTAGTTATTTTGTTTTGCAAATCCAACGTGTCCTGTTATTATCATCGATATCTTCACATGACTTGAAACCAATTTTATTATCATTCCTTTCATGGTATAAGAGCGGTAGATGATGTAGACATCCATCTGTTAATATTTTTACAAGAAAGGGTTTAATGGTTTTCATATATTTTGGAATTTATTAGCACTTTGTTGTTGCGTCTATTGTTACACAAAACTAAGGGCTCTATTTGATTTGGAAGGCAAAAACCTTAGAAACAATTATAAAATTTACCATTGAAGAAAACAATTTGATTTTGTGTTTGTATTTGTTTTGTAGATACAGACACAAATACATACGAATCCACTTGAAAATCCGTGCAAGGAAGGAAATCGATCGGGAAGCTTAAAGTCTAGAAAAATCATTTTTGGGTTTTTTTGGGTTTTTAACGTTTAGTCTGGGTTTCTTTCTTCTCGCTTTGCAAGTTTTTGTTTGGCGAGGATATGAAAATCTTAGAAATCTGTGTTGGGGAAAAATATTTTACGGGAAGTATAAAGTCCAAAAAATGATTTACGGGTTTTCTGTGTCTTTTACGTTTGCTAATGGGTTTTTTTCTTCTGCTTTGAAGAATTCCCATTTGATGAGGATATGAAAATAATAGAAATCTATGCCAAGGGAAGAAACTAGTTTCAAGGAAGTAGAAAGTCCAGAAAAATGTTTTCTGGGTTTTTTACATTTAGTTATGGGGTTTTTCCCCCTTTTCTAAGTTCTTGTGTGTCGAGGATTTGAGGATCTTGTAGATCTTTGCCACCTTTGTGGTTTTTGAAAATTTGTGTAGTAAAAATATAGAAAAACACTTTCTAGGTTTTTCAGGGGTTTTCAGATTCAGTAATGGTTATTTTTCTTATTCCATTTTACAAATCTAGAATTGAATTTTTTTCCAAAAAAGATTAATTGAGGAAAAGTGGAGGCAAAAGGGCATTTTAGAAAATAAATATTAAAGCAAAAATTTGACAAGCTTGTATCTTTTGATCGGTAACTCAGATTTGAGTGCCGTTTTTTTCAAAAGTGTTTATTTTTTGTGCTTGTTCCACTGGAACTATTTATTTTTAGAAACAAACCAAAAATTAAAATGAGATGTTTGTAACATGCACTCAATTATAAAGTGCCAACATTTAAATCTCTCTTGTTTGTTAAGATATTTTAGATCTGTATTTTCAACACTTTTAGGCATGTTGACAGTCTCTCTTATGGGGAGCTATTATGGTAAAACCCAGTGTTAGTTTGTCAGTGTTTGATTAGTTGTTTTGACAACTCATACAAATTTGTAGCATCCCTCTACCTATTCAACAAGTATGGGACAAAGGTGTGGTGTTGATCACGCTTCTTCAAGTCTAGTGTCCTTGCCTTGTTACCTTGACTTTTCTTGGATTGTGGCACTCTATTTCTTTAGATATGTTGTCCTTACCTTGTTTCTTTAGTTATTATTATTCGATCATGTCACACCTATTTGTAGCAGTAGATGGAATTATGTTTGTGTTTTTTACACTTTCGACATATTTATATTGAGATTCTCCTTGTATGAAGCTATTCGGTGAAACCTAGTGTCGATTATTTTTGAGTTTTTGATCAAGCAATGGATTAAAACCATATTACACACAAAACTTATTTAGCATTGTACAAGTTTTTGGAGCTTCGATTCTTGGGATATCTTACGAGTCAGATTTTGTGGTCTCTATTTTGTTATTAATGGTTTTGGGTACCTTGTGGTGTCCCTTTTTCCTAATTATTATATGTGGGTACCTCATCAGGCCTTGTTATAGTGACCCACCTTATTTTCTACCCACCTAAGCTATTCTTATGAGGGGTGTTAGTGCGGGTTATTATTTATCCTTTTATTTGTTTATTAGGATAATTCTTGCACTTTTGTTAGATTTGCACATGTTGGGTCAGCTTTGTTTAGGTATACTAGTTATGTGGAGTTAGCTTACCGGTTATATGGAGTAAGCTTGTTAGTCTTGTGGAGTTAACTTAACTATCCGTATCGATTAATGGGAGTTCTTCACCACTAATCTATGTAGTATTTGCACTTCCCTCATCCTATTTGTATATCCTTCTTATTGAACAATGATTTTCAATGGAATGTGATCTAATGTAATAATGGATTATGATGGATTTCAATATATGATATTTTAGTTCTTGTTTTGAAAATACAATGTGGTTGTTATTATCATCTACGATCATAGTGGCTTGGAAAAATATTCTTATCGTTCCTTTTGAAGAACATCATGAATGTTCCAATGTGTTGGTCATCAAATTATTTGGTGTCCAACATTTCAATCTGATCAAGACCTATGGTGTTTACGAGACGGAGTTGTGCGAATTTTCCATTCATGCATATGTTTGTGTTAAAGAGTGTTCTCGGGTTTAGATTCGGATGCACTATTATAAGAATGCCCAAAGTGTTTGAGGTAGAGCATGCAACATACCATGGTTTGTATTTGTTTATGAACAAGTTCTAGGTACAATTGATTTCAAGGGCTTAAGCCAATTTTGGAAAAAAATATTACAAAAAGGCTTGTATAAAAGGAGTTCTAACGAGAAAAAGGTCAAATGACGTTGAATCTTGAGGGGGAACATCCAAAACTCTTGGGTGGACATGAAAAATTGTTGCATATGAAGTAATTTCCATTTATCAAGTAGTTCAAGTATTTTTGTAGCTCCATTTTTGAGAAACCTAAATAAGAGATATGGAATCCATACTTGAATGATGGACCTTATATACATCCAAGAAAAGGGTTGTTTATTGAATTTGGACTAGTTTAGAGACCCATCTTAATATATTATTTCTAAAATTTAATGAAATAAAAGAGTGACTGTGCATAATAAGTGGCAATTTTGGAGTAAATGTTAGGTTTCTTATGCGATAATTTTATGTTCAAAAACACTTTCTGTAAGTATTTTTGAAAGAAAATATGTTACGGAAAATGAGATTCACTATCACTCGAGAATTTGGAAAGCATTTGGTGATAGATTTATGAATCTCACTCTACCTTCAAAGCATATTTTCAATTTAATTTAGGACTACATGGCGAGAAAGCACGAGTTGGATGTTGACATTGGCTCTCCATATAGATAACATAGTTTGGTTGTGGATGTTCAATCTATCATAATTTCTAGAAGGGAGGTACTTGATTTTCCCATCTCTCTCAATGAATAAAGATGAAATAGGTTGAGTGTCTCTGGGGAATTATACCTAAATTACAAGTGCAACTATTTTTTTCCATAAACATGTGTGCTCAGTACATTTAGTGTGGCACTTAACACGATTAAGTAGTTCTTTAAGGTATACAAGTGGAGATGAATAAAATATTTGTGTTGTATCTAACAAGAAAGGATCATCCTAAATTGACCTAGGTCATACGAACAAATTCTAACTAGTTACAAGAGGGTTGGGGTTCTAGGTAGACACATACTTATCAAAGTATTGTTTAGTTTCTTCAAGAGAGGATATATCTTCCCAGGCTAATGCACCAACATTGGGAGAATTTTCAAGCCACAAGAAACTATGGACATATGTGGATCCTCTATGTTGTCATTCATACATGTGAGAAATATCGAACATAAATAAAATCTATATAGATCGAAACATAGTTGGAAAAAATGGAATTGTATCACATATACCAATAGTCTTTTTCCCCAAGGTGTTTTGTAATACTTATTCATGGAATATTATGAATTTGTGGTGCAAGTAATAAGATACATAGTGAGGGTTAGAAACAATGTTAAGGGACACGAAGTGTTGTGAGAAATGAGCATATGTAGGGTAAGCACGGGTATAACACTGTGGAGATTTGGCCATTTGGTGTCTGCTACATTCAAAGTGAAGAATATAGTTGGTGTTCCCAATTGTTAGACCATGTCTAAAACTTCACTTTTATTTTAGTCCAAAATGAGCGTGTCCCTCGAAGACATGTACCAAATCACATTCAACTATTTGTGAGGCGGTGATTGGGGAAATCTATGAGTTTTTACATAGATCTCTAATATTTGGAGGGATGCTGGAATCAATGTTTTATTTCATGAAGGTTGGTACTATAGACTGGATTGTAAAACTCATTATGGGGTTTAGAATAAAGTAACGAAACCATGGGTGGGAACCAAAATGACCATAATGGTAGTGCATCAAATATAGAGCATATTCATGCATAGGAACATATTTAATGTGTGGTTGTTGAAACATTGGTTTCCCATGTTGGAAACAAAGTTGGGAAAACCATGGAGAAAATTCCCTCTATATTATATTAATTTATCAAGTGAAAGTCCAAGTAGAGGTCATGACATATTGAATGGAGTGTTACCACCATGAAAAAGTAAGAATTGTTCGATTTCCTTTTCTTTTCTTCTTGTATTGTAATTTGTTGGTATACAAGATGATGAATGAAACATTATTTTAGAAGAGTCAATGAAAGCATCACCACTATTCTCTATAAAAGTGTCTTGCATTTAAGGTAGTTCCATTATGACCATGTTAAGAGAGGAAGAAACATTTGTTTTCTCAGATGGTAGAGAGGAAAGGACATCACTGTCGATCAAGACATCTTTGTAATATGAATAACGAGAGATCTTATATTGTAGGGTTACTGAAACACAAGATCTACTAACATAGAAGTTTTTTAATTTACTATTTAGAATCCTATCCTTTGCGAGTCTGAGTACAATGTCCAAATATCTAAGGTGGTATGAAATGTGTTTTGTTATCGAGGAAATGTTATGTGGGAAACTTGTGAAGTGGCCTGAGTAATTTTTACTATCTTCCATGTGTTTTGGTGACTTGGAAGATTGCATTTACCCATGTAATTAACATCTCCTCAAATTGGGTTAAAGACTTAAGAAAAAAAAGGTAGATTTTTAGGGTCGATATTGTCCCATAAGGAGAAGTGGTGTCCACCTTTTTTTTTTAGGTTTATATCTATTACAAGTAGGTAATCCTTAATGCAAGCTTGTTTTAATTCTAGGGTAATTTTCCAAAAAAATCAAGCAATTTTAGATGGCCACCAAAAATATAACCTTTTATATAACCGACATTGGGATTTAGTAGTTGGTAAAAAGGATGGGTATTTGGGAATGTGTGGTGTAGGGGAAGGGATGGGGTGTTCATTTTGAGTGGATGGTGGATGGTAAAGAGGAAAAAAACTATAAGGAGAGGGTAAACATGTTGTGTGTATACGAGGAAAGCGAGTAAGGTTGTTACATGGGAGAAAAACATATGGAAAGTCAAAAAAATTGGAAGAGAAGGAAGCAATGACTAAAGATGAGCATGTACCTAGCCCCGGTTTTGTAATAGTGATGTAATTCCTAGTGATATTACCCTTGTGCCCAATGTATAAGGCACTATACTAAACCAATATATTCTAGAGTATTATCTTTACCTTGTTTGTTCTTTGACCCTATTTGCATCTAATCCAAGTGAAGTCCCCAATCGAGCCAACTATTTTCTCATAAAGTCAAACTCACTTGGAATATGAATTGTGAGTATGAACAATTTGTATTTAGACCTTGTTTTGAGATCTTATATTTCAATTTTTTTCTAAGTGATTAAAATCTTGTAATTTGGTCTTTCCATGACCTATTCGCTGTATCTTATCTTGAACATAAATTTTAAACTTGTTTTGTATATCACTCTGTTCCTCATTGAACCAAAATCCCCACAATGTTTTTCCTTCACTATTTCCACATTGTCCTGCATGAAGTGACTAAATGTCATCCAAATTTTTGTTCTAATTTGGCCTACTCGCCATGATCAAATGTAATTTGAATTTTTTTAAAATCTAAGTGTGTCGAAGTCTCTCAAAACACAAGCATTTTCTTACCATTGCTTCATTGCACATTGAGTGGCCCATTAAAACTACTCAAAGGTGTATCATGTTACACAATGGAGGAATACATTTAATTGATCCTTTTTCCAAGTGTTTTTCATGACCATCTCATAAGATCGATCTAGCCCAACCTTAATCAATGGTGTTTTAGGTGGTATTAGGAAGGATAACCTCGGTCTCACTCAAACGTATTCTAGATCGGTGCATTAAATTACATCACCTTGTCATGGCTAAAATATAATATTGGAACTGTTCCAGAATTACTAAATTATATGAAATAACTAAAGGAATGAATAGGTGATAATACCGATTTCCAAAGGTAGTACACCTTACATGAATAAATATCTTACCGCCCAAAAATGCATATTTGGTATCCACTACCCTATCACAATTTTTGATCTCCATAGGAATTGTTCAAATAATTATTGAATCCCAAAAAGCATTAAATGTGCATGGGAGTATAATAAGATGGGTGTGTTACATCAATTAGTATATTGGTGATGTCTCAAATAAAAGTAATGCTACCAAGGTAGCATCACATGTCTAACCAAACATAAGTTCTTGAAACAAATGTAATTGATAAGTGTAAATAAAGATCCATGAATTTTTGGGAACATCATATTTTCTTGAGAACAAGGTAGTAATAAAAGTACATAAATAGCCAAACAATTTCACATTTTTCTTTGACATGAAGGTATGTGTGGGATTATTAGCTCTATAAAAGGGATAGGAAGTTCATGATCATGTGGAAAAGATTGTATTTCATGCAAATGTATTTTTGTAACTCTCTTGTAAACATGTATATAAAGTGTGGAATCCTAACTACTCATGCAAAATGTTCAAAATATTTATCGAAGGAGATTGATTAACTAAAATTAACTAAACTAGGAGAAGTATAATAATAGTTAATGTAATCTAGAAGGACATAAACACTGGAAATAAATACTCTAAAGCAATATGAAATGACTAGATAATTAAAACTAATGGAAATAAAACCCTAATGTGCATGAAGAAGGTAAGGAAAGAACTCATCTGATTGTAGATGGCTATCGCAGAGTGTTGCAGGTCTGGCTGGAAATTCTAGAAGTAGAAATGACTGCAAAGAGGTCCCAAAAAGGGTGGATTTGGTAGATTTAAGAATACCGAAGTGACCAAAGAGGTACTTGGGGGCGCTCTAGGGCACCCTGGTATGGAAAAAAATGTGCACTGGTCTTTGAAAAGGCTCGAGAATCTAGTTCTTTTAGGTTTGAAAGATGACCTATACTCCTCATTAATTTTGTGCCTTTGGATTTGTTGAAGCTGTGCCGAATGTACCAAATGAAGCAAGATGATTTTGAAGACCTGTAAAAGATAAAAGAAGTATTAGAACCCTAAAAATAAAAGATGTAAATGAATGCGTCAAAATGACCTCACTGCAAAACAATGAGCTTACTAAATTGAGCGTTGCACTACATTTTGGACCCAAATGTAGTTATGGTGTTTGTGTGCATGTCATGCCCTAGGTAATCTTGTGCCAACCATACTATGTGAAGTAAGGAGCAATAATTAAATGTAAAATTTTTTATAGCATGTGTGCATGGAATATAATAGAATCCCTCCCCCTATGAAGTGTGTGTTGATGCAAATCTCCTAGCCTTTATGTAACTCTAGATGGAGTGATAGTAGTAAGTGATGCTAGGACCCTCATTATGGTCTCATAACTTTATATTTATAGGGTTCTCTTGATCTAATTTCGTAATTAACCTTAACATAGCCAACTAGGAAAAAGATAAAGATGAAAAATGGCTAGAAAGAGTCCAAAAAGTGGCGGGAAAGTAGGAAAGGATTGTGGCACCTTTAGGCACCCCAATACAAGCATAGATGCCATATTTTAGGATAAAATGACAGGAAAGTGCCCAAACATCTGGGTATGTATATAAAAATATCAAGAATGAAAAAATAAAAGGAAAACAAGATGGAAAAAAGATGGGATTAATTAGTACTTTATTCACTCAAGAACCTTCTAAATAGTAGTATGAGACTGGGCTAAATAATGCCTAAAGTGCATGATTTTGTGACTACATTTTCCCCCACTTTATGTTTGTGAGCTGAAAGCTCAGTAACATAAAGTAGATAGAAGTGCATACTTGATATCCATGGAGAGTGTAGTAGAAATGTGCCGAAGGACTAGACTTAAGCATGGAATGACAAAAAGAAGATGGAGAAGTGTGGAATCTAAAGATGAAAAATGCATAAAATAATAAGTGATGAGAGTGAACTTGGGGTAGAACATGTGTGTAGCTGTTGCAGTGTGTAGTGTACTGCATGGTTCATAAAGCATGTCTTTGTCGCATAATATTTTTATCAATGTTGTTGTATGTCGTCTTTATTATTATTGTCATTTCCCCCGATTTGACTGCTTGTTTCTAATAAGGCCAAACTTGAAAGGAGAAAATGATCAAGTAGTCAAATATGTATGTATGAAAAAATTCAATGTAAAATACACGTGTATAGAAATGTGTAAAATATGTAAATGTAAAGTACGCTAAATGAAAAATGTAAATGGAACTTGTGCACCTGATCCATGTCAAGATAAAAGGGGGTAGAAGGATATCCTATACTTATGCGATCTATTTGGGCAATCTCATGCCACCTTGGCTAAATAAGTGTAGGGAGGAAATGCTCTGTGTCCTCCAATCTCTAACCATTTCGTGAAATGTGTGAAGATATTGTTGTCTTGTCTGGTTTTTGGGTGATCCGATGCCATTGAATGAATTAGTGTAGGGAGGCACACCCTTTGTAGCCTCCAAACTGTAACGCTTTCCAAAAATGCTAAAGACACAATGTCCTATAAAATATGCCTTTGTGTATGGGGTTCATAGGCTAGTCTGAACCCATTCATTGTATTAAAAACCACAATGCCAAGGGCAGAAAGTGAACTATCTTTGAACTAGTGTAGCTGCGCTATGTTAGTATGAAAACCACCAAATGATGCCCCCTCTTTGGGGGTGCGTGCGATGTCACCGATAAGAGAATGTGGCCCTAAAATAGGACCAACCACACTCTAAACTACATACCTTGGAAAGTTCTTAGTAGAAACCAAGACACATACAAACAAGAAAGCTAGCCAAAGACAAACATACAAAAACATGTGTAAGCTATGAAAACAATGTAGTAAATGTAAACACGCAAGAAAATATGTGTAAGCTACATAGATAATGTTGTAATCATGAGACATCACTCACGATGTCAAAAGACACACAAGGTCATCATGGACACAAAAAAAAAAGGGTGCACAAAAACATAGGGAAAAGCCCACATACGATGGCAAACAATAGAAAACAAGTAAAAATAAAAAACAAGTAGTCATGGAAACATGTAATCCTAAAAAAATGGTGCTACATATAGAACACCTGTTAACATGTTAGAGAAATAACCAATATGTCAAAATAATGTATGAGAAAGTAGTGTAAGATGCTAAGTACAAAATGAAATAATAACACTTGGATGAGATGAATGTGGATGCCCCCAGGGACTGGTATAATAAGGGTATATGACAAGATTCCATGCCGCGTGTAGAGTCCTGATATCCATGATCACACTTATTAAAGTGTGAATGCACATGTGTATATGATATATATAATGACATATAATAAATCCATCTAACATGTGTAGTAAAGTGATCATGAAAAACACTAGAAAACAAGAGTAAATGCCCCCAAGAGAATGCAATATGCTATGGTTGGATGGAAGGAATGTAAGATGGAATAATAGGATCACGCTGCCCCGAGTGAATGAAATTATTGAGGTCCATTTTTTTGTCCCCTCAGATGTTAAGAATGAGCAAAAAGAGTGTGCCATCGGGAAATAATCAAGTAGTGTTTTTGTGTCTAGCACGTTATGATGGATGCATATGTGTAATGATGAAATGCAACATGTAGAAAGGATGTGCGTGAACCCTATAGCCAAAGCGTATCTCATGACATGTTGAATGGATGAGTGATGATTTGGCCTAAGTGTATATCACTATATAAACGGAAGGGTGATGATTTGGCACTAAGCGTATATCACTAGAAGATGAAAAGATGAGTGATGATTTAGCCCTAAGCATATATCGCAATATGATTAATGGATGGGTGATGATTTATTACTAAGCGTATATCACTAGAAGATGAAAAGATGAGTGATGATTTATCCTTAAGCATATATCACAATATGATGAAAGGATGAGTGATGATTTAACCCTAAGCGTATATCACTATAAGATGATATAATGGAGGTGGTGATTTAGCCTAAAGCATATACCACTACTAGAGGAAATGATGGAGGTGGGTGACGATTTAGCCTAAAGTGTATGTCACAAGCCTAGAAATGTCACATTGTGAATGTAATGTCCATTCAATTGGTAAACCTTCAACAGATCGAGTATGGACCAAGGAAGTAAAGTACGTCATAGGGTGGTGAGTGTAATGCATAGAAGACAACATAGTATAAATGACCAAGTGATGAATAAGGTATATAAATGCATGGTATGTATAATGGAATATAAGATGTGCAAGATGTGAAACATGTAATGTGTATAATATGCAATGTAATGTGTGATAATGTAGAATGTATGGATGAAATGTAAAGCTAGGCTCATAGATAATGTAGACTAGTGTAGTATGTAGAATATAGATGATGTATAAATGTGTTGTGTGAAATAGCCTAATGGTGTATGTAATACGTAGAATGAATAATATGTGCATGATGAGCATGTAGTATAATGTAGAATGTAGAATAAGTGTAGAATGGACGGTGTATGATGCACGATGTGTGTGATAAAATGTAAATGTGTAGTGCCTATAGTGTAGTGTGTGGGGTTCAAGTGTAATGGTAATCCCTCACAATCAAGTGTGAACCAAAGCACAAGAGTGTGTCATCGGGTAATGAGGATGAGAATACATGTGAATGGTATGCCTATAGGAGAGGACAATAGATTATAGATACTATGTAATTATGCTAAAATATTAGAGGGGGATGTGTGATTGCTATGCCCCTCAAGAATGTATGTGACAAAGTTAGCTAAGAGACACTATCAAGTAGATCATTTTTATCATGATCACAACATACATGGAGTGCCACATCGAAACTTGGTAAGCTATAGAATGAGAGGGTCATATAAGGACCTATTACTGTTTGGAGTGTGTAAAAGTTATTCATATTCTTCATCCATACAGCAAGTGATCGGTGGACAACCATGCACATGCCAATGCGATATATTTGGAACATAAATGGTGGAAGAATAATTAGGAATGGAAAGGTTACTAAAAAGAATAGGAAACATGAGTGAAGAATGAAGGGCACTTATTGTACCGCTAATGTAGTCGAGCCAATACTATCCTAGTGTGAGTGGAAAATTGCAAGAGGTATGGGAAACAAATATTGTTAAATGAAATATTCGTAAGCCATAAGCTGCTCTTATGTGGAAATAACCATGATAAAGATGCGGCGAATGAAGAGGGGATACGATGTCATTAAGTCTTATACTAAACCTAGGAAAACTATCGCGTGTAAAAATAGTATCTAGATAAGTGGGATGAATAAGAATGTGTTGCCAAAATGACCTATTGATAAATAATGTACATGTAAAGGGAGGTTGTGGAGTAGCCTCTGGTGGAGGATAAGATGAAATAACATCAACACTATGGACAAACCCCTTATACAATACCATATAATTAGTAGAGGGATGAATCTTGAATCGGTATTCATCGGAGTCGTAACCATTTAAATTTTTTTCAAAGTAAGAATCATCGACACCTAGAGGAGTAAAATCAAAAATTTTCAATGAATCATCTATAAGTTCTATAACATAAACTTCATCACCAAAATCTTCAAAATCATCGTGTGAACATCATCTTATTGTGTGATAGTATCAATTACATTAGTAGGCGGCACCAAAGTGGGAGGGTCAAGAATGTAGTAGGCCGACAGAGGTGGAGTACTAGCAGGGACGAATACCATAAGAGAAATGATAACTGATGTGTGAGTAGAAATAGAAGGAGTATTACTAGTAGCAATAGTAGATGGTGAAACACTAGGTTGACCAATGCCATAGGTATCAAGACTAGCATATAGAATACATTGTGAAGGGGGTATGGGTATAGTAGTAACGAGATCAAGTACTTGAATGGTTCGGGGTCAGCGGTAATAGTGTGCTCATAGCCATCATGTAATAACTTGACACATTGGTGGATAGTAGATGGAACTTATTGAATTTCATGAATCCAATGCCTAATTAACACAATATTGAATTGAAAGGAGGTATCAAGAACATAGAATTCAGTGAGGATAGTTTTAGGTCTAACCTGAATGTACAATGAGATAAAGCCTAAGCATATTTGAGTGGTAGAATCGTAACCATGAATAAGAGTGGAGTTATGAGAGATGATGGTATCACTTATACCTAATTTCCATAAGAGAGAATGAGCACAAAGGTTAATGGAAGATCCATTATCAATGAGAACATGCTTGATGAAATTAGTGTTAATAACAACGGTAATGAGAAATAGAGCACATGGGTTGCTTTTAGCAAAAGGTGACATATCCTCATCGGTGAAAGAGATAGCATGGGGTAGATTCGAAGATATTGGATTAGATGTGTAAAGGCATTAGTGGAGTTATTGCGTTCTATATGAATAACACGAAGGGTGGCCTTTAATGTGTTACGAAAATCTGGTGTATTATGCAATAAATCATGGAGCAAGATATTAGCGGGACTATTTTTAAGTTGTTCAATAATGTCATAGCCTTTAGAAGTGGTAGGTGGAGCTTCCGGTGTAATGGGTGGTGGAAGTGATATAGGTGGAGTTTTTTGGTGGATTAAGGTGAGTACGATGAGTAGTGACAACATTGATAGATGGATTAGACCTAGGCACGACAAACCAAGGAGGGTGTTGAGTACGCACACACATAACATTAGCAATGGTAGTAACTATGCCGGTGATCTTAGTGGGAGTATAATTAGGAAAAGAATATTGAGCCATGACTTGGTAAGGAGATGACATGATAAAAAAGGTGGTGTGGAAACGTTGGGTTCACCAAAATGATTAACTAAAATTAACTAAACTAGGAGAAGTATAGTAATAGTTAATCTAATCTAGAAGGACATAAATATTGCAAATAAATACTCTAAAAGTAGTATGAAATGACTAAATAATTAAAACTAATGGAAATAAAACCTAATGTGTAAGAGGAAGGTAAGGAAACAACAGCTAATTGTAGATGGTTATCGCAGAGTGTCGCAGTATCGACTGGAAATTCCGAGAAGTAGAAACAACCGCATGAGAGGTCCCGAAAAAGGTGGATTTGGTATATTTAAGAAGACTGAAGCACCTAGGAGGGTACTGGGGTTCCCTGATATGGAAGATTAGGTGCCATAGTCATAGTCTCTGAAAATTCTTAGAATCTGGTTATTTCAAGGTTGGAAGATGACTTATAACCCTCGCTAGTTGTTCTTTATGAATTTTTACGAACTACGCTGAATGTACCAAATGAAGCAAGATAAAATTAAAGACTTATGCACAAGAAAAAAAAAGTATCAAAACCCTAAAAAAGATGCAAATGAATGGGTTGGACTGACCTCAGTTGCCACAATAGTGGGCTTACTAAACTGAGCGTTGCACTACATTTCGGACCCAAATGTAGTTCTGGTGTGTGTGTGTGTGTGTGTGTGTGTGTGTGTGTGTGTGTGTGTGTGTGTGTGTGTGTGTAAAAAATAACTAAATGTAGAAAATGTAATAGCATGTGTGCATGGAATAGAATAGAATCCCTCCCCCTATGATGTGTGTGTTGATGCATATTTCCTAGCCTTGATGCATGGAACTATGTGGATGCAAGTGATGCAATGGATGCACACTATAGATGGAGTGATAGTAGTAAGTGACACTAGGACCCTCATTATGGTCTCATAAATTTATATTTATAGGGTTATCTTGATCTAATTTCGTAATTAACCCTAACATAGCCAACTAGGAAAAAGATAAGGATGAAAAACAACTAGAAAGATCCTAAAAAGTGGTGAGAAAGTAGAAAAAGATTGACGTGCTCCTGGGCACCCCAACATAGGCTTGGGCACCCTAGTTTTGGCTAAAATGATGGGAAAGTGCTGAAATAGACTGGGTATGTACATAAAAATGTGTGGGAATGAAGAAATAAAAGGAAAACAAGATGGCCAAAAGATGGGATTAATGAGTACTTGTTAGGGTGATTCATAGCACCCCTAGATGTTGATCAGATTTCTAGTTTGATCATACTAGCATCCAGTGTGATTTCACAACATGGAATCCTTTCTCCAAGTGTGGGACTTGCAAAAATGAGAAAGGAATCTCCAGAGAAGGCTGGTTCCTATTCCTAAACTACCTGCCACAAGCTATTCCAGTGCAGGCAAGCTAATCTAATCCTAATCTAACCATGCAAGGAGACAGAGAGAGAGAGAAAAGGGAAAAATAGAGCCTACACTAAAACGGTGATACACCAGAGAAGGAAAATGTTGAACATCTATCAAAACTGCCATGGAACAAGGAGAGGTGAGCAATGGGAAGGATGGATAGATGCATCACAGGCCCAAGGATAGATTTCACACAGAAAATGTCCCAAAACTCCATGAACACAGCTCCAAACCTGTAATGAGTATTAAAACATGCACAAATACTTTCAATGAAGAGAGGCAAGAAGAAAGACAAGCAAAGAACGAGAAAGGATGGATAGATGCATCACGAAACACATTTTTGTTGCTTTAGAAGTTTGCATAGAACATCATTTTAATGGTAAAAGGAAAAAATGCCATTACAGAGAAGGGGAGGAGGTTCGAACTCCATTTTCAACCTTGGAGAAGAAAAGAAGGGAGGGCAGAGCTGAAAAGATGAACAACCTTTTAAAAATGAGCCAAATCTGGCTTTTTACAATGCATGGGTCGAGCCCAGGAGAGAGAAAATGTGTAAAAACATGGGAACCATTCCTCATTGAATGTAGATGCATTAAAATAGCATGGGAATCCTTACAGACCCATGCCACGACATTTTTGGCCGTCTTTAGAGAAGAATGCGACCCATTTCACATTAAAACTAGTTGTTGAAAGCGTCGATTCCGGCCATTACCACACGTGCGAGGAGTTTTTCGATTTTATCTCTCCAAACTGAACCAAAATGCAAGATTGACCTAGGAATTGTGTAGAGAATTTCACCATTTCCATTGATATAAAGAACGTGAAAATCCGAGCTCTAGATCGAAAGTTATGGCGATATGAAGATTTAGGGCAAAAAACAGGCCAAAACAGATCGGTGGGGAAATATTTGAATTTTTTTCGCGCTCTGCCACTTGGATGACACGTGTCGGGCTCTGATTCATCCGCGGGATCATCCTTTGAAAATTTATTTTGGGCCCTTCCTTAATTTCTTGCCACTTGGACACGTGGCACTATTTTATTGGCTCGGGCCTGAGGGGCGCACTTTGTCCTTCAAAAATTTGGTATTTTTCACTTTGGGAAAATTTTCCCATTTCTCCCCGTGCTCCACCACTCAAGTGCCACATGGCACGATTTCATTGGACGCGGGCCCTTCCTGACCATTTCCCTTTTGTTTTTTCCTTTGGAAATTTTTATAAATTTTCCCGCCGAGCAATGAAGTGAAGACACATGGCGAAATTTGATTCGTTGGCGGCTTTTCGGCTTTTCGCATCCCACACGTACCTTTGGCCCGGCTGTCCCAAAATGCCTGGGACAAATATCTCCGAACTGCCCGATTCGGGCTTCCTTGTTCCTGTTTGAGGTGAAGACACGTGGCGAGATTCCATTCGCTGGCGGCTCTTTCAGCTTTTCGCGTCCCATGCGTACTTTAGGCCCGGATGTCCCAAACTCTCTCGGACGAAAGTCTCCTGCTTCGGCTGAATTGGCGGTTCGCGTCCTCCGCGTACTTTTGTCCCAAACTCTCTCAGATCGCACCGGAAAAATATCTCCGATCCACCCGAAATGGACCGACTTGCGCCAAACCGGCCGATCTGCATCCCGCACATACTTTAGGCCCGGATGTCCCAAACCGAGCGAAACAAGACTTAGGCAATTTTTTCCCTCTTTTGGCCAATTCAACTTTTTGCGCCCCACGCGTCCCCGATGTCCCAACTATCCCGCAGACTACCTGGACTAGGACTTAGCCGATTTTCTTGCCTTTTTGGCCCCAAGCTTGGTATGACGAACCTCAGTTCAACCCGAACTGCTACGACCCGAGCCCTTAAGACCCGAAATGCCTCAAAACAGTCTTGAAACCTTATTTTCTACATTTTTTCCATTATTTCAACTTGTTGGGTTTCCTTCTTGGATGGGAGAGTTAGAAAAAGGCCGAGGGGGACCCCGAAAAACATGATTTTGGGCCTTGAATCAATCTACTTGCTCGGGACTGAATAATCTGATGCATGTTATCAAAATTACCCTGGGGGGTGAATTTTGGATAACAAGTACTTTCTTCACTCAAGAACCTTCTAACTAGTAGTATGAGACCGGGTTAAATAATTCCTAAAGTGCATGATTTTATGACTACAGAGATCTATGTCATGGAATATGATAAGCATACATACTAAGGAGGATTTGAAGTAATTTTATAGAATTCATAGTGATGCCATGAGACCAAATGTTGAACCACCCTTCCAAATTTTCTTAGTATCTTCAAGACATGGTAAGAAGGATCACAATTATATTTTCAAGAGTGAAAACGAATCATATATATTTTTGTGTTGCATTTGTTAACATATATTCCAAATGTGGTGCACCATGGATATAAGAACAATGTTTAGCAACATAAATGAAGGAGTGTGGTTTCATGGAGTATTATGCTCTTAAGATACACATAGAATAAGAATTCTAAAATGGCCCTCCAAATAAATGATTGAATTATACAAATAGGGATAAATCCAAACTAATTAACAATTATTGGTGTGGATGAAGGGTGCTCTCATGTTAATTTGATAATTAGTGATTACCACATCCCACATAGAACACATAAAAAATGTTTGTATGGTTTATCTTTATGGTGGGTATGACTACTTCAATGAAGCATAGAAGGTGATCAATAATATACCATTTGAAACTAGTGATGTTGTTTAGGGAGCATTTTTTGGTATATATATAATTCACGTGAATTTGGAATAGATGCGTGAGACCATATATATTGCTTTCAAACATGTATGGTTTACTTGAAATGCGATATGATATTTATAAAAAGATAAAAGAATGAATACATAGGTCACAGAAAGTAATCAGTAGTGACATTCATTTTAGGAGGAGTCTTATGTAAAAACTAGAGGAAAACAAGTAAAAAAATGAGCATTGCATAGTTTCTAGAAATGAGATATGGTGATATGTTGAAGAAGGGGAAATACACGCGAGTTGGAGATCAGCTGTTGATTATAAACAAAACTCAATGGAAGTGATAAATCTCCGAATATTAGGTAAACACTAGAGAAAAATAAGATATTAATTGAATCCTCACATATAAAATAAAACAAAAGGTTCATATGTTCAAGATTTGAACCCAATTCAATATGAATACACATAAAATATTTGACAAAATATCTCTACGAGATGAGATAAAATGTAGGACATGTAAAAACCAAAATGGGTGATGAAGCTTCGATACTCTACTAAAAATATAGTGTTCATGTTTAAGTCATGATAAACATTCTCTACCTAATGTGATTAGTGCTTGATAGAATTGATAAAGTAGAAGTGGATCTTAATCAGATATTTTAATGGAAAATTTTCTCATTTTAATTTGTGTAAAGAAAGGAGATGATTCATAATATATTGAATATATTATATGCCAGCTATTGGAATATTTCCAACTAATCTCCAAGAAATTAAAATTAGGGAAATGATATTTGTCAAATTTGTAATGGATGAATCCACACGGAGTTCATGTTGATAAGAAAAATTCTATAGACTTACCAACATTGTTCCAAAATTGAAAATGGGTACATTTAATCTTTGTGTCATTAGTGAATCTTAGCCAACCAATCCCAAATTATCTAAGCTTTTTTAAATCTATTTCAATACAAGAAATTGATGGAAGATGTGGACCCCAACTCCCAAAGAGTCACACAATGGGTTGAAAAATGTTAATGTTTGAGATATTACTCAATGGATTTAATGGAATCTACATGAAACTACTCTCTAGGAGCTTACAACTAATGGATGGAGTGATTAAAAACTATGGTATTCTATTAAGGACCTATCATTAAATGGATGATGTGCTCACAAGCATATTCAACATCCTCCCAGTATTGGGTCATGCTAATCCTAAAATGGTGAATTAGTCCTTATTTTATAGATGCACACCCTACTCTTTTCCCCATTCTCTCTCCTCATTTGAATTTTCCTTTGGGTGGTTTGGATTCTTCTAAATGCTTCATGATTCTCCCGATTAAATTCAAATTTGAATTTTAATGCTTTTTTCTCTTGCCACATTGATTTATTCATTGGATCTTATCACCATTCAATCCTGGTCAACATCCCCTGTTAGACACCATCTAACATCTTTTGTCACTTTTTTCAGCTATTTACTCTACTGTGCACTCCCTTCTCACACTACTATGCCTTTGTCTTCTTTTGGTGTGCACTCATATGCTTGAGTCCCACCTTTAAATATATTTTCACACTTGTCTTTGGGTTTTAGGCCTTCTCCAAAACATCCACCCACCTCCTTACAAATCTTATCTATTGCGTAATCCTCTCGCACCTCCTCCATATTATCTATCACTACATATAGATCCTTCACAATCTCTAATTTCTACGCATCTATGTGGTTGAGACAAAGTTCCTTGTCTCCCTACTAATATCCTATTCATACTACTACACATTATGCCTTGAAATTTCTTTCCTCTCTGCAAGATGTTACATGCACTATTTGTGCTCTCACATTTTTTGCAAACTCCGCATACTAAAATATTCATGAATAACTACCACGTAAAGTAATTTTTCACCTCTACACAATCACCACTTGATTCCTCCATGTTTCATTCCCTTGCTTACATTATCTCATGTCTTGTGTAGAACCATCCTTCACCAAAAATAATGTAGGATTTCTCTAGTCCTTGGATCCTCTTACATAAAACACAAGAGGTACTTTAAACTTGAGGTCATCTTCAAGTAGATTGAGTGATTGGTAGAGTCACCATTTGGACTATTGAGGTAAATAGTTCCAGTTCCTTTGTCCTCTAAACTTGTTTATGGCCTCGACATTTCTTTAGTCCTTCATCACTTTCTTGTGAATTTTTAATGCTATCTTACATACTTTGGCGAGTCTCTTCCAATTGTGAATCATCCCCTCCTCTAAATGGATCTCTCTCGAGATATTTCATGAGGTTTTCCTCACTTAATACTATCATCCTCCTCCCCATGGATCCTCCTTCTAGATCCTTTATGACCTTCTAATTATCATGCCCTTTCTATCTTGGTGTGAGTCTTTACATTCCCTCTCCTTTTGCAAGTCCCTTCTTTCATTTGAACCATCCACCTCCACCTAAAGCATTATGGGATTTCCTTCTTTCCTAGCCACTTCATCTCTCGGGTTCCTTCCATTTCATGTTCCTCATGTATGCAATTTTCCCCTTTTCTTCTTCTCTTCTTCTCGTGTTCTCTTGTCACCTTCTCACCGTGAATCCTCTTCTATGTGATCCTTTGCTTTGTGCACTTCTTCTTCTCTACACTCTCTCCCTTCTCGTTTTCTTGGAATTTTACTGCACACTCTCTCTACTTTTCTCTTTTTCCCCATCTACAATGAATTCATATACTTGTGCATGCTCCTTCTATGCCTTTAAAAATTGTGCTACTCCTTAAACACCTTATCTTATTAGCATGTTCATCGACAATTCTTGCTCTCATTCTCCTTTTCTATATGCATTATCTCTTTGCATACTTTTGGGTTTAGAACCACTTTGTAAAATGTCTATTTCTTAGTATTCTTATCCATCTGTTCCCTCCTCTATCTAGGATTCCTCTCCATAGCACATCCACTTATTTCTACCTTCTGTCTTGTGTAACTCTAATGCATAGTCTTATATTCTTTATCCCTAATGTATTCTAATAGGATTCTTCCTCCCTTCGTTCTTGGCCTCTGTTAGACTACTCTCTTGCTATCAATGACACTCATGCTTTTACACCAAACTGGATTCTTTGGTGGCTTTAGGCCACATCTCCTCTCCCTCTTTATGGGGCATATTTTACTAGTGGCTCTCCTTATCCTTCTCTTATTATCTTGCACTGATTCATTATGTAAAATTTTTGGAGCCTCTTCACACTACTCCTCTCCTTCCTTTGTTTCTTGCAAGGATATTTCCAAATTCTCCCATAGTGTTTCCACACTACTATCACGCCTTTCCTCATTTTCTTATTCTCTCTCCTATGCACATATTGCACTACAAACTCTTATAGTATCCTAATTAGACCAACCCTCTTGAATTTCCTTTGGGGTAATTTATTATTCTTCATATAATTTCTCCTTGTGCTCATATTCTCTAGCATGCCTCTCGACATGCTCTTCCTTGAAATATCTATCGATCGCTCTTTTCCTTAGTGCACTCTTTTTCATGTGAACTCTAAAAAAATTCTTTGTGGGATAATCGCCTTGGTTTCCTTTAGGTAAAATCCTTCTACATTCTCCTCTAGTTCCTTTGAAATGGTGTTCCCATTGCTATGTGCATCCTTTCCTTTGTGCTCTTTAACTCCTATGTCGAGTTACTCCTCTCATGCAATCATCTCTACTTGGTCTCTCCACTTTGGAGACTCCTTTCTTATGCATTCAATTGCACACCCCATACATGTTCTTCCTCTTAGAAATATTGTTCTACTCATCCCTTTTCTCTCATCTCGCACATTACCCTTTTGTGCATCTCTTGTGTATTCTATGAGTATATCATCTTTTCACACCACATCTCCCTTTCACTCTTCCCTTTTATCCACCGCTTCATCTCATAGTTCTACACTATTTTTTGTGTGTCGTTGAATCTTTGTTAAGTATTTCACCCCTTCTTCTGGCTTATTCATGCTACAAAACCCCTTCTTTTATGGCGGTCTTCCTCTCTGCATCCTCTAGTTCCGTCTTTAAACCATTTATATCCTCCATTACTTTCTCCAACAATTTCGTAATTATTGGATTTGAATAGTCCCTTATTCTTGGCAGAATCTTTCCTTCTCATGCAAGATAATCGATTCTCTAGATTCTACACAGTACACTTTATGATATATTCTTGTTTTATTTACCTATCTTTCTTCATGAATGAGAACAAAAATTATGTACTAGTTACATCACATTCAAAATTATGATAGCTCTACTTTTAGGAAAGTAGCCTACTCGATACCATTTGAAGGCGAAAAAACTCCCCAACGCCTAAAGATTCACCACAATGGGATGCAATTTTGTTAATGTTTCATTTATTACGTAATGGTATCAATGACATCTACGTGCAACTTGTCTCTAAGAGCTTACAAATCATGGATAAAGTCATTACACACTATGATATTTTCCTAAGGACCTATCCTTGATGTAATGTGTTCTCAATAGAACATTCAACAACCTCCTAGATTGGGTCATACCAACATCAAAATGGTGAACTCATCCTTATTTTATAAATATGTTCCCTGCACTTTTCTTCTTTTTGTCTCCTCATTTGGATTTTCATTTGTTTGGGCAAGCTTCTACTAGATGCTTCCAAATTATCCTACTTGGATTTAAATTTGAATTTTAACACCTTTTCTTGTGTCACGTCTATCTGGTCATTGAATCTTCTAACCATTCAATCCTGGTTAGCATCCCATATCAAACATCATCAGACATCTTTTTCTCTTTTTCCAACTATAAATTCTACCGCACACACCCTTCTCGCATTTCCACCTTGTTTTTTTATTCTACAAACTCGTATGATTGAGTCCTACCTTGAAATCTTTTTACACACCGCCTCCGGAGTTACGGGCCTTCTCTAAAACACTGCACACCTCTTTCACAGTATTAGCTAATAGGCAATCCTTGTTATTTCTGTTGCACCGTATGTGCATTATCTATCACTATGTAATTCTCCTTTGCAATCTCTTTTGCTACCTATCTATCTGGTCAAGCCAAAGATCCTTGCTTCGCTACCAAAATCTTATCGTGCTACCACACATTATTTCTTTGTACTTTCTCTTATTTTGCAAGCTCTTATTTACACCAATTTCACTCTCATGTTCTCTGCACACACCGCACACTCTTCTCTCCATGGATAACTGCTATGAAAATTAATTTTACACCTCCTCGTAATCACCACTTGATTCCTACACACTTCATTCCCTTTCCCACAAGCTCTCATACCTTGTGCACAACCATCCTTCACCAAAATTATGTATGATTTATTTGAACCTTGGATGCTCTTGCATCATAAATTAGTATTTCTAGAGTAATTTTTGCGAAGAATGATAAATTATAAACTTTGTGCCAATAGTAGTATAATATGATAGAACAAATAATATATTGGATGGTTTCAATAAAGTAGTGGAAAATGAGTTTGATCATTCTAAATTGCAGAGTGCTAGCAAAAGTACCCAAACCATTTGAAATAAAAGCTTGATGTGCTATCTTATCTTCTAAAAAATATGCAAAAAATGGGTTTGGTGAAAGTAAGTTATGATTGAGAAAGACAAATATGCATTACTTATATTGTAGAAAAAAGGTATTAAGCCAAATGCAAGAACATACAATTATTTGATAAAAATGTCTTTGCATTTGAAGAGGTTAAAGAGGAAATTAATGCTTTTGAGATAATGTACTATAAATACACTTTGCTATAATGCAAAATATTATCCATGGCCTATCTGAGAAGATAAAGTGAGCCAAATATTTAAATATTTCAATGAGATCATGCTCAAGAGTTTTTTTTTTTTTATGCTAAACTTACACAAAAGTACTTGAAATATTCTACAAAATAAGAAAATTTTAGGATGCATTGAAGCTCTTGATTAAAATATTTAAAGTGGATTTTTCAAGGATTCTATAGAGCGGGAAAATTAGAGTAGGCTAGTTAGTCACGGGTAGAGTAATGAGTGACTCAATTTCATATTGAGTAGTAATGAGAACAATAAAAAGTGATATATTAATCATAAAGTCATAAAGTGTAATTAATTAATTAAATTAATTAAATGTTGTAAAGATGTAAAATCAAGTTGAGTCAACTTGATTTAATTCCATGTTTGGTCATAAAGTAGTTACTTAACTACTTACGTGAAAATGATTATAAAAATCATGAAATGAACTATATGAGGGACCACTTTCTCTCTCAATTCTAGAGAGTTTTTGAAACTATGTGTGTACATACACCTTCAATTTCATGAATAAAATAATGCAAGAAAGTGGAAGGAGATTAATTTTTGGTGTTTATGTCCTTGATCGTGAAAACATACTTTTTAGTCACAATTTAACTAGACCATTATTACCCCATTCTCCTTTCTTGTATACAAAATTATGATATTATAGGTTTTGTATTGTGAATCTCTTTAGGTGGAATTTTTGTCATACACATGAAATATTGTTGTAATGAAGAACTTGTTATTTCGGGTAATTTTTTTCTCTATGTAGTTGTTTCTTGTATTCATGTCCTTATATGACGAAGAGGGTTTCACTCTTTGTGTTTACTTTGAGTTATGTAGGTAGTTATCTACATTTATTTTTCTATGAGTTTATCCTTTCCTTTCTTTATATCTCATTCCTTTCCAACCTATTCATTTTGTTTCCTTTTTTAATTTTAAATTAAAATTACATAAAAACCCAAAATACCCCATTATGAGGGATATTTCCCTCTCAAATGTAGAGGAAGATCTCAAGAGTATGTTTTATGCCTCTTCCACTTTGGACGAGTCATTAAAATAACCAAACCAAGCATAATGACATAAAATCCTACTAAAAAGTATGAAATCTTGGAAGAATAATATCACAACATAATCCATGAACAATAAGAAAGAAATGTGTTAGAGATAAAAAGATCTATGTAATTTTATAGAACGATATAACTTTGTATAGAACGATGCCTTTAGTAATGCAAGGGCACTAGGAAAATGATGAGTATAACATTTACAAGCTATATGTGATCACATATGTCTGCATCATTCTCAAATACTATGTAAAACACATATGTGTGTAGAAAAAATAGAGTATTCTATGTAGAAAATAATGTGATAAATAACTTATGTAAAATAGAAAACTAGTGACTCAAGTCATGCTCGAGTCCTATTTTTAGCTTTTTGAATATTTTGATTTTTTCATATGTTATGCATAGTATTCTTATAGGTGCATGATGTTCATATGGACCTTCATGGGTTTTAATTCACATGTAGTCGACAATAAAATTATGTACCCACCTTTTCGGTATACATAAATGGACCAAATCAATTGGGCTTGAAATTGAATTCTAATTGAATAGTTTCTTTGGTGTTGTTTTGAATCTCTTTTATGACAAGATTTATATTGATATGGGATTTATACACACCAAGGGTTCTATGGAGAGACTCCACTCATTTTAAAAATAGGTAAACTAATTCAATGCATGAGTGGTTAAGTATACATTTTTATTATAGCCAAGTGTTGAAATAGTTGGCATATGAAATTGGTGTACCATGAGGTGACTCTTAACCCAAAATAATTACTAAATTTAAACTAACTTAATGTGATTCCTATAAAAACTCAAAAAGAAAGGAAATGGTAAGGTAGTAAATATATTTTCAGATTTATGTACATAATCTACTAAAATTTCACAATGTTTAAGGGTTACGATTAATTAAAACTTGGAGTTAGTTTAGGAGATCTAAATAATCTAATAAATTCTTGGTCGATAGGTCTAGGTGCGAGGGGTGTGAGATACTAAAATATGAAATCTACACACATGTTTTTGTTATTTCAAAGATTTGTAAAGAATAATTAAAACTAATATTCAAAGTACATAGGAACTTATGACAATTCAATTTTAATATAAATTAGTAGAAGAAAAATTAGGATTCGACGATTAATAAAAATTCCAAAAATAATTTATTTAATTCACATAACATATGCATTCATTTTTAGTGAAAGAGGAAAGATAATTAAAAGACAAACATTTCATAGAACATATAAAAATAATTCCAAATCGCTCAAGTGTTGTATACTCAATAATAAACACAATAAAAGTGTAAAAATAGATAGAGAATTAAAGGGTCATATACAATCTCAATCCAAGAATCTATAAATAATTACTAACTAGAGATAACAATAGTTTGTGCCAAAATAATCTAGGAGAAATATCTCATTACTGAAATAACTTCTTTAGAAAAGATTTTTGTAAAATAATAAAATTTAAAATAGGTAGGCTAAATTTAAACTATGCATGAGCCTCTAACCTAAAAATAGTGATGCATAATCTAAGCCATCGGTTTCTTTCCTTTTACTTTAGCTAACATGCACACTTGGTAAATTTTATTTATCTACACAAAGTATCTATGATTAGAGGCTTGCACACCTTTTCCTTCTTGGTTAATTCATGCATAACATTCAAAACATCCCATCCAATTATAGCTTCATGCATTTGCATCACTCTAAGCGATTAGTTTTTAATATTATGAAATTGTGGGCTGTACATTGTAAGAATTTTCCAATGATATCAAATGCGACTAAAAGAGATCATGAAATGAAACAATATTACCTCAAACTGATCGACAATTATTATTAAAAATATTTTGTCACATGCAAAATATGATACTCTGCGAACAATATGTAGGAAAAATTCCATCCTTTATTGTGGGGAAGTGCCATTTATTGAAATCCAAAATGAGAAAGAAGAAATATGTAAAATATTTACACTAACTAACTTCCATGGGTGGGATTTTACTCTAAGGAAAGGAATATAAGATGAAATACAAAAATATAGGAATGTAGAATTAATGGAAAAATAAAAAAGGAAAGGAAAACATGCATTTCAAATAAGTAAATGTAGATCTTATTTTAGTATGCACGTCTAGATCATTTAATATAAGACACACTTATAATCTAAATTCTAAATATATGAAAGAAATGAAGAAGGATAAACACATGACATAAGAACACATGCTATTGCCAAATATATCACAACAAAAATTTCATCAATTCGATTTTATTTCTTCACACTAATGAACACAAAGTCTCATACACTTTCCTCTCCTACAAGATCATGTAAAAATCATGGGAAACAAAAAGTATGGCCAAAACCCCTCCAACTCTGTACCAATTAGAATCCCCTTAAATAATTATGAAATGTCTTTTACAATGTCATGGGAAACACAAAGTCTCTCTAGATATTCCTAGAAAAATCCCTTCTAGAAGTCTTTCAAAGTAGTTACTTCAAAAAATAAAAATATCTAGTTGGTAAAGTACCCTATAATAAACTGAAAATAAATATTTTTATAGGTCATTAATCCTCATCATTATGGCTATATGCAACCTTGAAAAAGTCAAATTTCTAATTTAATGGGGACTTACAAGTCAATTTATATTTGTATTGCAAATTGAAAAAGTCTATTTGTATCTATCTTACAATTTGACAACGTTATTTGACCCATATTAAAACTTGGAAACCAAATGTAAAATTTTCTACATCTCTATGTTAGTTGATTATGAGAGTTTTGAGATCCTTTTATAGTTGCAAGTTTTGTTGCGTTTGCACTTGAAATTTTTGCCTTAATTTTACATAAACGTATTAACTTTGGGAGCCTAAATCCCGAAGAAAAATTGTTCCTCATCAAAATATATTTCCAATTATTTAATTAGAAGTTAAAAATGGAGTTCATAATTGAAATATTTGGCTAGAGGAAGTTTGACCTAATTTTGAAGCTAAAAGTTTCACCGGAAAAATTGTTTGAGAACTCCACATTTTGAAATAAAAAAGGTCTTTTTATTTTAGTATTTTTTGATATTTTGAAATCATACCTAGTTGAGAATACTAAAATTTAAACACTTGTCATTTGATTCAAATTTTGATAAACATGTGTTTTGGGGCTCAAAAATTGAGGAAAAAATCACAGTGTGTTTTGCACCAATAAATTACAAATGTAATTCTAAAAAAATACCATAGATTTTGGAGGAGTAAAAGAGATTCATTTTGCATAAAATTTTAAGGGAATTAAAAATTATAGAAAAATTAACGAAACCTATAAATATCATAAAACACCGAGGTATTGAATGCTATAGATCATAAGAGAAAGGACATTGCTTTAAGACCCCATTTGAGGTGGGTTTGAGAACTTATTGATTTTTTGACTTAGATCCATTTGAGAATATAAGTTTTAAAAATTTTTATTTCACAACCATTTCAAATTTTTAGGCCATTAAAATTGAGACTAAACTCACATGTGCCTTTCACTAAAAACTTCAAATATACTTCTCCAAACTCACTGAAATTTTGGAGGGAAAAAATCTCTCTTTTGCATGAAATTTTGAGGGAATGAAAATGATAGATAAATTTAAATAAAAAGATTTAAAAAAAAAACCCAAGTATTGAAATTTCTATATCTGAAGAGAAATGACATGATTTAGGACACTATTTTTAATGGATTTTAATAGTTTTTTTGCTTTTTTGACTTAGACCCATTTGAGAATACTGAATTTTGAACAATTTTTATTTTATACACATTTAGAAAAAATGTGTTTTCAAATTTTCACCTCAAATCATCCATGAAGACCATGCCAAATATTTCACTTATTTTTGCACCTAAAACCCTGTCAAGGAAATTTAATGAAATTTAAGTACTTATAAATTGTTAAAGTTGACTTGTAACATGCAATTAAAGAAAGTTAATTCACAACTTGAAAATTAAAAATGTCTTTTATAACTTGTACATTGAAAAGTTGATTTACAAATTACAATGTGAGAAATTTCATTTGCAGCTTGAAAATTGAGAAAGTCCATTTGTAATTTGCAATGTGATAAATTGGATCTACATTTACAAATTGAAAAAATTGATTCAAAACTTGCAAATGGAAAAAAATTATTTATAACTTATAAGTTGAGAAATTTTATTTGCAACTTACAAATTGAAAAATTCAATTTACACAAACATGAAAAATTACAAACAAAAAGGGGGTGAAATAAATCTAGGAATAATAGATTCGGACACAATTTGCATAAAAATTACAAATGTGTACAAATAGTATAAAACTATGACACACTCTGATTAGTTTAATACTTGGAGAAATTTATGAGATATTGAGCCATATATACTTATTAAATCCATTTCACCACTTTCATTTGAAAATTTTAGATCAATTTCTACTAGATTTTATTGGTGTACTTCAAATTCTAGCTAAATTAAAAATTTAGGGACAATAATGGTACAAAACCTTAATTTTCTCATCTAATAGTTGTGTGATACCAAATTCTATAAATAGTGAGACAATATTGTTATTGGTCATACCCCACAATTAATGGATTTTCTGTTGGTGTGTTTGATGGATGATGACTTTATTAATTACATAAGTTGATTTAAAAATTATACGAGATATTATTATGTATAAAAATCTATACATATATGTTTATGTGGAAAACATATACATATACGTATATAGATGCATACATGAGGACACACGCACACGCTCATGCACGCACATGCGCACACACACACACATATTACGTTTGTATGATTGTTTGGTTTTAATATCCATATTCTTGGTTGCATTATTGTACACAATGATTTGATTAGATGACTACCTTCTTGTTTGTGATGGTTAATGTTACTTTAATTTGTTTAAGGTAATATCGTAAATTAATTAATGGTTATTGTTAATACAATCCTATCTCGGTCGTAGAGTAGATCTGCAATGCGATTAGGAAGTTGACCACATTTTTGAAAAAGGTTTAAATTTAAAATTTGTATGATTGGTCTTTGACCACTTGGAAAAATAATTGTTTATTGGTTGTTGTTAACAACTTGGTCATAAACTACTTGGCAAGGAAATTACTTGGTGAAATTGTTTATGGGTTTATTTTCCTATTGAAAAATACACATTTTATTGTTTTAAACCAACTTGATTGAGCTTGGTGACAATTGAATTGAAATAGATATTTTTAATTAAGTTTTATTGCTTTAATAATGAATATGTTCCTTCTCTAAAAATGTATTTTTGGTCATATGAAACTTCTGATTTGAAATGAAAACAATGAGATAGGTAATGGATTTTTGTGGTTGTAAATTTATTTATTTTTTGTTTAATTTTATGAGATTATTTTCCTTTTTGAAAATTTTGAATACAAATTTTATTTTGTTCATTAAACTAGCTTGAATGGAGCTTCTTTGGAAGTCAATTTGGTAGAAGACAATTTCTTGAGTTGCTTATTTTAAAAACAAATAGGAAATGTTCCTTTTGATTTATAATGAAAGTTTGAATGGAAACAAAGAGAAAAATTTAATAGATAAATGGGTTTATTGGAAAATGAAAGATCTATATTTTTTCTCATTTTGGCATTCTCAGTAGACACAAAATCATGCACTTTAGACATTATTTAGTCTCAGTCTCATACTACTAATTAGAAGGTTCTTGAGTGAAGAAAGTAATATTTAACCCCCATTGTTTGGCCATCTTGTTTTATTTTATTTTTTTATTTTTGATATTTTACATCCATATGCCCAATTTTTTTCATTCATTTGCCATTATTTTTGAATTGACAAGTGCGCCCTGGTCCCACCATGAGTGCCCTGATCCTTTTCACACTATCCCACCACTTTTTGGGATCTTTCTAGCCATTTTAGATCCTTATCTTTTTGGTGGTCAGCCATTTCGGGGTTAATTATGAAATTAGACCAAGAGAAACCTATAAATATAAAGTTATGAGACCATAATGAGGGACCAAAAACTAGTCACTACTATCATCCATCTAGAGTTGCATCCATCTATTGCATTGGAGATCACTTGCATCCACATAACTCCATCACAAGGCACAAGGTTAGGTCATTTACATCACACACATCATAGGGGAGGATTCTATTATATTCCATGCACACATTCTATTAAATTTTTACATCTAGTTATTGCTCGCTACTTCAAAAAGTGTGATCTGGCACAAGAGCACCTAGGGCACATTATGCACACACTCACCAAAACTACATTTGGGTCTGAAATGTAGTGTAACTCAATTAGGAATCCCACTCTTGTGGCAACTGAGGTTAGTACTACCCATTCATTTGAATTCTTCTTTTTAGGGTTTGGATACTCCTTGGGTATTTTTCAGGTCTTTTCATCATCTTGGAATATGAAAGACATGTGGAGTAGTACAATGACGTTAATGCAACATACAACAAGGGTTTCAAACCATTTTCTAAACCTGTGAAGATTAGTTTTAGAGCTTTAACATAGACCATGGCACCCAGTTTGGAGACTAGAGCACCCGTGTCTGCCTCACAACCCCTCTCCAGGTTCTCCAGTCTAGTAAGATACTCTAGATCCATCCTTTTTGAGCTCATGCACAGTCGTTCTTACTTCTATATTTTCCAGTCACCTCTATGACATAGTCCCACGAGTATCTCCTATTTAGCCAAGCTCTTTCCTCTTCTCTCTTGCACATTAGGGTTATAATTTCCTTTTTCATAGTTGCTTATGTCATCTTTACATTTATTTACAACATCTATCTAATTTATTTACAACTATTCATATCTTAGATTAACTAGTACTATGAAAGCACCTTAAAATTTACAAAGCAAATTACATGACTAAACAAGGAAAAATAACACCATTGCCATCTATCTAGCCAAGGTTCTAAGTCTAGGAATATAACATTAAGATAGAATCTTAAAAGAATGCTTAACTAGTATGAAAACAATACAAAATATAACTAAACATTCCTACTAATATGCTTGAATTACCCGGCATGTGCCTAAATAGACCTAAGAGGGAAATCAAATGGTTATGGTTGCTACTCCAAACAAGGTGAAATGACCTCTCCAAATGACTACTTGGTCATTTTGGATATCCATCTACTAACCCCATTGAAGGCTTTGAGCAAGGATTGAACTTGGCTATATATCATATTTATTATATGAGATGCAAATCAAAGCATGGTGTAAAGTATAAAGGAATGAGGTGCACCTTTTTTATAGTTTTCCTTTTAGGAAAAACATGTATTTTGGTGTATGTGGGACTAAAAGCCAAAAATTAGATTAGAATTTCTAATCATGATTAGTCCTTGCTAATCACAATTAGTGAATTACCAAGTGATTAATAGCATGGAGCCTTAATCAACCACTTAGGGTCAACTAGGAGGCTAGGATAATATTTTGAAGCTTGGTGAGACGTTGTGGAGGTGATTGGGGTGATTTTGAGTGGTTGGAAGAGGTTTTTAAGTCAATATTAAGGTATATTGATGGAATCAAGGGAAAAAAGGCTAAATTAGCTTATAATCACTAATTATCTGTTTTTGAAGAGGATTTTGGATTACAATTCATCGTAAATTGACATCCTAAATGCGTAAAAGATTTGGTGATCAATGAAGTGCTTGTTAATTGACCAAAGCGGTGACAAAAATTAGTTAATTAGTTAATAACACTAATTATAATGGAATTGGGAAGAATAGGAGTGATTTGCAGGAATTTTGGCAATAAGATTGCAAAAGCGGAATTTAGGTGTCTACATTTTCTCCAATTTGAGGCGAAGTTAGCGACTTCACTTCAAACGTAGTAGACAAGCATAAAAAAGTGAATTTTTGAGAAAAATGATCAAGAATGAAGGAATCCCCCTCAAGTGTCGATGGGGTGATATAAGAAGTCAATCAATGATCAAAATTGATTGAAATGGATAAAAGAAAATAGGTTAGAATGGGCGCGAAACCCTTGGGTATTGAGAAGGAATAAGAATAGGGATAAACATGGTTGTTTATTGCCCCCTGTGGTTTTTAGAAGAAAAATTAGTAGTGATAATAAATGATAAGTGATAAGAAATGATTAATGGAGAATATAGGACAAGCCCAATCTTTGCATCTAACCTTTCAATAAACAACCTATTTATATCATTTTTCCCCTAGGTCTACATCATCGGCCTTTATTGAAATGAACAAAAATGTAAGATAACATGAAAAGATAAATTACTAACATTTTTCCATTGCTACGTAACTCCATGCAACATACACAATGCAATGCAATACGAGAAAGTAAAACAATGCTTAACTCAATGCAACATACACAATGTAATGCAATATGAGTAAGTAAAATGATGCTTAACTCAATGCAACATACACAATGCAATGCAATATGAGAAAGTAAACCAGCTAACCTAACAGAGAAACAAGCACAATCACATATACTCAAACAAACAATGTGTTACACCCATGTTTTTGTTATCAAGCTACAGTTCCCGATGTTTGTGTTGTAATGAAAAGGGTTAAAAATGATGCCCCAAGAAATAACACATGCGAGGGAAAAATGGAGGACACAAGTAGTCCCATGGAAAGCATTCGTGCATTATGACACAATACCTGACAACTCACTGTTGCATGGGAGTACCGACATAATAAGCAGACCCAACTTTGTTAATGGAGGTAGATCATGATGATCCACATGTCGTTTGAGACAAGAACAAGCAAGAATGTCAGAAATATGGTTTTGTAGGACCAATTTCGATGTTGAGGATAATGTAGGTGATACAGGCTTTAGTGTATGCAAGCCATTTAAAAAATGAAAAACCATAAATTTTTGGTAAATCTAAATCCAAAATTAATGTTACCATTGTGTATCTTGCTTCAATACCTTTCCAACACAAAAAAATAGATTTGTTTCGAGGTCGGGAGAAAAAGTTATGGCTTGCGCAATGTTGGGTGCGCTTTGTCTTTAGGATACTTTGTGAGTTTTTGAGTTTTGTGAGGTAGCATGGGTGCTGTCTTTGAGCCACTTTGGTGATTTTTTCATTGTAGGTCACCAAAATAGGTGCTTGGGTGCCTTTACTAAGCCACTTTGAGAATTTTTGCACTTTATTTGGCCATAATGGGCACTTGTCTTTGAGCTAATTTGGTGAGTTTTTGACTTTTTGGGCAGCATGGGCACCTGGGTACCTTTGATGAGCCACTTTGGTGTTTTTGCATTGTAGTTGGCTAACATGGGTGCCATTCCTGAGCCACTTTGGTGATTTTTGCATTATAGTTGGCCAACATAGGCACTTTTACGAGCTACTTTGATGAGTTTCACATGCTAGTTTGCCAACATGGGTGCACGAGTGTCTCGTACAACATTGAATGTACTACCTATCTTCTGGAGGCCATAAATTTTGCTTGCGATATTGAAACAACCCCATTTTTGCGTTGGAAAGTTATCAAAGAGAAGTACGAAATGGTAAGATAAATTTAGATTTTTGAATTAATATTTTGTGAAATTGGGACCAATCAATATCAATTTATGTGATAAGGAGCTTACATGGGAGAAAAGACACTTACATGGGAGAAAAGGAGAAAAAATAAGGGCACTTGGGTACTTGTGCATGATGCAAGGGCACTTGGGCACCTATGTGCATGATGCAAGGGTACTTGGGTGCCTATGTTGGCAGTGTTTAGCTCATTTTTGAAGTTTTTGATTGTAGCATGGGTGCTGGGTGCCTGTGCAACAATGAATGTATTACCTATCTTCCGGAGGCCATAAATTTTTCTCCTGACATCGAAACAAATCCATTTTTTTATGTTGGAAAGGTATCGAAGTGAACTACACAATGCCAACATAAATTTGGGGTTTTGAATTTGTTTTATCATTTTTTGGGCTTTTGAATTTGTCTCACCAATTTGTTTATTTGGATGTTTTGAATTTTCGACTAACATATTTGAATGTTTTTGATTTGTTAGAATTTTTATAAAGATATATATTAATGAAGAAATGTGGATTCCCTAGCGACATACGGGATGTACAAGGGTAGAATGCCACACACATGCGTAAGAAAATGAAGATGTGAAATTGCCCCTAGCGTTAGATGGGAATATTCAAAGGAAAACTCTTCATGCACAGAAGATGGATCAATGCCAATATGGATAAGTTCAATATGATGATGAATGTAACATAATGACATGATAGGAAGGAGCCATGATGCCCCCAATGTAAACTGGCCAAGAAGCACATGATAGAAAGAAGTGGAAGATTTTTTTTTAAAAAGGAAAAAGGTTCCCAACAACATGGAAAAAGGTAATATTATACAAATGGATGTTTCAAATGAAGTAGAAGAACAATATGAATGTTTTGAATGTAGCTTAGAAACCTTGCGATGAAGAATCGATTAGCCCAAGGTACAAATCATGAGACAAGATACAAACTAGAGTAAGATTCTGAACAAGGTCCAAAAAAAAGACACTTGGTAACATACTAATCCTATTTTCTCATCAAGATCCAGTGTGTGCACATGGAAATTTATTACCTCTTGGAGGGAATATTTGATAGACAACAAGTCAAGATACCCTAGCCAATGTGTAGGAAGCATTTATTTTTCTAAGTTGATTTTTAAAATGGATTGTGGAAGGAGAGCCGTGCATTGCTCTATTGCTAGCCAGAATCTATAGCCTCGATGGAGATGCATTTGATTCTAATCACAACATTTCTCTATTTCCAGTCAAGCATCCATAGCCCCGGTAGAGATTATGGAAATACCCTAAGAGAGAGTTATATATCAATTTACATTTGCTTTTAGCGTTTGGATTTTGATTTGATTGCTTTTTTACTTTCTACAAAATTATTTCATCTCTTGTTTGACAAGGGTTAAGAACCACCGATGTCTTGATGGAAGGAGGCGAAGTGATTGTGATGATGACATTGGCTAGTTTCAACAAATATATCCAAAATTTCTTCACAACAAGTTCTAGATGTTGATTGTGATAGGATCTCTAAGAGGTCGGTCGTTCTTCAATTTACCAAGGTGATAAAAGACCAATGCTAAATGGATACCATAGAGATAAGCTGTTGTAAAGTGAATAGGCTAACCAAAATATCACAAAAGGGATAAAAATGGTAGGATGACTTGTAGAAGAATAAGAAGGAAGAAGAAAGAACATCTATGTGTATGCGATACCTGATTAGAATATGTGTTCATTTACCTTTTATTTTTTGAAATGTTCTCACATTTTTTAATATTTTGTCTTTTTTGAAAGGTGGGATTGACAAGGTCACTTGGCATGATAAGATCCAACAACAATGTTAGCAATTTCCTTGATAAAGAAGACTAGGCATGTTTGCTTATCAAGAGTCATATTATCCCCGATCTCAATGATCGTGGTGAGATCATACTCAATAGATGATTGCATTTTATCATGAAACATGGATTTTATGTGTGGGAGCTTGAGGTCCCTATCCAAAGGTTTCTACACTTTACGCCATACTTGATGGTTGCATTGATGTGTATTTTTGAATTGCATTTGATTATGAACTTTAAGATTGTTTGAATTGTTGGGAGCCTTGGAGCTCTTGGAAGTTTTAATCATAGTTGGATGAATGAACTATTTTGGTTTTTTATAAGCTATAACGTGATTTTTTTATCTCGAGAAGTAGGAGAAGAAAGTGGATGAATATAATTGATGTGAGAAATGACGGTGGGTTTGCCACAATCATTGATATAAAAAATATGATGGATGTGAAGGATACAGTCCAAGAATTGAAGAGGATGGGCTACCAAGAGGTGTCCCATAGATTGAAGATAAAGGACTATAAGGATGTGGCCCTAAGATTGAAGATGAAGGACTACCTAGAGGTGTCCCATATATAGAAGAATATGGGCTACTAGGATGTGGCCCAATAATCGAAGATGAGGGACTTCTAGGATGTCCCCTAATATAGATGAAGATGGGCTGCCAGGAGGTGAGCCACATATAGATGATGTGGGGCTACTTGGAGGTGGCCCACATATAGAAGAAGATGATGGGCTACTAGGTGGTGACCCAAGGTAAGATTGCGATGGAGGAATCCTGATAGATAAAGAATGATTAGGTAATGAGAAGATAGGACATGGATCAATGTTAGACCAGGAATTTCATCACCCAATGAAGAATGTGAAGATGGAAGAATAAGAGGAGGATCATGTTCAATGATCTTAGGGTATTCCTCTATTTTCTAAAAAAGGAATCAATCTCTTCCTCCCAATATGTGAACATAAAATTAGGGTCTTCCTCTATTTTATGATGAAAGGCATCAATATCTTCCTCCCAATATGTAAACATATCGAGGTCTAAAGAGGTTTCTTGCTTGGAAACTTCCGAGACGAATGTATTTATGTACCCTCATAAATTCTCTAAGTACTTATTCATTCTAAAATGAATCAATTAGTGTGGGTAGTTGTTCTACCAAAAGAGGTTTATTGGATGAATGCAACATGGGAGTTAATGTGCATTATTGATTAAAAGGACTTTGAATCGAAGAGATTTTCGACGGAAGAAGGGGTCATTGAGGCAAGGCGAGAAATGGGGTCATACGAAGACATGGAGGACCGTGAGTTAAGAGTCGTATTAGAGGAATAATTCAGATTGGAATATTCAAAATAATAATAAGACTTAGAATCATTGGGATTAGAATCTTCAGAATAATTAGAAGAATCGAGAATCATACCACTTACCATGAGTTGAAGATGGGGGAAGAGGTAAGTGAACAAGTTCTTTAGTGTGAAGAATCAAACAAGGTCTAGTTGTGATATACATCCTTTGATGGGAATGTTGAAACCTAGGTTCCTTACTATCATAAGTATGCAAAAATGCATGATAATCAATATTTGTCAACACATTCCTAGACATAGATATTCCGGGGGTTATTGTGTTGACATGTTCAACTTGTGTATCTACATAACCAATGAGAGCATAAAAATTATTCTCCTCATTAGACACACAATTAAAATTCTTTTCCTGATTATGTTTAGGAAGATTCTTCATATTGGGGGATTTGTTAGGAGTGGATGAATCCATCTCCACCTCGTCACTTTCGATTAAGTCCTGGATGTAGTGCTGCAACTTCAAACACTTATCTGTTTTGTGACCTTTAATGTGGTGGAACTAGTAATATTCATTATCTCTAAACCATGATGGTTTAGGAGTGTTATCCTCATAAGGCGTAGTTTTAGGATATCGAACCATATTAACCACCTCTAGCTATTTTAATATTGATGACATTGAGTCAGATAGAGGAGTAAAAGTTTGGTGTTTATACTCGGATTGGTGGATTACCCTTTGCAAGCTTCAAAGGAGTGTTGTTTAGAATGGCTTGCACCCACTTAGAATCTACTATCCTGTCACTAACTATATTTTTTCTATTAGGAACAAACTTTTCCTTATTGTTAGATTTAGAATCATTATGATCGCATGAAAAAGGTTTTAGGGTCACTCTAGCAAACAATGTTTTTTAATTTGACTCCCTTTTTCGATTGCATATTTGAATGTGTTTCTAAAATGATTTTGTCGGTGGAACGTAATGTCTGGATGGAGGTTAGGAATAAATATGTCTATCAACTATTTTTTAGGTATGGAGAAAGGAAAGTGGCTAGGTAATCCTCTCCATCGTTGTAAAAAGTGCAACGAAGCTTTCATTGTTACTTTGTTTGGCATTGTAGAGATCCCACATGGTGAAATCATTCTCTATATTAAAATAAAATTTTCGTATGAAACTTTCTTCCGATTCGGCCATGTTGATATGGATCCCTTAAGGATGTGAACAAACCATTCTAGTACCATTGCTCCTAAACTTCGTGGAAAGAGGAGCATAAAATAATTTTCCTGAATGCAACCTCTTGGCATGCCATATAAAAATATTTTATATGATCATGAGGGTCACCTTTTCCCTTATATTTATCAAATTTTGGAAAATCAAAATGTCTTGGGAAAGGTACCTACAACATGGCTTTGTCAAATGGGTAAGGAAATAACTCATGAACTGATACTTATTGTTATTATTATCAATTTGGCTCTCTCGTAATGCTTGAAGGGAATTCTTCATTGTTGACCACTCTTGATTAAAAAGTGGATCTTGCATGGGTGGTGGTGTAGGTCTATACAAAGGGTTAAGCCTAGGTGTATGCCCACCCCGATTCTCGGTGAAAATTTCCTTATAAGGATACTTTCGTATCTCTCATTGAGGAGTGTTTATTGGGAACTTGTGAAACGAAGCTTTAGGTTTTTCCTTTGGTATAGTTTGTTTCACAACTTTTGGTTTTTCCTTTTGTATATGCAAAGCCAAATTTGCCAATTGACAAGTGAGGGCTTGGACCTGTCGTTCTAATGTAACCTCTTGAATGGGTATTTTGTTACAATATTTGTTAGGGGAGGTTGTGCATGATGAACATGTTCTTCATGGTATTTGCAACGAATTTTAATAGGAGGTAAATGATAGTCTCTATCATTTTCAAAAGGTACTTCCTCATTATTTTGTCATGTAGAAGTAGAGGCGTGACCTGGGTTTAATATGTCATCTATATGATGAAGAGGATGTTCCACTTCCTCTTCCCCTCAAACCATTACGATAATGAGATAAGGGTCCACTATGGGAGGTAACTTAGCTCCTAGTTCCATAACATGCATAAGAACCTCATGTTTGTTTTGAAAAATGTAATTGTCAAAATTGGTAGGATGACGCTCTATATTCATACGAGGAGAATCTTCCTCTCCACCACTATGGTCAACCATGAGATTATCCTCTAAAAGAGGGTTATCACCTCCAAATATATCGGTTCCTAATATTCAGGATCCCATCCTCGTAGTAGGAATACTTGAGATAGGAAATACAACGTGAAGAAAATTCACTAAGGTTTACTAAAAAGGGACCTTAGTCAAATTTGTGCAGCGTAACAACCCTAAGTTGTTAAAACAAGGTGACTATAGAATAACCACAAAAGTGATAGGTCAAAACGAACATATGAACTAAAGAATAACAAATAAGCTACCCTAACAAGGTAATATATGACACAATTTTTCCTTAGAATAATACAATGACGTACAATGCTCAAAATTTAGTTACACAAAATAGTTTATTCTCTAAGATTTTGTCTAGATAGGTTTGCAACCAAATAGTGACAATAAAACATCACTAGTTAGGTCAAGTTAGCAAAAAACAAGGCCTAAATGATAAGAGAATGTTGACTCAATCTTATAAGAAGATATACTAAGAACAAGTTTCTACAAACTAACAAAGTCCATGTCTCGTAAAATGGACGATAACAATGTGAGTAAGCGAACGACACTATTTGGACATATGAACCAAGATTTCAGGAAAGAAAGATTTCTAGTGTCAAAATGATGTTATTGCGATGCTAAAAACATATCCTCAACACTCAAAAACTTAAGACAAAGTTAGGATGTAAAAATATGTCTAACTATAACAAGAAATTGCTATGTGTGTGAGCATCGTAACTATACAATATAGATATCTAGGCCTAATTTCACAATGGAAACATGACGTAAATATTTCAATTGTATGTCTATAATGTCGGTAGTGTAACAATTCAAAAGAATAAAAGGATGAAATAACCTAACTACGATGATAATAAGTCTCAAATATGGGTTTTTGAGACAAGGGTACCTACTAGATCATGAGTATGTACCATGCACACTTTCAACACTTGTGCTTTGGCATTGCAACCTAGTTACGCAAGTAGAATAAAAAAGTGGTGGAAACACGATATCTAGCAGTATCCATATATGTTGTTTTCTTTTGTCCAAAAGTGGGCAACATGAAAACAAGGGTTTAGACCAAGTGGTGTTGAAATAAACTTGGTCTTGTTTTGTCAGAGTTTCACCTTGTCTTAAGACAAGTGAAAAACTAGGACACAATGACATGCAACAGATTTTGTGATGAAAATCACATGGTTGAAACTTTAAGAGATTCTTTCCTTTTTCCTAAAAACATGAGTTTGAATCTAAAAAAATTGTGACATTGTGAGAGCTCTCAAGTATATAATTCAAGACAAAAACAATGGCTCCAAGCCGATAATCTTCCTAGGTGGTTCTCTCTCTAGGTATCACAAGATATCTAGAGTGATATTGATTTACCAAGGTTTCCCAAGAAGTATCTCAGATTTAATTTACCCTCTTAAGTATAATGAGAACCTAAGTGTGTTCAGGTATACTTTCATTGGGGTCATGATACAAATATCTTTGATGCTAATCTCACCAAGGCGTACTAGACAAGTCGGTAGTGTGGAGCACTTTCCTATTTCATTCACAAGGTTCACTCTTACATGAAATAAATTAGGTTCCTAGGACCACTCAAATTATTGTATCTTAAAGATTATGCCAAAGGGGTTATGTCCTAGTTGAGTGGATGAGTGTAGCTCTTAACTGAAACTTGCAAATACAATGTGATGATTGTGGTGTATTTTTTTAATCTTTTAGACTTAATGTGGTTTTTTTCACACTTCTTTTGGCAACCTACAATCACGTGTAGTTAGAAAAATTGTTTAGGTCCTTCACACAAATGGTTAGTAGTTCCAAAAAGATTCACAATATCATAGGAAAATAACAATGAAAAATGCTTGTAAATCAACTAACTACCATCAAACTTTGCAAAAAAACAAGGTTTATTCCCAATTAATCCAAGTTCTTCTTAATGAAAGACTAAAATTGATTTTGATTCCCAAGATCACCTTAGGTGTAAGGGAAGAGCATACACACATTTTAGCCTTGATTTCATTATTAAGTGAAAAATCTCTTAAACTAAAAGATTAAGTACATGAAAAAAAATGAAGGTTTATTCTCTTAAGCACAAAATGAATGATAAGTATTCCTACTTACTCCCAAGAAGAAAAAAAAATGGTTTATAGGTGTTTTTGGTTCTCAAGATCACAGTAGGTTTAAGAGAAGAGAATACACAAATCTATTCCAAACTCAATCAAAGTATGAAAACACAATCACTACTCAAACCCTAACCCAATTTACTCAAAAATCCGTCATCAAACCCTAGGATAGTTTTATTAGGAATATTTCTATAAAATCAATAATTTGACAAAAAGAACATATAAAAACCCTTAAAAATAATAGGAATAATAAAATTGAAGTTATGGAATTTTGAGAAAATTTTATCTTGATGCACAGATGCCCCTACTAGTGCATAGGCGTTCTCAGTCATGTACAAGCACTCAAAGTCATGCACATGAACTCACAGTCATGCACATGTGCTCACAGTCATGCACAAGCATCCCTATGTCATCTTTCACATAGTCAATGATGCACATGTGGTTCCAGTGAGGCAAAAACATTCATAGTCATGCACATGTGCCAAATGAAAGCACCCTAAACTTTACAAAGAAAATTGCACGACTAAAAAGGAAAGCTAACACCATTGCCATCCATCGGCCAAGGTTCTAAGTCTAGGAATGTAGCATTAAGATAGAAGCTTAAAATAATTCTTAACTAGTATGAAAACAATACAAAATCTAAGTAAACATGCCTACTAATATGCTTGAATTACCCAACATGGGCCTAAATAGACCTAAGAGGGAGATCAAATGGTTATGGTTGCTAATCCAAATACGGTGAAATGGCCTCTTCAAATGACTACTTGATCATTTTGGATATCCATATACTAACCCCATTGAAGGCTTTAAGCAAGGATTAAACTTGGCTATATATCATTTTTATTATATGAGATGCAAATCAAAGCATGGTGTAAAGTATATAGGAATGAGGTGTACCCTTTTATAGTTTTCCTTTTAGGAGATAATTGTATTTCGGTGCATGTGAGACTAAAAGCCCCAAATTAGATTAGAATTTCTAATCATGATTGGGCCTTGCTAATCACAATTAGTGAATTACCAAGTGATTAAGAGGTGTGGAGCCTTAATCAATTGCTTAGGGTCAACTAGGAGGCTAGGATAATATTTTAAAGCTTGCTGAGACATTTTGGAGGTGAATGGGGTGATTTTGAGTGGTTGGAAGAGGGGTTTAAGTCAATACTAGGGTATATTGATCAAATCAAGGCCAAAATAGGCTTAATTAGTTTAGAATAGCTAATTTTCTATTTTGAAGAGGATTTTGGCTTACGATTCATCATAAATCAAAATCCTGAATGAGAAATAGGTTTGGTGATCACGAAGGGATTGTTAAGCGACCAAAGTGGTGAGAAACATTTGTTAATTAGAAAATAACACTAATTGTATCTGAATTGGGAAGAATAAGAGTGATTTGCGTGTGTTTTAGCAATAAGATTGCAAAAGCGAGAATTTAGGTGTCTATACCTACATCACACATTTTTAGCTAGTAAGTTTTGTGAAACCCACATTTCCAAGCTTCCCTTTGATCATGTCGTCGCTTATCAAGTTATGGCTCAATCTTTTTCATACCTTTGCACCAACTAAGGTCTCGGGTATAGTTACTAATGCTTGCTTATTTCATGCGCGCATGTACCCAACATCCTCCTCGCTTTATCACACCTAAGGATGATTCATATATTAATGTGGTTACTATTCATCATACTCATCCTAATGCACCAATGGCTCCACATACATCTATTCCTCCATCCATTACTTTGGTAGCTCCTCCCACCACTTCTAAGGGCTATGACATCATTAAAGAACTTAAAAATACACTGCTTTAAGATCTCTCTTTATAACTTATTACCTAATGTCCCAATTTTTGGAACATGCTAGAAGTCTCCCTACGTCTATTCATGTTGAAAGTGATAATTCTGTGGTGGCCTTTGCACATCTTATACAATCCCTTCATAATTTACCACATGCTATATCTTTCATTGATGAGGATATGTCACCTTTTGCTAAAAGCAATCCATGTGCTCCTTTTCTCACCACTACCATTGCTAGTACTACTTGCATCAAACACATACTCATTGATAATGGATCAATTGTTAATATTTGTGCTCATTATCTCTTAAATAAATTAGGTATTAATGATAATCTCATTTCTAATAATTCCACTCTCATCCATGGTTATGATTCTACCACTTGCACATGCTTAAGGAATATCTCATTACATATTTGGGTTGACCCTAAGACTATTCTCACTAAGTTCTATGTCATCGATGCCTCCTTTTAGTTCAATCTCTTGTTAGGTAGGCTTTGGATTCACACAATGCAAGTAGTTCCATCTACTATTCACCAATGTGTCAAGTTTTTGCATGATGAATATGAACATACTATCACGCGGACCCAAATCCATTCAAATATTATGGCATAGACCCCATTACTTCCATGCCTATGCCACATTTACAACACATTACATACAATAGTCTTGACACATATGATATTGGTCAATCTATCACTTCACAATCCCCTTCTCCTCTTGTCGATTGCTCCAACTATTTCTACTTACACTTCAACTATGATTTTACCTACAATATTAGTTCCTACTAGTGTTCCTTCTCAACCAGTTGCGGCACCCTCTACTACTCCACCTAATAACATCCTTGATAATGATTTACAACATGATGATTTTCACACCGATGATTTTTGAGGATTTTGATTACGAAGTTGATGCTATTGAACTTACGGATGAAGCATTAAGACAACTTGATTTTACTCCTCTTGGTATAGATGATTCTTATTTTCGAAGAAACCTTTGTGGCTGATGGCCCAGGTGAATATAGGTTTAAGACCCTCCATTAATTCTATGGTACTATATCAAGGATTTGTAAACAGTTTCAACACTCTTTCATCTTCTCCTCCATGGGTTGTAGACCCACTATGTCCTTTTACATGCACATTATTCATCAATATGACCTTTTGGTAATGCATCGGGGTCGATTCTATGAGTTTAGAAACTATTTGTACATGCAATAGTTTTCCTAAATTTGGCATGACACTCAATGAAATTTTACCACCTCTTCATTCACCACATATCTATCGTGGATATTTTCACATTACGACATCTTATGGCTTGCATGTATTTCATCTGATGGTCTTTATTGCGTGCACCCCTCATGACTCTCCTCTCATACTTGGATAATCCTAACTTTCTTATATTTGTGGTACAATAGATGTTCATCACTCTTTGATTACATTTCCTATTCCTTTTGGCAATATCTCTATTCATAATGATTCTTCTCCCGCTTATATTCCAAATATTTCTCGTTGGCATGCTCATGGTTGTCCACCAATTTCTTTTACTAATGAAGAATATGCAATGAATTTTTACATACTCCACCACAATGGGTCCCTCTATGAACCTCCTCATTCTATAGGCTATTAGGTTTATGATGTTTTTGTTGTAGGTTTCGATCATGACAATGGTGATCTTCTTAATAGTGGCCTATAGTCATCTTTTCTATCATACATTTGGGGGCATAAAATTTAATGCAATGCCCCACTCACCCTAGCATTTATCATATTTACATTTTCATATAGACATCCTCATCACACATTCTAAGATTGTCATTACCCGATGACACACTCTTTTTCTTTAGTTCATAGTTGATTGTTGAGGGATTACTACATATGAACCCCACACACTGCACTATAGGCACTACACATTATGTTTCATCACATATCACACGTCATACATCATACATCATATTAGTTTTCATTGTGCATATATCATACTTCTATTGTCTAGTGTTGCATACTATTCATTACACGTCTATTATACATATCACGTACTTCATACTATAAGGTTATATAAACATATTACATTTAGCACTACACCTCGCAACACATGCCTTATATCACGTATTGTGCATCTCTATGTCCCACATATTCTACATATATGAGTCTAGCATTACATTATCCTACATACTACTTTACTAGTATCTCTACACATGTTACATTACATTACATTTTACACATTTCACACATATTACATTACATTCTACACAATGCGCCTTTACACATGCTATTCATCATATGGTTATATTTCATCATTAGATATACTACATTGTATTCTACGTGCTGTACTCACCACCCTATGACACACTTTAGTTCCTTGGTCCATACTTGATTACCGAGGGTTTACAAATCAAATGGACCTTACAATCATCACACATTTACTATTTGACCTTTCATCATGTGACATTTCTAGCCTAGTGACATACACTTTAGGATAAATCATCACCTATTCTATCATTTTGTAGTGGTATACACCTTAGGTTACATCACCACTTCCTCTTTTCATCTTGTAGTGATATACACTTAGGGCTAAATCATCACTCATCCATTCATCTTATAGTGATATACACTTAGGATAAATCATCACTTATACATTCATCTAGTTGTGATATACACTTTGCTATAGGGTTCATGCACACATCGTCACTAGGTCACATTTCATCACTACACCTACACATTCACCACAACGCGTTAAACACACAACACACTTTGACCATTTTTGATGGCACATTCTCGTTTATGGTTCATTCTTGAATGCTAAGGGGGAAAACCAAATGAACCTCATTGCATACATTTCCATTCACTTGGGGGCATTCCACTCCTATAACTCCATTTTGAATTCCATTCCATCCATCCATAGCATATTACATACTATGTTTTCTCTTACTATTGTTTACTTTTGCTTGTTCATAGTTGCTTTATTAAACATGCTAGTTAGCTTACTTGTATGTCATTTATATATATCATCCACACATGTGCATTCACGTATTTTTATAGTTGTGATCACGAGATACATGTCTCTTACATGCAAAATTTATGCTCACCTTCTACCTTTCCTACACCTTTGGTTCTTTGGGGGAACCACATTCATCTCTCATAGGTGATATTGTTTCATTTTGTACTTATCACTCTACATTACTTGCTTTTACACACTTTTGACATACCAGTTATCTTTCTAACATGCTAATGGGTGATCCATGTGAAAGATTTGTTACGTAAGAATATTTAATTCCATACTTATTCGTAGCATTGTTTATCTTTCTTTTCTTCTTGTATGTGGGCTTTGTCTTATGTTTGGTGCACACACTTATTTATTGTTTGTAGCTATGATGGCCTTACATGTCTTGTGACATTATGAATTATGTTCCATGTTTATGTGGCTTACTTGTCTTCTTGTGTGTTTACATTACCTTTCTTGGTAGCTTTTACAATGTTTGCGTAGATTATAAATTGTCTTTTACATGCATACTTATTCGTACTAATTGTAACGTGAAATCACAAGCACCCCAAATGAGTTATGGACATGATTTTCTAATGAGACTCATCTAATGTGATTTTCATAACATGGGACTATCTCTCAAGCTGTGGGACTTGCGGACTTGAGATGGCCCTCTGGAGAAATCCAGATTCTTCTTCCAAATCCTAATGCTAAACTACTCCTAAGGAAGGAAATGTGACTATCTACTCCTAATATAACAATTCCAAGGGACCAAGGAGAGAGAGAGAGAATAAAAATAAAGAAACCCTACACTACAGAGGTGATAGCACTAAGAAAAAGGAAATGTTGATCATCTACCTAGACTACAATGAAATAAATAGAGGTGAGTGATGGAGAGGATGGATAACAACATCATAGACCAAAGATCAAATTTCACACAGGAAACGTTTCAACCCAATAAACACACTCCCGATTTGTAAATGAAATGTCCAAAACATGCAGATAATACTCTAGAATAATGAGAGGTAAGAAGATGTAATGAAAACAAGTGAAGGATGGACAAACACATCACAAAAATGAGTTTTATTGCTTCAGAAATTTTCACAGAGCATCATACATAAGCAAGAGGCAAAAAATGCCATTTATAGAGTAGGGGAGGAGATTCAAACTCCATTTTGATCCTAGGGAAGAAAAGAAGGGGGAGCCAAAGAATAAGAATAAACAACAAACTTTTACAATGAATCCTACCCCTGTATTTATAGATTCAATCAGAGAGAAGAAAGAGAGAGAGAAGCAGGAAAAGTAGGTCAAAACTTAACCATTCTGCTGTTAATGCTTCTGATAAAATCTGCCCCCAAATCCATCTTTCTTTGCATGAATCCCGATTCGGTGCCTTGAAAAAGAAGAGGAAATGGCAGAAATAGATCAAATCCGATTTGGTTGTTGAGATAGATGGATCCTGCATTGAAAGCTCGAAGATATTTCCTCCATTTTTCATCTACCAAGGCTACGTGGTGGGCGACACTCGTTTGGGCTTCTCTTTTTGGATTCATCTTTGGAGAAGCACCACTAGGACACATGGCTCTCTCTATTGGCTGTTCTCCTTCGAAGTTTGTATTAGGTCCATCTAGGAGGGCATGAAAACAACTTGAAAAATGGATCCGCTTTTGATATGAGACACATGGTAGCAGATTGGAACAAAAATCATGCCTACAGGTTTGCAATTTATCTTTTTCCCTTTCCTCTGATTCCCCACTTTGGATTTGACTCAAGTTCAAACTTTGAATTTTTCCCTTTTCCTCATTTTGGAATGTGAGCTCGTAGGTCCAAAACATTTTCCCTTCATATTTTCTCCATGTGCGGGGTTGTATTGACCAAATTTTCTGGGGGTGAATTTGGGATAACACTAACACTTGTATTTTCCTAGCCATCCTTGTTTGTGCATGCCTTGGTTTCTACCAATCACATTCCCTTCCCAATGATGGGAAGAGTTACAAAGTTCATGCAGTTGGTCCTATTTTGAGGCTACATTCTCCTATTAGCGATTTCACATATGCCCCAAAAGAGGGGACATCATTTGGGGTTTTACTGATCTACACAAAAGGTTTACACCAGTTCACTTCAGTGCAATTTCCACCCTTGGCATTGTTGGTTTACATATAATAAGCAAGTTCAAACTAGTCTACAAACTCGATACACATCATATTTTATAGGACATGGAGTCCTTATCATTCTGGGAAGTGATTACAAGCTTGGAGGTTATAGTGGGTGTGCCTCCCTACACTACTTCAGCCAGTGGCGTAAGATCACCCAAAAAATGAGGACAATATAAATATCTCTTCACACATAGTTAAGGGAAGAAGTTAAATGTTAGAGGACACATCATTTCCTCTGTACACTTCTTCGTCCTATGGCATCAAATCACCTAAAAACCTTGGTAGTACATGATATCCTCCTACACTCTTTCTATCGACATGGATCATGCGCACATTTTCCATTTACACTCTTTCATTTACATACTTTTACATGCATCTTTTACATTGTGTTTTTACACACATATACATATATATTTGAATACTTGATTGTTTTCTCCTTATAGGTCCGATCGTATGAGAAACAACCAGTCAAATGGGGGAAATAACAACAACAAAAAAATAACATCAACAAAAACACTTCATGAAAGTACAAACTATATTAACTATATAGGTACATCAAACACATCTCGCAACAATACACGCATTCCACCCTAGGTTCACTCTCATCAATTTTTGCACATTTTCATCTTTAGTTTCCATGCTCCATCATATTTTTGTCATTCCACAATTTTTATAGTCCTTCGTCATGCCTTTTTTTTACTCTACATCGACATCAGATATGCATCTCTATCTACTTTATGTTATTGAGCTTTCCGCTCACCAACATAAAGTGGGAGCAAATGTAGACACAAAATCATGCACTTTAGAAATTATTTAGTCTCGGTCTCATACTACTATTTAGAAGGTTCTTAAGTGAATAAAGTACTAATTAACCCCCATCTTTTGGCCATCTTGTTTTATTTTATTTCATCATTCTCGATATTTTACATCCATATTCTCGGTCTATTTTGGTCATTTTATATTATTTTAGCCTCTACGGGGCACCTAGTCTAGTACTAGGGTGCAGTGTGTGTGCCCCGGTCCCACCATGGGCACCCGATCCTTTTCACACTTTCCCACCACTTTTTGGGCTCTTTCTAGCCATTTAGATCCTTATCTTTTGGTGGTAAGCCATTTTAGGGTTAATTACAAAATTAGACCAAGAGAACCCTATAAATTTAAAGTTATGATAACATGAGGGACCAAACACTAGTCACTATTATCATTCATTTAGAATTGTATCTATCTATTGCATTGGAGATCACTTGCATCCACATAGCTCCATCAAAAGGTAAAAGGCTAGGTCATCTGCATCACACACAACATAGGGGAGGATTCTATTATATTCCATGCATACATTCTATTACTTTTTTACATCTAGTTATTTCTCGCTACTTCACAAATTGTGTGACACAAGAGCACTTAGGGAACATTATGAAAACACTTAAAAAAACTACATTTAGGTCCAAAATTTAGTGCAATGCTTAGTTAGTAAGCCTACTATTGTGGTAGCCGAGGTCGGATCGACCCATTCATTTGAATTCTTAATTTTTATGGTTTTGATAATCCTTAGTATTTTTGGAATTTTCATCATCTTGGAATATCAATGAAATATGGAGCAGCAAAACGAAGTTAATGTGATAGGAAAGCGACAATTTCAAACCATATTCCAAACCCGTGAAGATGGTTTTAGAGATTTTGCATAGACCGGTGTGCTAAGTTTGCATACCAGAGCACCCTTGGGTGTTCCAGTCCCTCTCTAAGCACCCCAATCCATCCAGATATTCTATATCCATACTTTTTGGAGCTCCTGCACTGATCGTTCCTTCTTCCAGATTTTCTAGTCACCCCCGTGACACGATCCTATGAGTATCTCCTATTCGGTTGAGTTATTTCCTCTTCTCTCTTGCACATTAGGATTACCATTTCCTTTTTCATATTTTTCGGTGTCATCTTTTCATTTATTTACATCATCTATCTACTTTATCTACAATTGTTCATAGCTTCGATTAACTAGTACCTACATTATACATTTTTAGTTAATACATTCTAGGTATGAATTTAAACGTTAATATTTGGGATTGTCAAATTTGGGTTTTGTGGGTTTTAATGATAGTGGTGATATTCATAATTTTGGACAATAAATCCTCCTCAACTATGATTATTGTTACACATATTTATAAAAATTACTATCAACATTATTTTTATCTATTTTGGACAAAAACTAGTGTTAATGAATGATAACTATAAACCATTGCAGCTTAATTGTTTAAGTTATTGTATGCTTCTTTGAGCTCTCCATTGTTGATTTGTTTTTGTTATGGAGAGCTCAATTGGAGTTGGGTTGTTTTAACTTGTATGATTTTAGGTCCACCTTGGACTTGCAAGCATGACGTTCTAGTAGTTTTTATATGGGATTGATTGTATATGGGTATTTAGTTCATTCATAGTTGAATAAGATGATTGATAGTTGATTCTTGGAAATAGAAATTCACCGCAAGATAATGGGTTGACATTAACTTATCATTAAGCCTTTCTAAAGCAATGATTAGTGATGTTGACATTGACTATTGAGTGTTTGATAATAAGTTCATTGATGATATTTTTATTAGTAGAGATTATAACCATTGTTTGTTTGCTTCAAAATTATGAAAATGGGAAGGTATTGGATTTGTATGAATTACTTATAGAGTTTGGTGAGGTTCCATCACTTTGCATTATTTACGGGAATGTTAAATATTCATAAGAATTCGTAAATCATTCCTGTTATAACTAGGGACTATTTAGTTAAACAATTCAATTGAATAGTTATTTATAGAAGAGAATAATGAGTTATATAAGTTCATTTATTAGAAAATAACTGTTGTACTGAGATGAATCTTATCCTGTTGATATTATTTTTGAGATATAGTCCTAAGAATTGTTTGATGCTGAAATAAAATCATGATCTTGATTATGGTTATAATAAATTGCATTAGTAAGCTACTAAAACAATCTAAAGTTATGAATAACAATTGGATTCTTGAATTGTTTGAGAACATAGCTTACTTTATGTAGTATCATTCCATTTGAGAAATGATATATAAACATAATTAATGAATTACAAAGTTTATAAGTTATTAGTTAAGTAAATCTTAACATATTCTTTTATTTTAATTAAATACAACAAGAATATGAGTTAGATAACTCATGTTAGTTCTTAGAACTGACCATGTATACATTTTATCTCTCCTATAGTGTGCAAGATGGAGTGACATTTATGAAGTGATTAATTAGATAATTACACATGATTTCTTCATGTATTATTGTTTAAAAAATTGTTCAGGATTATTTTATTTAATTGATATTGTGAATGATTTATCTTCGCAAGTTGATTTAAGACATTTTACCTATTGTACTATTATAAATAATTGTAGCTCATTATTTCAGAAAAATAAGGACTTATCCTTATTATGTTTAAATAAATATACTTTCTATTTCGTATCACATTTTGTGATATATAAAGGTGTTTTTAATGTTGTTTTACAACAAAGTATGAATTAAATTTATTGATATTATGCTATGAAACTATATCTAGTTTATTGATTCATTATGGATGAACAAATGTGTCTATTGACAAACATAGTATGATATGTGAAACAATACAATGAGGAAATCGTAAATTATTATTGTACCTTAGTAAATAAAGTACACAATTCATATCAAATGATGATAAATGAGATAAAATGTACTATGTAAATTACATGATGAACATATGAGTTTAAAATTAATACTAACTAGGAAATGATTGGATCATTTAAATACGAGACATGGATTAGTAAATCATTATTAAATGAAAACAATATGTCATAACAATACGATAAGAGATACTTATGAAATATAGTAACTTAATGATTTAATATGTCTCTCATCAAGAAATGAATTTCGTGTAATGATACGATATACTCTATTGTAAGAAAAATTTATTTACTTATCTTAAAAAGATAACTAAATTGTAAATGAAGTGTAGATATCTTGAATCATCGTTCTTTTCAATAGAATCCTAACCGTGTCATCTTAGGATGGCTACGAGAAGGATAACAAGTACATAATGACAAAATTCATTACATGGTCACTATCTTTCCCATAGGGATCCTAAGATGGGACTAATAGGATCCTTTCAATTAGAAGGATGAGTCATGGTTCCTACTTCTTTGAAATAGGAACTTAATTCTTAAACAACAAAACAAGATACATATAACTATGAAGAAATGGTTGTGCAAAGTGATAGAGAGAGGTTTTTCTAACTTGTGTGCAAAGTCATGAAACTAAGCTTACAAAATATGATTGAAAAATTGGGAAAGTAGTGTAACTAGTTGAATACATTGTCTGTTCACCATACCCCTAACTTGTTGTGTCGAGATACTGGATGGATTATAGCTTGTCTGATTTCCTAGTTGACACTTAAGAGTTGCACATAGTTCTCAAGACATGTTAAAAATGTTTAACCAAAAGTATACAAGTTATACACACTCGGTTAGAGTGAATTAAGGGGGATCGGGTAGATCCCATTGACCCATACAACCGAACACGATAATCATTTGTTATGAGATGGATTATAAACATTTAATTATGCTAGATTTTATTTGTTGTAAACTTGAAATCATTGAAGGAATTAATTGGGATTAAGGAGTTTAAAAAAATATTTTCTCCTTCATTTGGATGATTAATAACAAGGGTGTTCTACAGTTATAAAAAAATAATATGTCAAATGGTAACCAAGATAGATGATATAACTTCCCTACACCATTTCTTTCCTTCGTGAAGGAATTCTAAAAATCCATGGTATAAAGTATGTTTATCAAAGTGGAATTTAGAAGGCTATTCTTTCTAACCACATTGGTTACAAGTATGTAATTTTATCTCTTTGTTTTCAACAATGCTTGAAAGATGTCTAGATTTTCCTATTACTGAATTGACCTTTTCTTTTATCTATGACACATCCCTAAAGTTGGAAAATAGTTGTTAGATTCTAAATGGACCTCATTGTGTAAAGTAGGAGGTATAGGGATTTTTAACATTAGCCGTGAGCTCCTCCTATCTCATTCCTATAGTTTATCCTCTTGTAAGGTTTAGGTGGGCATAATTTATATTAATATAGTCACAATCAAGCTTAGCCCCTTTTTCTCTCTTTTTTCATTCATTAATCTTAGGACCTCTTCTTCATTATGAATCAAAACTTCCTTACCCTCAAGAGTGATCTTGTTGGTTGTAATTTTACTTTTCTGGACTTATTAAAGTGAAAATATATCTCAAGAGGATGGTAGGTGGGTTTTTTTATTTTCTAAGTAGTTGCTACATCCATTGTTTCTTTGAAATGGTTTTCTATTCCATTTACTATGAAGCATTTTTTCAAGCTATAACTAATGTGGCAGAAATGCAAATAGCCATTGTGGTAGTTTAATGTAATAATTGAGGTGGATGAATACATGGAGAGTTAGTGATAACTAAGAATAAATCATGGAAGGAGAAGTGGATGAAAATAAGAGAATGAACATCCTAGGTGGAAAATTGGGTAGAGATGGAGGAATGAACACATGGAGAGTTTTAGGAGGAAAAACCAAGAGTAGTGGAAGAGAAAAAGAAAAATATATTCCCTTAGATGTCAAAAATTTCATGAAAGATATAGAATGTAGTGGAGATATGCTTTGTTTTGGTTTTAAAATTGAAGTTATGGAAATGATGGAAGAAGTGAATGTCGATGGGAAATGGTGGATATGGTAGGTGGAGTTGTGTTACAAAGTGATAAAGTGGATGTATGAGATGGAATTAGTGGAATGGAAATGGGGGAGAAGTGGATAAGATAACCACGATTGGAAATATTTGAGTTGGAAGAGTTTTGGACACCATAGCGAGAATAGAGTTGACTAGAGTAGCAAAATCTTAGGAAGTAGTGAGATTGGTTGGAAGGGTGGATATAGTGAAAACCAATGGAGTGAGGGGAGAATATGGAGAAAAAAATGTTTGGAGGAGTGGAAAAATTGGGACAAGAGATAATAAGAAGGGGAGTGGAAGATGGAAACACCTTGAACATTAACACCTAAAATTGACACACCAACTATAATATTAAAATAAGAACCTTGACACTCTTGTAGATTAAGAAGATGAGTAGCAGAACTATAATCATTGATACCACTATCAATATCCATATCTTGTGGTTCAGTTTAATACATGAGTTCTACCATGGTTTGTGCAATAATGGTAGTGGGGTAGGCCCTTGGATCTATTATAACAAATGGAATTTGCAACAAAATAAAATTAACAACTAGAGAGATATAACCGGGGAGATAATAATTATGGCATCATACTAGAAAATAAAATAAAATTAGACTCAAGTGGGAACCTTGAATTTGAAGAGGAATATGCTTGTATTGGATGCTCTATAAGAACATGAGGCTTTCTCATCATTGGGGAAACTGGTGGTAACACCTATAAATTTCTCTTCCTTAATGAGTTTGTTGTCTCATGTGGAGAGTCTAGCCTATTGGATGATTGTGATTATGAAGCAAGGCTACACTAATTTTGAAGTAAACCCAACCTCCGAATCTTTTGAAACATCTCCTATACTTTTTAAGAGTTTATATGAAATTGATCTTTGTAGAGTTTGTGTGCGCATATCTATTGGGATATGTTATTGGAATGATCCTAAGATGAATGAACACTATGGCCAAAGGATCCCATTTCATAAATAGACATACCTCAAAAAAATAATATGTTTGATGTAGTAAAACATAATTATAATAGTGTAGGGTAAGTTGTGAACTTAATCCTATATATAGAGAAATGAAAATGAAGATAACATCTATGAGATGGTCTCTTGCACCATGCTTGTATGCCTTTGTCAAATTTAAAAGTAATAGCTTCTACTACTAAAATTTCGGGTATATACCTAGGCATCTTAGAATGAGAAGTGGGTAACAAATTTCCCAAATATTTCTTATATACAAGTAATAGATATGTTTATAGAGCTTAGAAAATTGAACACAACTTAGAGAAACTATGGGAGAAAGAAAATTCGACATTGCAGGGACCCATATGCACAAAATGAATCAACCAAATAGAGTAACATATAAAAAATCTACCCACATAATACAACCTACATGTTATACTTAAGTAATTCACCAAAGTTCGATTCTTCCCCTCAATAACCATTCCTAAAGAGGGACCTAGGATTTTGGTACATGGTCATTCTAATCTACCCCATATAACCTATTGAGTAGAATGATACCTACTTTGATACATGGGTTGAAAGAATCATTAGGAAACTCCAAAAGTTTTTCTTCTTTTCAAGCCTCTCTAGGAACAAATCCTATAAATCATAACAACGTCCATTTTTGTCATTCGTTCAATGGTAGTGTATTGGTTATAAGAAGTATATTTTTCTCCCATATAATATAATTCATTAAATTTCCCACAAGAGAAAAATGCTATAATCTATTTTGTGTCATTAGAGATTATTGTTCCCTCTTGAAATGTGCATTTAGTGAAAACTTATTCAAACAAATATTCACAAAGGAAAACTTCAAGTGTAGAAGCAATTCAATGTAACCATGAGTCTTAAATAGCTTTCAAATCCTCCAAAGTATACTTTATTGACCTCACCGAGCTCATCCCCATCATAAACTTGCTCACAAATTTTAATTTCCCAATCTAAATCATTGTAATTTTTAATGCGGGTTCTCAAAATATTGGTGAATTAAGTATGTTTAAATACCAGGGTAATGAAGTAGATGAATATTTTCCTCTTTTGGGTTACATTTCCTCTACTTAGCATATTTTCTCTCCACCTTTAAGTTTTTACACACAATAGCTCATTCTCTAGATTCTAGAACTCAAAATTAATTGTTATCTACTTTGCAACTAAGTATAGAACCTTCGAACACCGGATTTGAACAATAGCTTTTGAAAATCTAATGATTTATTGTAGATATTTAGAAATTAAAGTGTCTTCTAGTCCATTCACCATTAATTTTCAATTCACTTGAGAAATTAAATGCTCACATTTTGTAAACTCCTTAACTTTTAATTTTATGATTTTGATTTAAATTTTATGTTTGATAAATTAAGTGATCCAGAGATTTGAAATATTTTTTCTCCATTTAATATTACTTACAACTTCCTTGGCCCAACTTTATTAGATGTAACCACGTGTCCAAGATTTATACCTTTCCCTTCGTAGATTGCTTCTTTCTTGTCATTTATGTGCCTCTTCTTACAACTTTACTCGATGGTGAGAAGCGGCGATTATAAAACCCAACTTTTATTCAATATAAAATGGAACTAATCGATACCATTTGTTAACTTGTAGTACAGATTTGATCTTTAGGGATTTCCTTACTCATATGAACCAATGTCATAAGATGTTTACAAAGTGTGGATGTATGGATAAGCTCCAAGTTTTTATAATTTATAAAATGTGAATAAAAGAACCCCAAATAGCATCCTAAGTCCATTTCTGTTGGTGAATAAAATATTTATGGTTTGAAGTGAGTGAAATTCCTAGGAGTTGGAATGATAAATGAATGAAATAGAACCGAATTTTAGAATCTTTGCCACTTTTGTAATTTTCTTCATTCTTAAATCCTTTACACACATTGAAAACATGCAAACATACTTATGGAAAATATTTTACACACGAATAATCAATTGGTCATAATAAGATTTGCAATAATATTACAATTTTAAAAAAAAAGAGAAACTCACAAACAAGTGAAAAGTTTTCAATGGGTCTCCATTTTATAAAATCAAATTTGGTTTGTATTAATCACAAAAATAGTGAATATAACGGGAAAACACTTAGTCATAGTTGAGTGAGTGGAGTTTCTAAAATGGGAGTGAGCGGAAAAATGGAAGAGACCAGGTTGTAGGGAGATGGAGGAGAATCCACTAGATGGCAAGAAGGACAAAAATTCACAATAGAAAGAGATAAGTGGGACTGGCCAAAGGGACCGCTTTCACGTGGGCCAAGATGGTGTCCGGGAACGAATAAAAACAATTACCTCTTTTTAATATTAATCATGTCCGTAATGAGAATGGATTCTTTTTGGACATTCAGATTTGGTTACTGATTGATTTAGTGCTTTAATGAATAATACTATTATAGCTAATATCCTAGGTAGTCACCCAAATATTGACGAGTTACGTAAATGGGTTGGCCGAAAATGGATGCCCAAAGGATCAATGGAGATAGTAGCTTATGCTAATGCCTTTTTTGTTATCTCTCTATCCCTGGAAGATGATTATTTAAAGATCCTGGCTTGGGGGGCATGGTTTAAGTGTAGAACGGTGGTTCTGGTTCAAAAGAGGTAGCCAAGATTTAACTTGCTTGAGACCACTATCAAAGAATACCCTATCTGGGTTATAATTCTAGGGTTTCCTCTTGAATATTAGGATTTGGACATCTTACAAGGGATAGCCAAAGTCATTGGTGCTTTGTTATCATCGACCCTATTACTTGTGCAGATCTCGACTACTTTTCATATCTTTCTTTGTCAATGTGACTCATGAGACAACCCTTCCCAGGAGTATTGAGCTTAAACAAAAATGGGAAATACATTCTTAGAAAATAGACTACAAATTTACACCATTTATGTGTTCCTCAAGTTTCAAAGCGGGGTTTAATGTTAAATCATGTCCAAAGGCCAACAAAAAGGCTAATGTGAAATCCCAACTTACGAAAAACAAAGGAAAGGAAGAGTTGAAAGGAAAAGGAATCATGAATCCTAATGCTAGCAGACCTTCAAAGACTAGCCCTAAATGGATGCAAGTTAATAAACCTTCAGAGGTTACAGAGCTTAGACTTGATGAGCTAGCACCGGTCTTAGAGGAAGTTGTAGCAGATGAAGGATAGGAAAAGGTTAGTGATGAGGTAATTGAGCCAACTTTTAAAAAAGAGGAGGTGCCTCTGGTGAAATCCATAGTATAGGAGAATAACATTATTGGATCTATTATGAAAAATACAATGTACACCAAATTATTTGCCCATTGACCTAAGGAATACCTACTAGCGACCAATAATATGTTTAATGTGTTAGACATTAACTTGGAGGACATGTTGGTGCCATTTTTGAGCTTGCACTTTGTTTCCCTAATTTTCCAAATATGTATTTGCTCAAAAATGTTTTACCCTTTGAATTGATGGTCTGAAATTCTTACCCTCCAGTTGAATGCTTTAAAAATGCTCACAAACTTGTTGTTTTGCCCTAATTTGAAAAGAATATTTCAAGTTTGCCCCTTTTTGTGCCCTAGTTTTTCCAATTTCACGGGCTATGTCATTTTTCCCTTTGCCAGATCGTGAAGAAATAAAATTTGATCAATTCACACTTGTTTGTATTTGAAAATGCAATCCCAAGGATGAAAATGTTGTAAAAACATGCTTCAGCTTGATTTAGAATAAAATTTTTGCCATCCTTGGTGAAAAAATTGAATTCTAGGGCATCCCTGGAATTTTTTACATTTTGACGGTCAGACATGCATCATTTGCCCATCAAATTCATCCTTAGAAGGTATTGGAAATGTGGCAGGTTTGCATTGGCTGAGGAAAGGCGGGGAGGCACTCTAACTTTTCATTTTTCACCTTTTCAAGCAAATGGGGCATTTTCGGGCCTAGGGACCCGTTTTTTCCAAATTTTCCTATGTGGCATGTTCGATTGGAGCAGGTGGTCGATTCCCTTAAGGTTTTTGACCTTATTTTGCAAAAATTTTAAGGTCAAAAATTGGCCCGAAACCCCGCCTCCAATCGAGAGAGGACACATGTCCTAAAAGTTTCAAAATGGAAGGGGGGACTTAGAGTTTTTTGGCTCTAATTCTATAAAGTTTCAAAACTAGTTTCACCCTTGCTCCAATTAGAGGAGGACATGTGGTAGCATGATGGCAGCGCGAGAGCGGATCAATGGGTCGGTGGAGGAAAAGGGGATTTTTCCCTTTTTCACAAAAAGTTAAAGTAAATTTTTGTCCCGAAATCCGTGACCAATCCAGGTGAGACACATGTAACATTTTAAGGGTCAAAGGGGGCACGGGTCAACGTTGAAGTTTGTGAATTTTAAAAAAATGTAAGGGAGGTTTGAAGGAAGAAAGGGAGACTTGGACCCGTAGCGAATAGGAGGGTGCCACGTGGCAGGATAGTTTCGGAGGCATGGGCCCGTGGAGACAAAGTGGAGAATTTTCCCTTGGCTTAAAGGGAGTAAAATGAAGATTAATCCCGTGGGTCCTCGGCAAATGAGAGATGGACACGTGGCAAAGGGCACAGTGGGTCGGTGGGCTGGTAGAGGCAGGAGGGAATTTTTTCCCTTTTGTAAAAAGGACTCAAAATAAAAATTTGAAGTGTTGGCCCGCTAGCGATAGAGAAAGCAACACGTGGCAGGGGAAAAATCGGAGGTGCGGGCCTGTGGGGCAAAAAGTGAAAATTTTCCCAATTTCCAAAAAAATGTCAAAATGCATGTAGAATTGAAGCACGATTTCAATGGGACCCACCATGTGCCACGTGTTAGCTCCAAAACTCATAGGCAAAGGGGTGAGAAAAATTCAAAATTTTCACTTTTTTCCAAAAAAGTGGAAAAGTCAAAAATAAGCCCGAATTTGTTCCCAATCATAGTTTGACACATAGTAGATCAAGGGCAACTGTGCATTTTCATTTTTGGCTACCATTTTTCCTCCAGGAAGCTTGGAATCACGAATTTTGCATCAAAATTCATCAAATTTATAGTGATTTTGTGTCGTCTTGGCCTTCCAGGATCATTGGCATCACTTTCATGGCTTAATTCTTTGATTTGAGGTGTTTTTGTAATAAATTTTTACTCAGCCCGAGAAAACACGTGAAATGAAAAAATCAAAAGTTGCAGAGGTAATTTAAAAAGGTAAAAAGGTGAAAATGATGAGTAAAAGGTGTTTGCATGCCTCAATGATGAAAAACATGCCTCTAGGATGGATAATGATCTAGATATTTGTAATGATTTAATCTTTTTGGGCACACCTAGAAACTTACGAATGTTTTTCTATTTGATGTCATTTTCATTGAATCATGAGAATTTTTGTAACAAACTTGATCCCATGGCATATTATTTGCTTGGGAAAGAAGGCTCCAATGTGGCATAAGGTATATAATGCATTTTGGAGAAATTGTAAAGGGGTTGGAAGTTGAAAATCATGAGAAAATTTTGAGAGAAAGCTCATTTTTTCTAAAAAACCCACCAAAGAACCAGAATAATTTCTTTTGTGTTAGATCTTCATGTATGTGAGTTGGTTACAAGTGTATAGCCATCACACAGCTCTGAGATTGTTCATGAAACTCTCCCCTGCTGATGAATCTAACAAGCTTTTGAGTTAATATGTGTTTTTCTGGGCAATATGATGTCTGTTATCATTTTTAAATGCCTGTAAATAGTTTTCATTGTTCTTGTTGCAATATTGCATTGAAAGTCTTTAGAAATCACACAGAATCTCCATTTCTTGTTGATAGTTTAGTGGCATTTGCAATCTCATGTTTAGAAGATCCTTCATCTGATAAAGAGATAAACAAATTTAAAATCACTTTACCTTCCTTGACTGTAGAGATTTCTTGTAAGCCTTTGCGGGTACCTTAGGCGTGGTTTGATCATAGATTTTTGTGTTTAATTGAGCTCTTTACTAAAATTTTGTGGTGAATTCTCAAATATTGTGTGAAGAGTGCAACCTGGGCTTCCATTTATGCCTCTTTTGGTTGAAAGAATATCCTGATTATTTGAAGCATTTTATCTGATAGTTGTTCAAGTATTGTAGAGGTTGTCAAAGATTTGATATATCCTAGTTTGTCTTGTCAACACCCCACCAAAAAATAATTCTAAACAACCCATGCTACCCATACTACCCTTGCATCTACATTATGTGTCAACAAAAGAATACAATCCATCTACAAAAATGTATAAAGAAAATCAGGATCACACCATGTCTCTAGCAGCCTCAACATTGTTTTGAAAGCCTTTCCATCACTTAGTAGTTATAGCTCTATTGAGTTTGAATAATGGAAGATTGATCATGTTTTCCCAAGGCCATCTCCATACAATATGCATAGTATAAGGATATCTCCACCTCCTACATAAAATAGAGGCTACAATATAGGTTCTCTTACCTTGGTTGAAAGGCACAACCTAAAATAGTGAGGGTTAGATCAAAATCCTTTCAAAGTGCTATCCATCTCTCCAAAAATATGAGTGCCAGTTAGATCACCTCCCCAGCTACAAAATGACACACATCATGATCTATCTAACTTCAAGCTTCATGCCATATCTCTGATGCTGCTCAGACTGAAAAGGAGAACAAATTTGGGTACCAACACTTTTTGGTGCCGTTTCCGGGGAGTTCTTGGAATTTCTTGGTGTTTGTGGAGTGTTTGAAGAGTTTGAGCATTTGTGTATTCAAGTATTTGAGCTACTACATTGTTAAAATATCATTCTATGCTTCAGATCTACAAGTTTTAAGCAAAAGTTTCAAGTTCTGTCTGCCCTTTTTCATTTCCCAAAGCAGTTTATACACTTTGGTTGCATTGTGATTGATTGATTTAAGAAGAAGAAGATCTGATCTAGCAAACATTTGATAGATTAATTTAGTACATTTGCACAACTAAGGTGAAATTCTGTAGTGGTGACTCCATGCTGATTTGATATTGAAAATACTAGTTGTCTTACATTTTTGTTGCTAATCCCGCAAAAGCGGAAGGAAGAAGATCTCTCTTCATCAAGGATTCTGCTAAGAATTTGTTTATAGATTCAAGAAACTCAGAGCTAGAGGGAAGAAAGGTGTGGAAGGTTGTTAGAGAATTGACTACAAGAAAGAAGATCCCTATTGTTGAGTTTGAAAGTGAGCAGCCTGTTATTGAGGACTGTAATTCTTCTTCAAGTGGATCTGATTTAGACAATCCTATTACTGATTTGAATTCCCCATCAGGTGAGGGACCTTCTTGTGCATTTGAAAGGCTTTCTCCTAAATCTACTCCTGTATTTTCTAAATTTTCTAGAGATCATCAAGAAGGAGAGCCCTTAAGAGAGATCTATCTTGAAGTTTTCATTCCCATTCCCAAAGACCTCTCACTCCTCATCAGCTTGTTTCACCTCCAAGATCACCCCCACCAAACAATATGGCTTAGCCTAGACCTCCATTTGTTGTTAACACCTTTGGTCCTATAAATTTTAGAGGAATGGATGGTTACCCAAATGCTATCCCACAAGATGTCAGAAATAGGTTGCCAAAATTCCATGGTAACAATGCTATTATTGGTGATCAACATCTCAAACTTTTTGATAATATGATGGAAGATTTTGAGATAGAGTTTGAGGATGTGTATGTCAAATTTTTTATTCATACACTAGAAGAGGATGCTAGGGATTGGTATAAGGCTCTACCTGATAATTCTATTGATTCATGGACTGAAATGAAAAATGCATTTAGGTTGCAATATGGTGACAACACTGATCCTATATTTCTTTTATTTGAGTTTGAGAATATCAAGAATAACCCTAATGAATCAGTCCATGACTTCATTACAAGGTTTAACAAAACTTTGAGAAGGCTTCCTGTTGGTTTGAGCCCTTGTGATGAATCTTGTTTAATCAAATATGTAGATGCATTTGATAAGAAGGCAGCCTATTACCTAAGAGACAAGAACCCAACCAATCTAAGACAAGATTTCACCATGGAACTTCAAATTGAAAACAATATCAAGGTTGTTGGGAAACCTCTCAAGAGAGATGGTGTAAAATTGATAAACCCTGAAAAACCTCAAGCTAGCAAAGGTGCTGATTTAGAAGAGGTTGTGAAAAATTTGGTAGGGGCTATCAAAGAAATCTCATACAAGTTGGCAAGAGCTGAGAAGGGAATTGGGTAGACTTCACAAGGTCAGCCTAGGCAATAAGAACAAGATAGATTTGGAAATCATCCTAGGGGTGATCAAAGACAAGATGATAGAGGTAAAAGACCTATGGGAGGGGGAAATAGACAACCCCAAGCACGTGAAATTAGATTGGTTCCTGACCCTCTAACTACTAGGGTTACTGTTGTTGATGAAGTTGCTGATATGGATTGGTGTGATAGATGTTTTCTTCCTCATCCTCCATGTGAAGTGGACCAATAGGTTGATGAAGCTAATAATGAGGATGGAACTGATGATGATATTTTCATGATGGGTTGTTCTTCAATCTCACAAGAAGGAGCAACATCTACTGAAGTAATAAGTGCTAGGACTGCTGCTACCTTTTGGGATTGCATCAAACGGGTACAAGTATTTCTCCTCCCTCATGCTCTTGAAGTTGATGTAGTGCAGGATTTTGAAATTCCTAACAATGACTTTGAATACTTAAGAGATTTGATGATTAAGAAGTATGATGGTGGTATCCCTTCGGGGAAGATAGAAAATTGTTGATGAATGCTATTGTAGCTCAAGAGAAAGACTATAACACTAGAAGCAAAGTTGTTAAGGGAGTTGGGCCTCAAGCCAAACCTAAAACACCCTTGCTCACAAGCATTCCAAAAGAAGCTCCTAAGAGAGAAGCACCTGTCAAAATTTTTGTTGTCCCAAACAAAAATTATAGTCTTCCTCATGCCCAAGCTACCAAGAATCCACTACCATCTAATGAATCTTCTTGTCTCCCTTCCAATGCTGTTTTTCCAAAGAGTGTTCCCTATGACATAGCCCAAGTATTGAGCCAAATTAAAGTGAGTGTTCCAATCATTGAGTTTCTTAGAATTCCTGAGCATAAGAAGAGAGCATTTGAGTACTTGGGGTTGAAGGAAGAGAAGATCACTCTAGGCAGAAATGTAAATGTTGTTGAGACTCCTCCTCAAATCATTGCTGACCTTGAAACACCACCAACAAAGTAGAATATCTTGGAGATACACCTGAGGTATATTTGGGGACATCTTTGGTTGATTTCCAATTGAATGTTGATCCATTTTTCACAACTTTGATTATAAAGGATAGGCTACTTCACAATTGTATGTTTGATTCCAGTGCATCATGTAATGTCATGCCTCTAGAAGTCATGAATGAGTTGGATATCAAAGTGACAATAGCCTATGGAAAGTGTACTATTATGGAATCAAGAGAAGTGCCGGTAGTTGGTTGTGTACAAGATTTGGTTGTGTAACTTGCATCTTATCTTGGGAGAAATTCAAAATTGGATGTTGTTATCGTTGATTGCCCTGCCAAATGGGGTATGATTTTGTCAAGAAAATGGGTTGCAAGTGTTGGAGGGAGTGTCCAAATGGATATGTATTTTTCCACCATTCCCATTGAGGGTAGCCTAGTCAAGCTCTATGGAGAAAAGAAAATGTTGCACCTAATTGAAGATCCCAACAATGCTTCCTATGAAGTGTTGTTTGCTGATGTAGATGCTGAGAATTTCATTGGTTTTGCTGATGGAAAAGAAAATAAGATGGACAAATCAAAGTGCCTTGATATGGTATGTTCTCCTTGGACCTTGCTATTTGATGGAGCTTGCTCCAAATTTGGAAATGGTGCTGGTGTAATTCTGATTTCTCCTAGCTTGGAAGAATTTGTTTTTTCCTTCAAGCTTAATTTTGAATGTACTAACAACATTGCTGAGTATGAAGCCTTGTTGTTGGGTCTGAGAATTACATGGAAGTATGGTGTCAAGGACATCATTGTAAAGGGAGATTCAGAGCTAGTTGTTAGAAAAATAAGAAAATTTTATGCTACAAAAAATCAACGGATGAAGCGTATAAGCATGCAGTTTGGGATCTAGTTGAGATGTTTGATTCCTTCAATGTTATGCACCATGAAATTTTTTTGAATGCTACTGCTGATAAGTTGATAGTGTTGGGGTCAAGATTTAGATTTTGCACCATTTCACCATATTGTGAGTACAATGTTGAAGTGTTGACTAGGCCAAATTTGTCCTTGACAACATCGAGCATTAGTAAGTGTTTGATGATGATTCTAAAGTGAAAAGGTTCTTACAAAATCAAGGTGAGTTTGTAGATCAATATATTGATTGGGAACCAATGGTGTGTATGATTTGAAGGAAGATAGACTTTGTTTGGAAAGGATATCATCCAATTGAAAACAAACACCATTCCTAGAGGTTTTATTGCACTTGAGTCAAATTTTAACAATGTTGATTGCATCATAAATAGAAACATGTCTGCCTTAAGGGATGTGGAAGAGCATAACTTGGGCACAAGGGACAAACCAAGAAAATTTTGGTTGGGCGAAGTTTAAACAAGGAAGAAAAACAGTCGTACCTCCAATTGTTGAAACAATATCAAGACTTCCTTACCTGGTCATATTCAGAGCTGAAAGCATATAGAGAAGACTTGTTTCAACATGAGATTCCTCTTGAAAAAAATGCCAAACCATTTAGACAGAGGCAAAGGAAAATTAATCCACTCCTCTCCATGAAAATGTAAAATTAATTAAAGAAGTTGAGAGATGGAGGTATTATTCAGCCCACTAGATACTCATCATGGGTTGCAAACATTGTGCTAGTTAGAAAGAAAAATGGAGATATCAGAATTTATGTAGAATTTAGAAATCTGAACAAAGCATCCATGAAGGAAAACTATCCCTTGCCAAATATGGAAAATATGTTACAGACTTGTGATAGGGTATGAGTTGCTTTCTACATTGGATGGTTTCTCTAGATACAATCAAGTGGTAGTCAAAGAATTAGAAAGACTTAAGACAACATTCACTACTCCTTGGGGAACATATGTTTTTGTTAGGATGCCCTTTGGTTTGATGAATCTTTGGTGCCACTTTTCAAAGAGAAATGGATGTTGCTTTTGCTGGTTACATCAATGAGTTCATTGCAGTTTACCAAGATGATGTGACTGTGTTTTCAAGGCAGAGAGGTGATCATTTGCAACACTTGGAGAAGATGCTGATCAGATGTAGGGAGTATGGCATTTCTCTTAATCCAAAGAAGTGTCATTTTGGTGTGTAAAAGGCCAAGTTGCTTGGTCACATTGTGTCAAAAGATGGTGTTATGATAGACCCTGAGAGAGTGGAAGCAATCAGCAAAGTACCTATCCCAAGAACCAAGAAAGGCATCCAATCTTTCTTTGGTCAAATTAATTTTATTAGAAGGTTTGTTTCCAACTTTGCTGAGTTGACTCTTCCAATCACAAGCATGCTAAAGAAGGACCAAGTTATCAGGTGGGAGGAGGCTGTCATTCAAGCTTTTGAAGGAATCAAAGAGGCACTCAAACATGCACCTGTCTTGGCAGCTCCAAATTACAAGAAGCCTTTCCAAATCTTCTCCTTTTCTTCTAAAAATAATATTGCATCCGTTTTACTCTGAAAGGATGAAGATGTGGTTGAGAGGCCTATTGCCTTCTTTAGCAAGGCTTTACAAGTTCCTGAGTGAAGCATACAATCATGGAGAAACAAGCATTTGCCTTGGTGAAAGAAACAAAGGTTTTCGTGTGTTATATATTGAGTTCAAAATTTGTTGCTTATGTTCCCCACACCATGGTGAAAGACATCTTATTAGAGATGGAGATCTCAAGAAAAAGATGTAGGTGGGTGAACAAGTTGCAAGAGTATGATATGGAAATCCAAACCACAAAGTTGGTATGAGGTTTGGGCCTTGCTAAGCTCATGGCTAAGAGCAACTTGCAAAATGTGGAAGTGAATCAGCTAGAGGAAGAAAGGGTAGATGTGCTTGCAAAGTTGGTAAGTTCTGAGTGGTACAAAGATGTGATCTTCTACCTTAGACACCTATGCTACCCTAGTCACTTAAATAAAGAGTAAAAAGATCCCTCAAGCCGACTTCTCAAATATATATCATCACGGACCTTGGGTTGGCTTGGAAGAACCACCGAAGGTGTCCTCTTGAAATGCATAACCGAAGATGAAGCTTCCAAGATAGTTGCTGATTTCCATGGGGGAGTTTATGGAGGACACTTTGCTGGAAGAGTAACAACACATAAGATTTTGAGAGCTGGTTATTGGTGGCCTACTCTCTTTAAAGATGCAACCCAGTTGGTTAGAAAATGTGATAGTTGCCAATGTTTCTCTAGAAGATTGAAAGCTTCAGGCTCCCTTCCTTTGTAGACCTGTATCATTTAAAGCTCCTTTCAAGCAATGGGGGATGGACTTCATTGGTGAGATTTTAGATCCTTCTAGTGCTGGCCATAAGTGGATCCTTGTGGCCACTGATTATTTTACAAAGTGGTTAGAGGCAATCCCCACCAAGAAAGCAACACACCAAATAGTTATGGACTTCTTGTTGAATCAAATCATAAGCGATTTGGAGTTCAGTCAAGATTGTAGCTGATAATGCCATGTGCTTTAGAGTCAAACCTTTAATGGCAATGTACAATGAATATGGAATCAATCTGACTTATTCTTCAAACTATAACCCACAAGGGAATGGACAAGCTGAGTCCAACAATAAGAATTTGTTGAAGATCATTAGAAGAACCTTGGAGAAAAATAAGAAGAAATGGGGTGAACAATTGAAATTTGCAGTTTGGGCTGATAGGATAATTCCTAAAAGAGCTACTGGTAAAAGCCCATTTGAATTGGTATATGGAACTCAGGCTTTGCTGCCCTTGCACCTACAATTATCTTCATTTTAGTTTGCCCAACAGTTGGAAGATCAGGAGCTTGGCCCATATGAGTCAAGGATCAATTATATTATTGAGCTTGATGAGGAGAGACGAACATCCCATAAAAGGCATGTCGATTTAGGGAAAAATTGAAGAGATTGTTTGACAAGAAGGTCACTCCTAGAGCCTTCAATGTTGGAGATCTAGTTTTGTTGTGGGATAGTAGGCATGAAGACAAGGGCAAGCATGGAAAATTTGATGCATTATAGATCGGACCTTATGCCATTGATATCAAAATTGGTGAACATACCTTCTTTCTCAAGGACTTAGATGGTGAATTGCTGGAGCTGCCTGTCAATGGAAAATATTTGAAACATTTCTTGGATTAATCCCCAAATTTGAGGTATGCACAACTTGTATAGTGTATAGTGTTTGGTTTTTTGCTCTGTTTTTGGTGTTACGCCGGTTTGTGGTTTACCTTCTTGTGTGTGCACCTTTTTGTCGAGTTCGCGCAATTGGTTTTTGGTGATTTTGGCTCTTTACTCCTTTTCCCAATGAATATTTTGGCACTTGGTCTACATTTTTTCCTTGTGGCACTCATTGGGAGTGCCCATCCCCAAGCAAGAGCCGATGTTGGTGCCATTTTTGAGCTTGCACCTTGTTTCCCTAATTTTCCAAATCTGTATTTGCTCAAAAATGTTTTACCCTTTGAATTAATGGTCTGAAATTCTTACCCTCCAGTTGAATGCTTTAAAAATACTCACAAACTTGTTGTTTTTCCCTAATTTGAAAGGAATATTCCAAGTTTGCCCCTTTTGTGCCCTAGTTTTTCCAATTTCACAGCTACGTCATTTTTCCCTTCGCGGATCATGAAGAAATAGAATTTGATTAATTTATACTTGTTTGTATTTGAAAATCCAATCCCAAGGTTGAAAATGTTGTAAAAGCATGCTAGAATTGAAAAATCTGCCATCCTTGGTGAAAAAATTGACTTCTAGGGCATCCCTAGAATTTTTACATTTTGACGGTCAAACGGGTGTCATTTACCCATCAAATTAATCCCGAAGGCATTGAAATGTGATAGGTTTGCATTGGTTGAGGAAAGGTAGGGAGGCTCTCTAACTTTTCATTTTTCACCTTTTCAAGCAAATGGGGCATTTTCGGGCCCGAGGGACCCATTTTTTCCAAATTTGCCTATGTGGCATGTTCTAATTGGTAGGCGGAAAGGTGGGTGGTCAGATTCCCTGAAGGTTTTTTGATCTTATTTTGTAAAAATTTTAAGGTCAAAAATTGGCCCAAAACCCAGCAACCAATCGGGAGAGGACACATGTCCTAAAAGTTTCAAAATGGAAGTGTTGGCCGAGGGGGGACTTAGAGTTTTTGGCTCTAATTCTATAAAGTTTCAAAACCAGTTTTTCCCCCGCTCCAATTAGAGGAGGACATGTGGCAGCACGGTGGTGCAGAGTGGGTTAGCAGGCCGATGGAGGGAAAAGGGGATTTTTCCCTTTTTCACAAAAAAGTTAAAGTAAATTTTTGGCCCGAAAGCCCACGACCAATCTAGGTGAGACACGTGTAACATTTTAAGGGTCAAAAGGGGGCGTGGGTCAACGTTGAAGTTTGTGAATTTTCAAAAATTTGTAAGGGAGGTTTGAAGGAAGAAAGGGAGACTTGGACCCACAGCGAATAAGAGGGCACCACGTGGTGGGGATAGTTTCAGAGGCGCGGGCCCATGGAGACAAAGTGGAGAATTTTCCCTTGGCTTAAAGGGAGTAAAATGAAGATTAAGCCCGTGGGTCCTCAAAGAAATGAGATATGGACACGTGATAGAGGGCACGACAGGTTGGCGGGCGACATAGGCGAGGAGGGAATTTTTTCCCTTTTGCAAAAAGGACTCAAAATCAAAATTTGAAGTACTAGCCCACTAGCGATAGAGAAAGTGACACATGGCAGGGAAAAAATTAGAGGTGTGGGCCTGTGGGGCAAAAAGTGAAATTTTTCCCAATTTCCAAAAAAGGTCAAAATTTGCAGAATTGAAGCGCAATTTCAATGGGACCCACCATGTGCCACATGTTAGCTCCAAAATTCATAGTCAGATGGGCGGGAGAAAAAGTTAAATTTTTCTATTTTTTCAAAAATGTCAAAAAGTCAAAAATAAGCCCGAATTTGTTCCCAATCATAGTTTGACACGTAGCAGATCAAGGGCAACTGTGCATTTTCATTTTTGCCGCCATTTTTCCTCCAAGAAGCTTGGAATCACAAATTTTGCATCAAAATTCATCAAATTAATAGTGATTTTGTGTCATCTTGGCCTTCTAGTATCATTAACATCACTTTCATGGCTTAATTCTTTGATTTGAGGTGTTTTTGCAATAAATTTTTGCTTAGCCCGAGAAAACACGTGAAGTGACAAAATCAAAAGTTGCAGAGGTAATTTAAAAAGGTAAAAAGGTGAAAATGATGAGAAAAATGTGTTTGCATGCCTCAATGATGAAAAACATGCCTCTAGGATGGATAATGATCTAGATATTTGTAATGATTTAATCTTCTTGGGCACACCTGACAGCCTGCGAATGTTTTTCTGTTTGATGTCATTTTCATTGAATCATGAGAATTTTTGTAACAAACTTGATCCCATGGCATATTATTTGCTTGGGAAAGAAGGCTCCAATGTGGCATAAGGTATATAGTGCATTTTGGAGAAATTGTAAAGGGGTTGGAAGTGGAAAATCACGAGCAAATTCTGAGAGAAAGCTCATTTTTTCTAAAAAACCCACCAAAGAACCAAAATAATTTCTTTTGTGTTGGATCTTCATGTATGTGAGTTGGTTACAAGTGTATAGCCATCACATAGCTCTGAGATTGTTCATGAAACTCTCCCTACTGATGAATCTAACAAGCTTTTGAGTTAATCTGTGTTTTTCTAGGCAATATGATGTCTGTTATCATTTTTAAATGCCTACAAATAGTTTTCATTGTTCTTGTTACAATATTGCATTGAAAGTATTTAGAAATCACACAGAATCTCCATTTCTTGTTGATAGTTTAGTGGCATTTGCAATCTCATGTTTAGAAGAGCCTTCATTTGATAAAGAGATAAACAAATTTAAAATCACTTTACCTTCCTTGACTGCAGAGATTGCTTGTAAGCCTTTAGGGGTACCTTAGGCATGGTTTGATCATGGATTTTTGTGTTTAATTGAGTTCTTTACTTCAATATTTTGTGGTGAATTCTCAAAGATTGTGTGAAGAGTACAACTGGGCTTCCATATATGTCTCTTCTGGTTGAAAGAATATCCTAATTATTTGAAGCATTTTATCTGATAGTTGTTCAAGTATTGTAGAGTTTGTCAAAGATCTAATATATCCTAGTTTGTCTTGTCAAAACCCCACCAAAAATCATTCTAAACAACCCATCCTACTCATACTACCCTTGCATTTGCATTGTGTGTCAACAACATAATACAATCCATCTACAAATATGCACAAAGAAAATTAGGATCACACCATGTCTCTAGCAGCCTCAGCCTTGTCTTGAAAGCATTTCCATCATTTAGTAGTGACAACTCTATTGAGTTTGAATAATGGAAGATTGATCATGTTTTCCCAAGGCCATCTCCATACAATATGCACAATATAAGGATATCTCCACCTCCTACATAAAACAGAGGTTGCAATATAGGTTCTCTTACCTTGGTTGAAAGGCACAACCTAAAATAGTGAGGGTTAGATCAAAATCCTTTCAAAGTGCTATCCATCTCTCCACAAATCTGAGTGCTAGTTAGATCACCTCCCAGCTACAAAATGACACACATCATGATCTATCCGAGTTCAAGCTTCATGTCATATCTCCGATCCCGCTCAGATTGAAAAGGAGAAAACATTTGGGTACCAACAAGACATAACCATAGTTGAACAAGTTCTTAAGTGTAATATGGAAAAAATAAGAGCCCTACAACAATATGTTCTATGGAGGTAGAATAAAAAGTTGAAGTGCCTTAGGTATCTTCATTAGTTAGTATACAATATTAAGGAACTGAAGAAACCCAAATCCCAATGGTGTAGCCCAAGAAAATTCTAAAATTAACTCCCAAAATTAAACAACTCCTAAAAGGAGAGGGAATGTGAATAAAATTGATGTAGGAGAATATAAAGCTTCTCATGGTATACCATCAGAGAAAGAAAAGAGAGAACAAGCTTTTAGAAAGGAATTGATGGAAGGGAAACAAAGGTTCTTGGTGGGTGGTAAAAAATCCAATCTTTTCAAATGATAAATATCTCATAGAATATAAGGGGTCTAAAAACCGAGTAAACAAAGAATTTTGAAGGATATCGGGGAAGGATATCGAGATAGGATAGGAGGACACCATGGAGGAGGTTGAGCACATGCAATAGGAAAATAAGGAGACACATTATCTGTCTGACTCAGAGGATTGCTTTGATAGAGAGGAGACTGAGGAAATTACATCATTTACTCCTCTATCACCCACCTTCTATGCATATGAGCCTGCTTCCATAAAGGAGGGCATTCAAGAATAGTAGCCTATGTCTTACAACATCCCTATGGAGCCAAGGTTGGAAGATATGAGTCTTTCATGTTGTTCACAAGAGAAGGAAGAGAAAAGGTAAGAGGATGTCATCATCCCTCTCACACCATCCATCTAAGAAGGTCCATAAAAAGACTCCATTTTTGGAGTTAAATTTCAGAGAAAATGGCACATTCAAAGGATCAGACCGTGCCCAATCAGGTATGTGGCTTCATTGGAGCAAAGAGAGAAGCGAACCTGTCAATCCCACTTCAAGGCATGAGGATGAGTTTCAAAGCACCAAGGGTCACCATCAACATTTCCAGGAGTCCAATATAAATCAACTTGTGGAGGTATTTTTGGTTGATGTAGATACCTTGATGATTTGGGTGGAGGACCGATTTATAGTCAATTTTTCACTCATACAAGTAGCCATATTCAATGTCAAATAATTAGCATGGCTGCCCATTTTGAGAAAGGGAAGATACTTCTCCCTACTTGTAGTAGGATTTTTTTAGCTTCTTTCTCTCTAGTTAATGTAGGAGTACAAGTAGACTTTGTTGTCGCAGAAGACGTGCTTTAGCTCACTCTGCATGTCTCATTTGAGGCATGTATGATTTTTTCTTTGTACATAAGTTTTATTCACATTGCTCCAAGGCTACCAAGGCCAGGCCCTTCAGTGTTCACGATGGAGAGACCCATAGTTTCTGTAACAATTGCAAATTTCAAAATAAAACAAATGCAGAGCAACTAAAAACATTTTCGAGAAAATCTATTTCGGGACAGAGCTCGGGGTCACCAAGTGCAAACGGTTGGTCTCATGGATTAGAGATAGGATGAGTATCAAGCTCTCATTCTTGACTTCATGCGTAATGGATGCTTTAAGGCTAATGGTCTCTTCATTTAGTAGGTAGATGTCCCCGTGAGTTGCCAATTGTTATCCCAATTTTGCCCCCCGACAAAATTGATCAAACACGACCCCACAGAAAAAACCAGAGAAATCACATTCAAATCCAACAATCAGGAAATAACGGGACTCAAAAATGGAGAAGTAGGGTCGGCTAAGGAGGAAAATAGTGTCAAAGAAACTAGAGGCTCAAAGGAGAATAAACAGAGAAGGCTCGAAGTCTTCGAGCTCTGCAAATGATTCAGAATGAGCCCTAAAATTGGCTAAGTATAAAGAGTCGAGTGGAAAGTGCCAAGTGTCCAAATGGTGCACCTAAAAATATTGAATCCGAAAGGGTAGGCTCAAACTTGCGCCAGCCCTCCATGTGGTCAATGGTCAACAGAGGTCAAATTCAAAAGCAAGCCTAAATTGGTTAAGTATAAGAGTGCCAACAAAGAAGCTCCATGTGTCTCAATGGCATAACGCCAAGGCTGGGTTGAAGTGCAGAGACTCAAATGAGTTCCAAATCTCCATGTGTCTAGGGTTCAACAAAGTCAACAGAGGGAGATAGAGCGGGCCAAAAATTGACTAAGTATATAGAACCAGTAGATAGCGCCACGTGTTGCATCACTTGTAATTTCAAAGCGCGAGACCAAAAAGTAATCCCCAAACAAGCACCAGCTCAACATGTTTCCTAGAGTCCAAAAAGGTAAGATTGATTAGTGAAAAGTACAAGAGCCTATAGAGGCCTCCACATGTCTCGACCATGCAACTTCAAAGGTAAAATATGAGGGCAGTTTTCAAACATGCACGAAGCTGCCATATGTCTCAAAGTTAGGCACAAAGTGCTCTCTCGCTAATAGAAAATACTCAAGAAAAATAAAAAGGAGCCCAAGGATTTCACATGAAGCCACGACGTTTCTATCCAAAGATCAGTTTTAAAAGCATAAGGAAGGAGCCATATCTCCAAGATGTGTGAGGCTACCACGTGGACCCCTGTATGGATAGACTCCTTAAATTTTAGAGAAAATGGCACATTCAAAGGATAAAACCGTGCCCAATCAGGTATGTGGATTCATTTGAGCTAAGAGAGAAGCTAGAATTAGTCATGCCCACTTCAGGGCATGAGGATGAGTTTCAAAGAACCAAGGGTCACCATAAGCACCTTTAGGAGTCCAATACCAATCAACTTGAGGAGGTTATTTTGGTTGATGTAGACACCTTGATGATTTGGGTGGAGGACCAACTTACGTCAGTTTTTCACTCATACAAGTATCCATATTCAATGTCAAATCATTTGTATGGCTGCACCTTTTGAGAAAGGGAAGCTACTTCTCCCTACTTGTAGCAGGCTTTGTTTAGCTTCTTTCTCTCTAGTTAGTGTAGGTGTAGGAGTAGGAGTAGACATTGTTTTCAGATTAATAAGTGCTTGAGCACACTCTACATGTCTCATTTGAGGCATGTATGATTTTGTCTTTGTACATAAGTTTTGTTCGCACAGGCTACCAAGGCCAAACCCTTCAATGTTCACAACGGAGAGACCCATAGTTTCTGTATGTGAGCTTGCAAATTTCAAATTAAAAAAATGCGGAAGAGCAATTACAAAACATTTTCGAGACAATCTATTTATGGGACAGCTTAGGGTCACTAAGTACAAACATTCAGTGGTCGTGGATAAGAGACAGGATGAGTATCAAGCTATCATTCTTGAATCCATGCCCAATGGATTCTTCAAGGCCAATGGTATCTTAATCGAGTAGGCAGATGTCCCTGTGAGTTTCCAATTGTCATCCCAATTCCCCCCAACAAAATTGATGAAACATGACCCCACACGTAAGAAACCAAAGAACTCGCATTTAAATAAAAAAATTAGGAAACAACATGAATTGAAAATGGAGAAACAGGGTCAGCTAAAGAGGTAGACAATGTTAAAGAAACTTGAGGCTCAAAGGAGAAGAAATGGAGATAGCTCGAAGTCTTTGGGCTCTACAAAAGATTTAGAATGAGTCCCAAAATTGGCTAAGTATAGAGAGTCAGCGGAAGCTGCCAAGTGTCCAAAGGCACACCTCTAAAGATTGAATCCAAAAGGGAAGGATCAAACTTGTTCCAACCCTCCACATGGCCAATAGTAAATGGAGGGAAAATTCAAAAGCAGACCTAAATTGGTTAAGTATAAGAGTGCCGGTGGAAGCCTCCATGTGTCTCGATAGGTGCAACACCAAGGCTGGGTCCGAAGTGCGGAGACTCAAATGAGTGCCAAATCTCCACGTGTCTAGGGTCCAACAGAGTCAATAGAGGGAGATAGAGAGGGCCCAAAATTGACTAAGTATAGAGAACCACAGACGACGCCACGTGTTACATCAAGCACAATTTTAAAGGTGTGGCCCGAAAAGTAATCCACAAACAAGTGCCGATCGACATGTGTCCCAGTGCGAAAAGGTTAGAGCGGTTGTTGAAAAGTCCAAGGGCTTACCGAGGCCTCCACATGTCTCGACCGCACAACTTCAAAGGTAAAATCTTGGGGCGGTTTTTAAACATGCATGAAGCCGCCACGTGTCTCAGGTTAGGCACAATGTCTCCACCAATGGAAAATACTTGAGAAAAATACAAAGGAACCCAAGGAGCTCGTGGAAGCCACCACGTGTCAATTCGGTGTAGTTTCAAAAGGATAAAGAAGGATCCATATCTCCAAGATGCACGAGGCTGCCATGTGGACCCTGTGTGGACAAACTCCTTAAAAAATTAAGTGCCCGACCTGAGGAACTTCAAATGGCCATATATTTTGATTGAAAAATAAAATTTGGGTGAGAGAAGAATTTTTGGAAACGTCTCAACACCATCTACACCATGGAAACATAAAATATCATTTTTGTAGGCTTTAGTTGGTGAAAAATAAGAAAAAAATCTTCCGGGCATTAATACAGAATCTAATTTCTTCAACTACCCGATTAGATTTTAATTTGATCTTTTTGTTCTTCTTCCTTAGCACGCTTAGCAGACATAGAGAACTAGAATGGACAGATTGTAGGAGGATTTGAGAGGGGCATTGATTTATGGTGTTTGAGATTTCAAAGTAGGATTCAATGCATACCTCCAGGTGGTTAAAGCAGGATTCGAATTCTTCCCTCCTCTTTCTCGTTCTTCGTATATATTGTAATGAAGGGGCATATTCAAGAGGTTGGTCATTATTTCTCCTCTACCCCTCTCTCTTTCTTCCTTAGGGTAGAATGCAGAGTCTAAGCCTCCTCCCATGGCTCTCTAATGGCATTTTCTTGCCTCTTTCCCACTAATGATGTACCATGTAACATTTTGGAGTAATTAAATCTGTTTCGTGATACATCTGTCCATCCTTGGCTTATTTTGTTACCTCTTCTTACCTCTCATTGTTGCGGGGTATCTGCGTATACTACGATGTTTTTATAGGTTACGGGAGCTGTGCTTAATGGATTTTGAAGTGGTGTTCTATGTGAAAACTATCTACGGTTTGTGGTGTATCTTGTCCACCCTCTCATCTCGCTCATCTCTCTCCACTTTAGGCCGCTGTTTGATTTGTGATCAACCACTTCCTTTTCTGGTGTATCACCGCTTAGTTTAGGCTCTCCCACTCTCTCTCTCTATCCCCTTGGAATGGTTAGATTAGGATAGAATAGGTTTTGCCTGATCTTGGAGTAGCTTGTGGCAGGTAGATTAGGAAGCAAGAACTAGCTTTCTCCAGAGGTCCATCTCAAGTTTTGCAAGTCCCACAGCTTGAGAGATGGTCCCATGTTGTGCAATCACACCGAATGCCCCACTTCACACCTAGGCCATTCAGGGGTGTTGTGATTCTGCACTAACAAGCGTATGATATGATTTCATGGAATTTTCCATTTAAGCTTTTTCAAAAGATGGGATTTGATAACTAATTCATTAATTTGATCCAATCCTGCATCACAACCTCTATGTTTTTAGTCATTATCAACGGAAAATCTCATGGTTTTTCAAGGTGAGATGGGTCTCGGTAGGTTGATCAATTATCATCCTTCCCCCATTATCAAAAGTTAAAAATTAAGGGAGAATCGAAGGAGTCAAGGTTGCTAATGAGGTTGAGAACCAATATATCCTACGATTTGTTGATGATACTTGTTCGGGTAGGCTAGGCCTTTGTCTAGGAAGCCAAGTATTTCAAAATTATTAATAAGAAATATGAGGAGGTTTCAGGTCAAAAATTTAACTTCAAGAAGATATCATGTTACTTCATTAATGTTAGTGAATAGAAACAACACCGCTTAGCCACCATCTTGGAATGTAATATAAAGAATCTCCTGGATAGCTATTTAGGAATGCCTTTGTGTGGCTGAAAAATGGATGACACCAACTGGAATAAAATCATTGAAAGATTTCACAAAAAATTAGCTTCTTAGAAAGGTTATTTCTCGACACAAGTAAGAAAATCCCAATTTTTGAAAGCTCGATGCAGGGAGTGGCCACATACACTATGTCTATTTTTACTATGCCCAAAAAAATTAGAAAAGTTATTGAAGGTATACAAAAATATTTTTATGGTCAAGGAATGAAGTCAAAACTCGATTACCTTAATAGCATGTGAGAAGGTGACAAAACCCAAAGAAGGAGGTGGTCTTAGACTAAAAAGTGTGTAGATGATGATTTAGGCACTCATTGCAACAATGGGATGGAGATTACATAAAAAGGAAGGAATATGGGTTGATATCTTGAAAGTGAAATATTTATTGAATGTTAATAATAATTTGGGTTTTTTTACCGATAAGGTTCTCCCAAAAGGATCTTATTTATTGAACAATTTGGGGAAAGATAGGGAATTTTTGAACAAAGGGATTAAGTGGAATTTTGGGAATGGATCGAATATCAAATTTTGGGAGGACCCTTGGATAAGAATTCAGGACCTTAACAATGAGGTCCCTTGGAAAGATTACTTTTTGTTTTACAAAGGGGAGTTTGGAGAAAGAGTGCGTGACAACTTGACAAAAGGAAGAGAATGGAAATAGATTATCCCCTACCTTTCTATAGGGGCCCTCTACTTCCATTTGATACTATCAATAATGAACATAAGTTATGCCTTATTACCTCAAGACAAAGTAAAGATGAGATGATATGGAGAAATACCAAATCTAGGAGCTGTTATCTCTTGAAAGTGCACCAAGGTTGAGAGATGAAAACAAGGGTTCTAAGGTTGCTTTGAATCTCTCACTTTCATAGATATAATAGAAACACCTCAGGTTTGTGGGCATACCTATTGTTGAGGTGAGTCTCTCGATATCAAGGCCGGTTCTTTTTGATATATCATAAACTATTTTTTTGGGGTTTTGAGGGTAAAAAGATGATTGTAACTGAAATTGAAATGGGTGATACACCAAACTTGTTGAGGGCTTTGACTGAGTATATGCACAATAAAATTGAGAATGAATTTTGGATGCATGAACCAATGGTTTCCAACAAAATACTAAGGAAAAACACTTTATGTATTGAGGGAATAAATCACAACAACACAATAAGATAAACATGCACACTAATACTATGTAGAAATTACCAGATTTGCAGCAAGGTAAGATGATTAATCAGGGAATTGGCATTCACAAGAATTAATAAAGAGATACACACCACTGCAAATAATTGGAAAGACAAATTAGTTCTCATTCAAGGAAAAATTGGTAGAAAATTGCTTCAGCACTCCTATGTCCAAAAATTCCTCCTTTGTGCTTTGCCAATGCACACAATATATAGCAAAATTATTCACCCATCCCATCCTAAAAATAGGCTAAAATTTGTACTCTCCCATGCATGCTAATTTTACCCCTTTATCATGAATAAATAAAGGAATAAAAATAGACATGATGATTACAATGAGGCATTAATAGCCTTAGTTACAAAAATAAATTTAGTCAAAATGTAGTTATCTACTTTATTTTAAAATATAATGAATAAAATTGGGTGAATAATTTAGCTAATAATATCTCTTTTTTGCTATGCAAGTAATCTCGATGTGTATGCAAATTTGTCTTCTTGCTATTTGATTAAATAAACATATTTAATACCTTGATGTAGCACTTGTGTATTCATCTACTTGCATGGGTATTTTTTCCTCTTTCTCTGTTTCTATCTTGTAGTGAAAGCAAGAAAAATAATACTTCTATAAAAGAAAAAAATTACCGTTTCCTTTCATCACTTAGCACAATAAATTCACTCCATTGTGGGGGCCAGTGTGAGCACAATAAAATAGGCCTCTAAAAAGGGATCCTTGTGCTCGATATTAACCTTTGCATGCATGATCCTCTTTGTCTTTTGTCACCATGTCATGAACATACTTAGAAAAATACCATTTCAAGTGTGGGGACCAATTTAGTAGAGTTTTAAGGTAATTTTGCAATTCTTAAGGTAATGATTCAATCTTCTTTTGAAATGGAATATTAATTTATTCACACATACTATAGTTTGGCCTCCTTTTTGAATAATCACGGCATTATGGTTTCGGGTCACTTTTGGTTAGTCATTCAACATGGGCATAGATTATTAGACCTTAGACAAAGGTCAATGCAAATGATTTTGTTTAAACATGGGGCTAACCCCCTTCCATGATGACTCACCCTTTGAATGTTTTGTTTGTGGCTTTGCTTAACTATGGTAAGGTTTAAGTTTTCAAACTCTTATGTAGGGAGTTCCATGTTGATACCATTTTGACCATCGTTGAGTCACCGGAAATTGCGAGTTAAGGTTGGAGTTTACATGGAAAGTGGTGATTCGATATCCTTCATTTGATCTTGTACCTTTTGAGTTGTACCATTGATTTTATGAACCATGGTGACTTGGTGGTTGTGTTGTGTAGTGCCCACACTTTTATAGCTCAAGTAGCTTGTTTGTTTCTTTGCTCATACACATGTTTTGACAGTTTTTTTTTATCATGGACATTGTATTAGAGTTTGATCTTATTAGACATGTGTGGACATTCGGGCGTATAGCGCCAATTTAGCTTAATTTCTATGTTGTCACATTTTATTATAATGTCATGTATACTAATGGATATGATGTTGTGTTTAGAACATAATTATAATAATGGATAGTTGTTGCATGTGGAATTCTATGGTTATATGTCACGTATCATCTTGTCTAACTTTTGGAATATTGAGTATAATTGTGCACGTTGTCACATCTTGATTTCAGTAGGATGTTAGGTTAGTTTAGAATGCATTGATATTTTACTATGTCATTGAATTATATTGTATCAGACAGGTGCGGTTAATGTGTGCAATGAGTGTGCAGGTGACAGGTTTACAGGAGAACGTGGGATTCAGGCCAGCTACTCAATCTTGCACAAGCAGCCCACGGGCTGAGTCCTAGCCATGTTCATTGTGTGAAGCCTTAGTATAGGAGATTATTATTTTGGGCACTATGAGTGACCCCAATTCATGTAATGTATTGTGCTTTGAATTATTAATTTTGTTTAGGGTTGCTAGTGAAGTTGTAAACTTGCTTTGGGAGTTAATAATCCCACTTTCATTTAAATTTTAGATTTTGTTTAATGAGTCACTTAATCACAAGGGTTTAGGGTCACATGTGAGACCCTTGGGTGGTCCCCACACCCTCTACCCTTGTGCCAAAAATGCAAAACCCGAAATTAGGGTATTTTGGGCATTTTTGGGGACCCCTTTGTAGCTTGGGAGTCCCCCTAACATAAAAATGAGCCCTTGGACCCTACCTAATGGGTAGGGGGGCTTATTTTCAAGGCTAGAGGGAGTTTTCCCTCCCTTTTTACCTCTTGTTTAGTCACATCCATGTAAGGGATGTGGATTTGAGTGTTTATCAAAAGTTTCACTAGTTTTGTCTTGCTAACATTTAGGGGAATTTGGGAGAAGAGGGCAAAAGACAATTTTACCCTTTCTCTCTTTTGTTTTGGAATCTTTGATCTTGATGAGGGAGAGGGGTGACACATGTCACCCCCTCATTTGTGAGGATGCTTGCTTGCTCCTCTTCAAATTCTCATCCATGGGAAAAGAGAGGGACTTTTTTGGAACTTCTTGCTTGGGATGCTTGTGGATTTTGAAGCTTGGAGATTGGCTTGAGTCAAGGTGTGGAGAAATTTGAAGTTGGAGAGATTTTGGAGAGCTTTCCTTGAGGTAGGCTCTTATGTCTTTTTGTTGTGTTGTTTTTCCTTTTAGTTGTTGGATTGGTTGCTTGAGATTGTTATTTGTTATATGTAGATTTTGGTTATTTGCTTGTTTTTACTCCCTCCATCATATGGCATGATGGAGTTTTGGAGTGTGGGGGAAGAGAGAGGGAATTTTCCCTCTCAATCCTCAAGGCTTGATGGACAAGCCTTGTAGGGTCTTAGTGTTTCCCCTCAATGGTTGAGGTGGGGAAGTTGATTCATTTGGCTTGAATCTCCTTCCCCATTCTTGGTAAGGAAACCCCTTTGGGGTTTGAAAATCCTTCCAAGAAGGACTTGGAGAAAGGGAGGAGGAATAAGGAGGGTTTTGGATTGAAATTAGGAGCAATAAGGAGGGTATGGAGTTTGTTGTTTTGTGCAAGAAATTTTTGGAATAAATTTTTGGAGAACTTTCTCCTCTCTTCCCCACCTTTGAGGAAGAACATGGGTTCTCCTCGTAAAATTTTGAATCTTGATTTATGTTTCTTTTTTTTTTTTGTTGTTTCCATGTGAAAGTGTTCTTGGTTGCTTCACCCTCTTACTTGTGCAAGTTGTGGTTAGTTGCCTCTTTCCCATGGGCTTGGGGGAGGCTAGCATGCATCCCAACCTTGGGAGAGGCATGTAATGATGCCTGTGGTTGGGAGGCAAACAAGCTCTTTCTCCTTGTTGGTTTCCTTATAAGTCACTCTAGTTGAAGCTCAAGCATGGAGATGGTTGGATTTGTGGCATCTTGGTCTCTCCTTATTTCCTCAAGTTATTGTGAAGCATTTCTTTCATTGTAACACCTTGGGTGTGGCTATTTTCGGAAAGCTCTTTGGCATGTAAAAGTTTTCATCTTGAGAATTGGAGTCACTTGGAAGATTAGTTATCCATTGGCATGTGAAAGATTTCTTTCAATCTTAGAAGGAGATTTGTTATGTCATTTCTCTTATGTACTTTAACAATTTGAATGATGATGTAATTATGAACTTGAGATCCTTGTAAAATGAGTCTTGTAAAAATGGTTATATTTCTTTAATGTGCATTATTTAAAGGACATTTTGAAAAGAAAGATTTCTTGATGGAAGTAAGATTCTCCCTAAGAAATGATGTTATTATTGCTGGTATCTTTGTTGGAAAATCTGAAATGAATTCTACTTGGTTATAAGGAGTTGTTCTTGTTTTAACTTTGGAAGAAACTATTTCTAATTATAAAATGCACATCTTTTTTTTTTTTTTTTTTATATCAACATGGTTTTAGAAATCTCTTTTTTTTTTTATTTTTATTATTTTATGCAAAAGAAATTGTACTTGGAAATGTGGTAGTCTTCTTGATTTTTGTCAATATATATATATATATATATATATATATATATATATATATATATATGTATGTATGTTGTTTTTATATATATAGTCACGAGATAGGAAATGTTACTACGAGAATAAATATATGTATATAACATATTTTATACAAATTTTTTTAAAATGAATTTTATTAAAAAAAAGAAAAAAGTTTGAAATGGTGGGGGTTCAGCCCCCACCCCGCGCTATTGTTACAAAAACAAACAAACAAACAAAAAATATAAATAATGGCGGGGGAGGGGGCAAACCCCCCGAACCCCCATGACTACCCCGTGGGGGGGCACTACCCCACGGACCCCCACTACCTTTGGGTCTATCCCACGCCCACTTCCCTATGCCGCGGTCCTGCTCCCCGCACCACCACCACCTGCCCTCCCTCTATCTCCAACGCCACTTCCCTACCCTTGTTCCATGGCTAAACCTCTCACCGCTACCCCTTGCGCCGTCCCCCGACCTCCTTCTCCTTGTTGTCCTTTTTGTGGCGGCTTGCACATAGTCCCTCCACTCGGCTCTCTCCAAAACGCTGCCCCCACCCTCCATTGAAACCCCAATCACAATTATACTTGCTAATATATAAATAAAAATACAGATGTATTGGGTTTTGTTTGTTATAAATCATAAAAAAAAAAGTAATTCTTCCCTTGGAAATCTTCATGAATCCAACAACCTGCACATTCAAGAGCTAAACCTAAACAAATGAGAAAAGAATGAAATGAAGAGAAGGAGAAGAAAAAGAATAACAACATAAGAAAATTTTTAGGGCATCTTAGGGCAATAGGGAGATCAAGGGTTAAGATTGACTTGATCCTAGGGTCCTTAAGTGACCCTCTACACTTTTGAAATTAAGTAATATTGTGGGAATAAAATTTTGAGTAGGGAATGAAATTTTAATTATGAATGGGTAGATTATTTCCTCATGAAGGTGAATTATTAAATGTGATATATATATATATATATATATATATAATTTTTAAATGTGTAAAGAATTATTAGAAGCTAAACAAAACAAACTAACTCAAAATAATGGATCTTAGCAATTTGGTTTTAATTTTTTTATATCGTTAAATAATAAATGACTTAGTGAGAATGATTAGGTGAAACACTAGTTCGCACCTTTAAAAAAAAAATTCCCCAAATTTTTTGGTAAGTTCTAGTCGATTTGTTGTCACGGGAATGGGCATTACACGTTGTGAGTTAACATTTAATGTTGACTGAAATTGGGCCTTTGATCGTTGTACCATTGCATCTCAATCGTGGATCCTTTAACCTGGTGGCATGACGAGTTAGGTTTGCATGGTTGTCATGTTAACTGGGTAAATGCATGAAACCTATCTCATTTTTCATTTTACACTATGGAAGGATAAGGCGAAGCCACGGAAATATGTTCCTGCATCGCCATTAATTTGTCTTTGAGATTGGTTTTTGTTTGCAAATCGTTTTACGAGGATTTGAATATCTACATTTTTACGTCATTTTTTCTCTTTTCGAGCTTTTGAGTAAGATTTTTAGAGGTGGCTGCAGCTGATTATTATAGGTTCGAGCTCTCTTTATTTATTTATGAATAAATTAGTCTTATGAGCATGAAAGTTTTACATTTGAAGCTCTGTGGACTCAAATATTTGTGATTCTTGAGCCTTTATGAAGTTTTGTAGATTTTAGAGCTCAGTTTCTTTGTTATTTAGTCTTTGTGAGTGGAAATGTGACTTTGAACTAGCGTCATTCTGGTGATTTTCTCTTATTTCAAGCTCCGTGCACGATTTTGTCATGGTGGCCACCATTTTTATCCACTTGAGCTCTGTAAGATTTTTTTGTGAAGAAACAATTGCCATTGTTGAGTTCGAATCTTAAAACTTGGCCTTCGTGGTTCCGTTTTCGTGCATGGAGTTCGGTTTTGCCATTCTATGTGAGGTTCCTATGTAGTTATCCTTTATTTATCGATTTATTCAGCTATGAGATTTCCTTTGTTGTTGAGTTGAACTATTAAAGGAGTTCTCGTATTTTCTTAAAGGCAACCATTGATGTACAAGGTGAGTGTATCATCTATAAGAAATGTAACCTTTGATTCTACATTCGAGTTTAATCACACAAATACTCAACTTATTTTCCTTGTTCTTTGTGTCTTTTGTGTCTTCTGGAAATTTTGAGTTCAAGAACTCGTTCAGGTACTTGTTTTTTTCTTTGCATTCAAAAAAATATTTGAGGGTTTCGAGGTTTTGATAAAAAATGGTGAGTTCTTCATTCCAACCTTGAGATTTTCTGTAAATTTTTAGAAACTTTGAAGTGACTAGTTAAGAAAAGATTTTTGCATTCCTTTTCTATATTTCACACCATTCTTCTTTGGATCTGGGCATGATTCGGTCCCTTTTCTCACCTCTAAATTTGAGTTCTATTTTCCATGGACTTTAGAAGATGTCATTGAATAATGAAATCGAATCCTTTAATTGTATGATTGCGGTGATGCAATTTATTGACTCCTTGTGTGCTATGTATTTTTAAATCTAGAGAGTCTTTGTTTTCTTGAGTTGAGCTTTGTGCACTCAAAACTTGATATACCATTGTATATTTACTTTCTAGCTAGTGTATTATGAATATTTGACTCAATATGGGTATGCCCTTACTATTGGATCTTGGAAATCAGACTGTTTACAATCCATTCCTCCCAAAGATTTCTTAATAAGATAATTATTGGTGTTTTGATTCAATCTAAGAATGCATGTACTTGAATTTTAATGAAGAACCATATAACCGTACATGTCCAACTGATTTTATCCTATTTTGTAACATGAATATGGATTCTAGTTAGATGAATCATGATGAACTTATTTAATGCAAAATTGATGACTTCCATTCCTTAATGATAATGAAATTTTTTTGTGATCTATTTCTTCCATAATTGCACTAGAATGTCAGGTTTCCATTATCATTATATAAGACCCAACTGATGTTTCTTTACTTTGAAAACACTTTACTTTCCCGTAATGTACTTGATCAATTGATTTATGCTAGAATATGTGTTCACATGCCAATTTATAAGATGACTCCTTGATGAGAAAGCAATGAAATTCATTAATTGTATTTCAAATCTTGCAGTTAGCTTTCTTTTCTAATCACGCCATTTGCTTGTTCTCATAGTCTACTAAAAGGATCTAGCCTTGAATTTGAATCAAAATTCAGTTTCTGATATTTTTCTTGAAAGCTCCGAGTTATGGTACACGTTGATCAATTTGATGCCTTAGTCATATATGATGTAACAATATTTAAACTTGTACTCTTTGAAAGTTCAATATTTGATGCTTTTCTCTGTTGAGGAAATATAGTTGAATTTGTCACTCGAGTCTCTTTTGAATTGAATTTTGTAAACTTGATTTATTTTTCTTTGATATAACTAGAATATGTACTAGAGCTCTCTTAGCCTTGAATATAGAAGTTGTAAATGTGCAAGGGATAAAACTCCTAAAAGTTGTACCTTAATTTTCTTTCCTATACTTGCACCTTCAATATGAACTGCAATTATGACTGTACTTGACAATATAGGACATATACATTGATGTTAAGTTTCTATAAATCTTGGTGTCTTCTCTGTATCAACTCGAACTCCTCCTCTATGAATTGTTTTTAGTGCATTATCTTCTTGTGTCCTTAAAAACTACTCCTTTTGTGCCAATCCATAATTGGGATGATGATATTCTCTTGTCATGCTTGATGACAGGATAGGATTAGAATAATAAAATAATATATTGATCTTCGTTCACTTCACATACACACAATACATGGCTAATAAATAGCCAAGAAAATAGCAAAACAACCTCCTATAATTTAGGAGTGGTTGTAAACAATAAGCTAAATACGTGAAGTTGTTTACAACAACTTCACATATAATTCCATGTAATAATTTGTTGTTCCACAACAAATCACAATATAATGTTTACACTATAATATTCCCAACATACACCCCCTTAGTGTGAACATTATTTACTGATATCACCCCCTTAATGTGAACACGGAAAAAATTCACCATAGAACTGGAACCAGAATCGTATGCCTCTGCATACTTTTAGGTTTGCATACTGCTGGCTTGGATCTTGCTGTCTGGATCTTGCTGCACATGACCAATCCGCTTCACCACAGTGAACCCCATACTGGATGATCACACTTCCACCGATTCACCTACATACGTGAACTCAATAGTTCCCACTTTCACTTCCAGTGAACGCTAGATTTCACCGGCCGATCGATGTTAGAAGTACGACAGTCGAAGAATCTCTCAGAGGATCTCTCCAGTTCAGCTGCCCTCCTATACAACTGTTCTCAGCACCCAAAATGCATATCTTCCTCATTTGAATCAAAATAGGGGAAGAAAACCACACATCATTTTATTCTGCACACCACACAACTGAAATAATATAAAATATTGCCACCAAATTTTAATGTGACCCCGTCGTTGGTGACTAACGAGAGGCGTTGATCGCCCTCCATCCTCCGTTGCCTCCGTCCTCCAGTAATATGCTACTTAACTTAGCAGATTTGGAATTTGAGGCTCATAAATTACATACCTTCCCCGAACGTCGGATTCCACCGAAAATGCGTTCGTAAGGCAAATTTTTTTATTTTTTAATGACACGACATTACAACATAATTCCTAAAATCACCTATAAGACTCAATGCCGACACATTTACATAAAATGACTACAATGACTCAAATAGATAATATTGATGACTCTCTAAAAAAAACATTAACGACAAAGACTCATAAATGACACTCTTTTTTCAATGATTTTACGACTCGAAATTTTTGACATTTAACTTAAATGACATTATGGCGACTTTGACGGATATAAAAAACTTTCACTTAAAACTTTACAAATTTTGGACTTTTATACTGACACATAATTACTAGCAATGACAACAAGAGACAAATTCTCTAATGACACTAAATATTATTGAAAAGCTACCTAAAAACCCACTATGAATGACACGCCTATGATCTAACTTATAACTAGCCACGTATAAAATAAAGCAAGTCCTATATCTCACGAAACAAACTATTAAACATTGATTTGTTTGAGAGGAGATATTTAAAAAAATACAGCTGCGTTGGAGATGGCTACACATGAGGAAAAATCGGCTTGAGAGCTACATTGTATTGTAACTTGTTGCGCCGGCTGATACGTAGCACAATGTTAATGGTGAGAATGATGGAGGAGCAGGCAAGCGTTGTCAAAGAATATGCTTCAATTTCAATCACAAATTTTAGTCGAGTAGAGGGATTTTCGTAGATATTCCTTAATTCGCATTGGCTACAGGCTTTCCAAACTGAGTCGACTGCTCCAACAATGCATGACTTGCGACTGTTATCCACAGGACTGCGGCTATTAGTGCACGATTAGACTGTGGCTGTCACATATTTTATATTCTCCAACTGCGTGGACACGGTACTCCAAACTGCATAGAGAAACGTATTCTCTCAAACATGCACTGCCGTGTGTTGCCTCCCTGCGGCCTGTCTCTGATAGATCAACCTGGCTCTGATAGCATATGACAGGATAGGATCAGAATAATAAAATAATATATTGATCTTCGTTTACTCCACATACACACAATACATGGCTAATAAATAGCCAAGCAAATAGCAAAACAACCTCCTATAATTTAGGAGTGGTTGTAAACAATAAGCTAAATACGTGAAGTTGTTTACAACAACTTCACATATAATTCCAGGTAATAATTTGTTGTTCCACAACAAATCACAATATAATGTTTACACTATAATATTCCCAACAATGCTTTGGAGATAATATGAAATTGCAATCTTCTTTTTTGCATTGCATAGGTGTACTTATTTCATCATAAATTTGTACTTGATGATTTTATTCAATATAATGGACATCCCTTGAAATTTGTACCTTGATCATTGTAAAAGACATGAATGAATTCTTCTTTTCGTAACTTATACCTTCTTGAGATATCATGAACAACTTTTTAAAGCTTGAATGTTCACATCCGGTGATGAAAACTGCACTTAAAACTCGATTGTGCCATGATTACTCCTTTTGATACCCTGGTTATGAATTCTATTCTATCTTGAAGCATGCTAACTACTAAAAGTGAGCACCTATGCTTTGTTTTTGTATCATACTTTTAATGGCATCTTGAATCTATAGCCTTGACTTATGTAATGTATAATCTTCCTTTTCTCCAAGTTATTCTAATGTATGATTCAATTTGGTATTCTATTGAAGCTCTGAAACTGGATGATTAACATCATTATTTGTACTTTTCTGTATGCATTCTATTTGTTTGAATCTACAATACTGAACCTATATTTCCTTTCTAGATTTGTAAAGCTATATCTTCATTTATTCATCCTTCAGTTTGAACTGAAATTATGACAATATTGATCATCATGAGATAAATTCACTTCTTTGATTCAACTTGTAGAATGTGGTACTTTCAATTTTAATATTTCAAACGATGCAAATACAACAGTTAGTGTTTATTTCTTTCTTCTTACGTACCTGCACATTTAGATAAACTAGTTAGAAAACATTAGGATTTTTGGCCTCTCTTATGTTCCATAGTGACTTTCTTTTCTTTTCTTTCTGTCTGTCATGATTATGAGAATCATATGTGCTTCTACAAGATAGTGATTTATCAATTCTTTATCTATCTCTCGATGTACGTTATTCTTATATATTTAGAAATATATTTGCATGCATTTAGATAGTACATGAGTACAAATCAAACCCGATATTTTTATTGATGTCATTTTCTTTTATCTTAACGTAGTACATCTTTGTAGCTACTTGCAACACGGATGAAAGATGGATTAGGAATTGTAGACAAGAATATTAGAAGAAAAACCTAGGTAATTATGGGTTTCTTCGTACTCTTTTTCTTGTTAACTTCATGCACATGTGCTTCTTTCTTCATAGTTATGAGTTACATCCCATGGCTTGTGTGGGAAACATTAAATTTCTTCATGAATAAATAACATTAATTTATGTAACTGAGTTGTATACTTATTTTTGCATTCATATTTTATGATGGATATTGATTGTATAATGAAAAAAAACTAAATAAAATAATTAAATGTATTTAAACATGCAAAAATAATGAGTTTTGAGGTACCTATAACTTAATAATGAAATCACTTTCATGTAAATTGTAACTCTGTTTGTTGTTCCTAAATTTAACATTTCACCTAAATTGTGATTCCCACCTTCATCAAGGCAATGCATTAATTCTTCAGGATTTTTATTTCCTTGCTAAAGACAAACATGGAATGATAACCTATGTGAGGTGTTACATTTTGTAACAACACACATAATTGCAGATTACATATAATTAATCAATTGCTACAATTGAAAACACAATAAAACTATAATTCATCCCTCTACTTAGATCCATTTCATTAATGTATTCCATCGTTCGAGTTGCCCATTTTTACATGAGTGCAAAAATTGTCAACAGGAACTATGAAGTTAAATCCAGCTACTTGCTTAAATTTGAACAAATTGAAGCTAATGATTACTGGAGGCTAGTTTGGAACAAAAATTGATTCAAAAATCAACCTTTTCTTTTGGGAAGTTGTTTAAAAGAAAATCTTCACTGTGGATAAGTTAAGGAAAAGAGGCATGATTATCATAAACAAGTGTATTCTATGCAAAGACAAAGAAGAAACTACTAACCATATGTTTTTAGAATGTCCTTTTACTTTTCAAGTTTTCTCGGTTGTACTTGATATTTTCAAAATTCAAATGATCCTTCCTAGGGAGGTCTCAAACCTATCAGAACAATGAATATCCATTTTTCATCATGATATTGTCAAGGAATTATGGAAATTTTCCCTCCCACATATACTATGGGATATATGGATTGAAAGGAATAATCATACTTTCAAAAATCAGGGCTCTAACTCCAAGAAGGTGATTATTTAATGACATATGATGGACTGATTGGGCCTTAGTCAAATAACCATGCCGAAGATTTATCTATGATTTCGGGATTAAAGCTAAGTGAAAATATGAACATACAAAGCCCGATAATTGAAGGGGACTCATTGTAAGTAATCAATTCTCTTAAGCATAATGGAATCTTAAGAAAATCATTAAGGAATCCAAGAAATTGATTGGCTCTATTGAGAGGGTCGAGATTCAACACGTGGATGAAATGGGAATAAGACCGCATTTGGTTAATCATGGAATCGACCTACTAGGAAAGATGAGCCATTAGTAAGAGGATGTACCTTGGAATAATATAAAAAGTTTATTAATGAAGACAAGGTATGTTGAGGTAGGGAGTTATGATTATAAGGATACATAAGACATGATATGTGTGGACTCAAATTATAATTTAGAAAGTATTTTTAATACCAATACGAGTTAAGACTCTATTTTTGGACCCTTTGCTTCATTTCGCTCAATTTCAAAAATATTTTTGGAGGGAACTACATGGGTGGTGAGAGGGTATGTAATGAACACATGACCTATATACATTTGAAAAGGAATGACACTTTGTGGAGGTTCCTTCGTCTGGAGTAGTCTGTCTATTTTCATTATAGAATTACAAGGCCATGATCTCAGAATGGCTAATGAATTTGGGAAAGCTTGGGAGGATGGTTGCGTCACGATGAGGGAAATTGAAATTATTGTTAACAAGGAAACCATCGTCAAAGCTACTAGTATGTCCATCAATGACCTTAAAAATTTAAATGATAAAACTAGAAGAAAGCATGAAATTTCTACCTTTTTTGGGCCCTGGGGAAAATATTCTTCAATATGATGATGGTATCACTCAAACTTGTTTTCCGAATGATGGGCAAATGTATGTCTAGTGGTTATGAAATACATCACACTCGAGTGTAAATTAAGGAAGATATTTTCTTACTACATTTCCATTTTGAATTATCTCGAGAAGAAATCGGGAGATGAGTTCCTTGATTTTCCTCAAGTCCCTAACTACTTCTATATAATACTATCAAAATGATAAGATAGACACTCCTCTTCATCATGGCTTGATTTTGATGTTGTTTAATAAAGGAAAAGTCCTCATTCCTACTTGTCCTCGGGACAAAAGTGACGATTAAGATAATGAAACCCTTGTGTCTAAAATAAAAAGGAGGAAAAAGGGGGGAACAAGAAGGTTCTAGTGGTATTCTTGTCATTCTTTGTGATATGAAAAATGGATGACAAGGACATGGAGGAGAGAGCTGGGATTAGGGAGAGAGCTAGATAAATTGCAATTGTGAATCCCACATCCTCGAGTGGAGTCTCTTGGAGGCACCATTTTGGTGGTTGGTAACAATCTTATGCAAAAAGTTAAATACTACTATAGAGAAATTGAAATTCAAAACAAGAGAATTGGAGCGTTAAACATGGATTTTATCATGCAAGAGAAGAGGATCTCGATCCTTCTAGATTAGATTGTAAAAATGGAAGATTAAAAAGATGAGGTTAACATAAGGTTGGAGATGAGTAGTACAGATGATGAAGACATCAGGGAGATGGAGAAGAAGAACAACGAGATAATACCTACCAGGGTCATCATCAAGTGCAAAGGGAAAAGAGAAGTTATCCCAGAGTATGAGAACCGTAAGAAAAGATTCCAAGAGAAAGGTGGATAGATGGAGGTATTTTGTCTTCCCTCTTCTCCGTGTTACTATCTCATGGGATTTTTGTGTTTTGTTGTTTGTGTGATCTATTTTTTTTTTTTTTTTTTTGAAAAATATTGTATCTTGTAATACTTGGACCATTTGTGGTCTAATTTGTTATGTGAGCACCGCTTGTTAAGCCAATTTTTCTTTTTGCTTTAGGTTTATTTTTAGTGTCTTTTGTTTTGTATGCTTCGTTTAGTGTAAAGAGTTTTTGGTCTCTTCAAAACCAAAACTTATTAACTTATTTAAAAAATAGTTTAAAATATAGAACATTTCATTGATGAAACCAATAAATAATCCATAGATAAAGAAAAGACAATTGTGATATTAAGTAAGGAAAAAAATCTTAGCTTCATCACATGAAATAACAAGTCAAATACACTTCTAGAGTCACTAGTGTGTTTAATGGGAAATTAATCCAATCCTTTTATTCACTTTGACTAGCATGAGGTAAAAAAATTTGAGTATTTATTTATAAGAAAAAAGAAAGTATGTGGTAATATATCTTATGCTATCTAGGTGTCTATAACCTCAAAAGAGATACCTTTGGTTCTAATCTAGATTTTTCTCCATTGTCAGTCAAGTGTCCATAACCTTGATAGAGTTAACTAAATTAACCTTGAAGGTGAAAGAGATTTAAGAATGAATGTTTTTCATTTTCCTTATAGCTCCTCTTATATATATTATATAAGATACTTAAAATTTTATATGAAGCACATTTTAGAATCTTTTCTTAATTTTTTTATCTCTCGCTAAACAAAGGCTACATCTTGAACTAGAATTGTTAGAAAAAGAATAATCAACATTTACATCACATTCTCATACCTATCATTATTTATCTAGGAAGTATTTAATGTTAAATTGATTCCATGAATCATTTATTATAGAAAACCTTAATAAGTTAGCACAATATCTCGAAGTAATTTTTTAATCCTATGATGAATCCATTATCTACCTCAAATTCACTATTAATATTTATTAGAAAGGGGTTCCATCATGTATAAATTTAGATAAATTAAGAGTATGTCCCTCTCTATAATCTCAATATACTATTTTCAAACTAATTTAAAAGGATTGCGGATGATGGGGGGTGTGGTAGGGGTGAGGGAGGGTGGGAGGATGGAGGATGGAGGGTGTGGAACACTTATGAACTACTTTGAGGTAATATAAATGAGACCATATGTTGATTAATTTTTTTGTTTTTACATTGACTATACTAAAAAGACTTATTGAAAATAAGAAATATAATCTATGAAATTAAGGAAACCATTTTATAGAAACATGAAATTTATTAACCAACATTTCATTAAATATGGACATATGTCTAAGAATCTAGACTTATAGTATCATCATTTCTAGTTTTATAATTGTTGAAATTGGATTATGAAATTGCTATTATTGGTTTTTATCTAGTGTGATATCAGATTTCAATATTATTATTATTGGTTTTTAAGTAGTGTAATATCGGATTCCAATATTTACACTATGTACAAGTAATTAGAAAACTCTTTTTATCAGCAACAAAATCATCCCATTGTACCCTTGAAAGGTTTGCACTTTATAGAGATAATATTATAACAATATTATCTAAGATAATTTAAAATGGGCATTTGCCCATTCTAAACAAGTAACTTAAGAATATTTTTAATTGAAAGGTTATGTGGCTTCATTTATTAAGGTTTATCAGTGTCCAAACTTAATTAATGGGTAATTATGCATATAAATTTTGTAGTTCTTAATTCAAGAATTAGGGGATTCAAAGCATATAATTTAGTTGTTGTATTGAATCATAAACCATTACCAATTATCTATAAAACTAAAGTTGCTGCTACATTTTCAAGTATCTAGACTTGAAGGTTTGAACTTTATGAAGTTATTAGAAAAATTAAACAATTAGTTGATTTATAATGGGAATTTTCCTTTCTTAACAAATAACTTAGGAATATTTTTTAACATAAGGATTGAGATGGAGGGGAGTACGTGAATTATGCATACTTAATGTTCAATTCACAAGTATAATATATCAATGGTAAGAGCATGATTGGTGTTTTTATAATTATAAGTTTCGTGGCTTTGTATATTATTAGGTTTATTAGTGTCGAATCTTAATTAATGGGTTATGCACATAACTTTAGGCAAAAACATTTAATTTTGTGGTTTTAATGAAATCATAAATCATGGTAAATTCCCTAAAAAAACCAAAGCATGAAATATTGAAATGAATTCCTTGTAAATCATACCCAATTCCCTATAAATCATAACCAGCTCCTTGTAAACTTACTAGCATAATAAAGGAATTATTATGTTTTTTATGAATTAAATTAATTTCATGGTGGAAATTATATTAATAAGACATTAATAAGATTCAACTTCCATAAATGACATGATGTTTTCTAGAATTATATGGAAAAATTTCCATTACTTTACACTCAATATTCTATTTAAATACCCAATAATAGAGGAACTATAAAGTTTTATTGGAGCATGTTTTGGAATATGTTTTTTTCAAAAAACCCACATCCTAGGGCAAGATGTTTTTAATACAAATTTATGATCTTTAATATTTTATCTAAGTTAACATCCATTACCCCATTCAAGTAGCTCAAGGTATGATTTAATGACCTCACCTCCTTTATCGGGTATTTTTATGAAGCAACTTTACCAATTTCTATTTGGTGTCCATTCCCAGATGATGTTATCCATGGATCAATATCTTCTTTAAGTTCATTTGAGATGGTCCATGTTTTATTTAGCCTTAAAAATCTCGATACAATGTTGCACCTTCTCCTCTCCTTGTAGGTTTCTAATATTGAAAGATCACCTTTTTATTTACATTATTTCCTTCCCATTTAAGGAAAATATCCCCATCTACTCTCCCCATCCATATCTTTTCACTATCATTTCCTAGTCATATAAGAAGCATTTTTCCCTTGAACACATCATTTAATGATTGAATTCTTGTTTAGATCATCCAAAAATAGCCCAACATAAATACCATTATTACTTGGTATATATTAAAAATGTAGTATTCTCTGTGAATATTTATAGCTCTTATTTTTTTGTCATTTAAGTCTTTTCCTATACTATTAGTTGAAAAAAACAAGCATTTGACCTCTGTTGCAATTTACAAATGGTCTATCCAAAGCACACAAAAACATTTGCCAATATATTTTCGTTTGGAATCCAATATCCACTACCTTTGTCATTGCGCTTTTTCCTCAATGTTAAATAAATATTTTATTCCTATTTTTAGATATTCCATTTCTTTGATTTCTTTGAAAGGTGTCAAAGGATGTTGATCTTCTGACAAGTTTTATTTACCATTATCCTTTATACACCATATTTGGATTGTACAAAACCAATGTAAATCCTTTATCATTCTTTGTATACTCCATCACCAGTATGCCATATATGACATGAAATGTGAACATCATAGGTTTTATAATACCCACTATCTAGTTTTCATCCAACAAGAATGGCTCGACAAAGTCCTTGAAGTTGTATAGTTTCTCAATAAGGTAAGGAATGAGTGTACTTGACCCTTCTTGGCATGTTCTGTAGGAGTCCATGATATGTGGAAAATAAAATGTGTCTAATTTATGTAATGATACTATTAATCTTCCAAAATTCCCATCTATATCCTCATGAGTATGTCCCATCGGAACGAATCTTAGATAGACAATGTTGAATACCTTTTTTACCGTCAACATTGATGAAAATGCACATAATGTATGATTCTTGTTATCACTCGAAGCATTATCAAATTGTAAGTAGAGGACCAAGGGATTATTTTGGAATGAAGCATTTGTAATAGCAACACTAAGAGATTTTGAATGGTGAAATATTTCATTGTACCCTTTACATTTTCCATGCACATCATTTTGTAATAGTGCATCATGTGAAATTTGTTTTGAAGATCCACAACCATACAATAACTCTTTATACTCATCAATTACAGGTTCTTCAAGCTTCATGAGACACAATATTCATTTTACTCCACGTTCAAAATATGGAAGGAAAAAGTGGTTGAAACCCCTATCTTGTGTCAGGTGTTAGCATACCAGTAAAAGTAACTGGTAGGTTCATAACATTACTTATTGAATTTTCTTTTTTATCCATCCTTGGTATGAAAGTTTTCATTTTTTTATTTTATCATGTAAAATTATAAAAATACAAGAGGTTATTCTTATTAATACAATATTTGGGAATAGTAAGTTTTATGATAAATTTAAAGATATTCATTGTGCCATGTTTGTTCCTCTTCAATTTTTGAGAGTGCTTTCGGCATGTTATGGCTCTATGTTTGTTGTAAGAATCTATGAACTACTCACACTTTGTAAAAATGTTTTTTTGTAATGGAAACATGTTGAAATATTTTGGTCATTATGTTATTGAAGCTTAGCTACGACAAAGAAGGAAGTTTCACTAATTCAAGTTCCCGATTAAATTTTTTTGGCAATATGTCATGGGTATAAAATGAAGAAAGAAACCTATGAGGAAATTTTATAGAGTAAGTAAAATATAGATAGATATTTTAATTTCTCTATATAATTCTTGATATGGTGGAAATTATTGTGGCCGTATTTGACCTTTATTTCTCATTTCTAGTGTTACCATTCATTACATACACTGTCACCTCTTATCCAAATGTCATTTATGATTATATAAGGTACTCCCTAGGTACCCATAAAACTTAAGCCATGCATTATAATGAAAATCCATCCCATCAAATTTAATTCTATTTCCTTATATAGATTGGTTTCTCATTGAAAATGATATTTTTGTTAATGCATCAAACAAAAATTATTTCCGTCGATTTCATTTAGAGAACTAGTTTTTCACCATAGATTTTGAACTCTAGATTAATAAAGAGGAAATTTTTGGAGACAATTAGATTTGCAACAATGAAATTTCACATTTTCCACTTCATCTTCAAATAGTGAAAATTTTCTATCCTCATTAGATTTTCAATTTGATGGATTGGCTAGAGGGGCATCTAATTTTTGACATTTTTAGCATTGTAATATATTCTTATCACTTTTTGGAATGATTGTGATTAGTGGCATCAAAATAAATTGGATAAAAAAATTGAGGTTGTCTCTCTTATAATGCATCCCACATGATGACCTCAACCTCTTTTAGGAATTCTTTAAATCTAATATCCATATGAGAACCATTTATGTATACTAATTACCTAACATTCCATTGTATGAGAGATCCTTTAGATAAGATCATCTTTTCAAGGAGGGTTAAATACTCTATCAATATGCACACCAAAGCTATTAGCATCCAATATCTTAAAATGTATCATGTATCCTTCAAGTACATTGGTAATTGTTCCCTCTGCAACATAATTTCTCTCAGATGAGAAAAAATGGATTAATTTAGTGAAAACTCCCTTGAAATTTAAATTTTGTTCACCTCCGTGTACAAGGTGCAGACCATCCAATTGAACACTCCCTTTCTTAACAATAAGGGAACTTCTTATTTCATGGAAAATCAAATGTTTTATTGGCCAAACCATTAACTTATTGGGTAGTAGTAGGTTTGAGCAATCCAAACACAAATTTACCATATTTTCTATCCATACAACAAAATTTAAAATACCCAACCGCTATCCATTAATTTATATTCTTATAACACATTAGTTATAAAACCTCTTGGCCATGTCATCGTATTTTCTAGAAAATTTGTGTTTGAGAATGATATTGTCTTTAAAAATATTTTATATATTTAGGATGTGTATTGATGGTGCTTTCAGTTTCATCACTACAATATCCTTCTCTTGTATCATTGTAATCCTTTGAGCCACTAAAAATATAATCACCTACAAATAGGGGCAATGCACGAAACAACATAATTTAACAATTCACTCTCTTTCCAAGTAATGTAGTATCCATTATTATCAACATCTTGCAAGGTTTAAAAGCCATCAAATGAAAAAGGCAATTCAACTCTTCCATCCAATACTATGTCAACACTTTAAAAATATTTTTTTCCAAAATATCTACAATGTAGTATCCTCCTACTTGGATATACTCTTCCCTCTGCAACTCTAGTACCTTTTGAGAACAAATCCACATGATCGTCCTCTACAAATGCAAGAGACATGGATGTTTTAACAACATAAATAAAGATTTCATGTGATGAAAGTGAATCTATAAAATTATATTGAAAAATAAATTAAAAATCATTATGTATGAATAAACATAACACTTGAGTTCCAAATTACATGAGAGAGGATAACAATGTTAAGTTTTTGAAGTTGTTTTATAGTGAAATGTATGTTATTTGATTTTTTTTTTCTATAAAGAAGGTAGAAAATTTGGCGCATATGTATTGAGATATAACAAAATCCATAATTAAAATTTTAAAAATAATATAAATAACGTTGTCATGAAGTCGACCATACACATATAGTGATCCATTATAGCCATAATACATTAAAAATCAATCATAATTTTGAAGTATTTTCAACCCTTATGCATTAAGCCTTAATTTTTGCATATAAAACAAAGATTACTATAATATGTTGTTTGTGGGAGGTTAAAAATATAATCATGGAGGGGGACACATACCGACCCCCTTATCATTGTGGACATTTTATTCATCCTTGGGAATCCATAGGGCCTATTTTAATCATCATTTGGAATCTATTATATAATTCGTGAGGATTTGAAACCATAGTTGTTTGATTTTGCTTCGACCTTTTGTTAAATGACATTAGTATAGAAGGAGATACTCATTATAGGGAGATAGTTGGAAATAGTGACAATTTTTCTTATTAATTTTCAATCTTGTAAATAATGATAGATTCTTGTTGTTGGCAGGAGAAAAATGAAACCCTAGATGTTTAATTTTCCTTTCATTTTTTTTTCAATGTCATTAGTGTAGTAGGAGATAGCTAGAAATAGTGACAATATTCCTTGTAAATTATCATTCTTGAAATATTGATAAATTATTGTTGTCCGAAGAAATATGAAACCCTAGCTATTTTTTTCCATAAAACTTTTGTTCAATGCCATTACCGCATAAAAATGATATATGTAACAAGAAGATAACTAGAAATAGTGACAAGCCTTAACTTATCTAGGAAGCTAGATTTTTTTAAGGAAGTGGTTCATAGAAAATTTTGTTCTTACCTTTATTCCATACTAATTTTTAGACATACAAGGTTTGAATATATCATGTTTAGTGTGGAAATTATTTTTAATTCTCCATAAATAATGTTTTCTTTTTCATAAAACTTTTATGGTACATTGTTATCGTAGTAGGGAGATAGGTATAAATAGTGACATTTTTCGTTGTCATGGAATTGTTGTTACACTTTAACACTTATAGGTATCTAGAATTCATTTTGAAGGCGATTAACATGAAATTTTCTTCCGACCTTCATTATGTACTATTTATTAGACATATAGGGTTTAGGTCTCTTATGTTTAGGATGGCCATGATTTTTACCGCTCCAGTTATTCTCTGTCGTATTTTCTTATTTTACCAATCCAAATATGCTATGTCTTATTTTCTTATGTTTTATCCAACTATATAGATGCAATATTAATTACTTCTTGTATTACTTAAAAATAATAATGGGGAGTGCAATGTATTATGACATATACGTTTATCTTAGTATTTTTATTTGTGGTGCTTTATTTTCAAACTATAATATATAATAAAGGTTTTCACCATGATGGTGAGATTTCAAATCTAAGATAAATCTTGTATTAACATTGGTCCACAATAATAATTAACCATATGTAAAAATTTGTCTTGATATAGAAGTATGAATTGTCGGAGAATTTGGAAGTATGGGTTGTATGAAGTTAGAAGTATTAAAGGTCGACAAGATTTGTAAATGTAAATGGTCTAGAGCTACAAGTATGAATGGTTTTGATCTAGAAGTATGGATTGTAAACAATATAATGATGAAGAGTCATAGACCCGACCCCTTACCTTTGTGTCACGTTTAACCATAATTTGGAATCCATAGGTAAGGTTTAATCATCATATGGAATCCATGTTACAATTGAATTTTTACCAATTCATATTTTAATCATGAGCATTTGAAACCCTAGTTATTGGGAGAAACCTAGAAATAGGGTTTGTGTTGTTGTTGAATTGTTGTGCTAATAAGTTTGACCATTATGATATATATATTTTTACAATGTAAATACAAATAAGTTTGACCAAATATATGATATATTTTATTTACAAGGTGAAATATCTCCAAATTTAAAACATTTTCATATAAATTTTTCTAGGTAGTTAGAATCTAGAATAAACAATAAGCATAATAATATTATTAAGTTCTTAGTGTGTATATATATATATAATATTTAGTATGGAAGAGAGATAATAAGTTACTTGCTAGTTGCGATGAATTGACATTCATAACTATCTATTTCATCACATTGGAGGAGAATTTTTTTACCGTGAGTGGAAATCAATTTGACTTTAGTTGACCATACAAAGATAATTCAAATTCTTATAGCCCTTGAATGGGTACCCATGTGTTACAAGGTTATGAATATGTACCCATCTTGAAAGGACCAAGGAGAAATGATAATGGATACCCATGACTTGTAAAGAGACTATCCATCTACTTGTATTTGATCATGGTGATATTGGGGGAAATTATAACACTTGATAATTTATTAATAAGAAGACGCTATTTATGTGAATGGAAGGATATATTATTCACTTCAAATCATTATTGAGTCCTATGTTAAGTAAAATTTTTTTGATATATTAATACACTATATATCAACACAAAAATAAATATATATAATAACACATCATAAATAAATATTTATCAACACACCATTTAACCATGTTATTAAGGATATCTTCTCTAATGATCATTAAAAATTCAAAAATGAAAATGAAAATGAAATTCTATTATGATAAATATTATTACTAATTTAATTTACATATAATTTCAAGTTGTGTTTATTGAAATATGTAGATTAAGAAGAAGTTGCATCCTGAATTGATTAACGAATTATAAAAATATGAGGAAACAATATCTATTGTAAGAAAATTGGGTGGCTAGGGTTTTCAAGAATTTTGAGGGTTATTTTTTTTTTAAAAGAGGTAAAAAGGGTTGGGGACCCTACATCTTGAACAAATTCACCTCTCCATGCGAGTAGAAAAATACATTACCACACCATAAAAAATGATAATATAACAACGAATAATAATACTAGCTCCCACAAGAGCTAGAGTAGTGAAATAACAACAACAAAAAAACATAGTGGTACTAACAAAAGTGAAGAAACTAACAACCAAAAACTATAGAGATAGTAAATAAAACAAAACACCCCTCCCTAGATCATTTATAGGATTTTTCAAGCCCCTCCAGTACCTTAGCCCATTCCTTAGCCAAAGCATCTATGTTACTAGCCAAAGACGCCAAGTCGAAACCATCAGGAGTCACCTTTCTTTTCCTACCCTGACTATCCACAACACTATAGGCATTAGCAAGCTGACCCAGAGTTTGGAGATGCTATAGAGTAGATTTCACCATGACTACACTCCACTCCATGTAGCTATGGAGAATAGCACGAACATGGTCCAAATCATTGGTTATGAAACCATAGTTGGATTTTAAAACCTCAATCTCTCTACCATGCCCATTGCTGACCGCTTCCTCAACCTGCGCTTTCATCTTATGCCAATCATTGAAAAAAAAACTAAACCAAGCTCCTAAGGAGCTGCATATCTCCCTTGAGTTCCTTAATATCTACTACCATCTTAGCCAAATGGTTCTCCCCTTTCACAAGTCCAACGTGTCCCATAGCCTCGAATTTTTGTTCCAATTGCACATTGATAGGAGTCGAAAGATCCTGTTTACTAGAATCCCCTTGGTGTTCAAAGGGACACTAGGAGCCTACTTAGATTTCATTTCCCTAAGATTCTGGGCTGCCACAATCTCAACCTCGTCTTTATCCTCTTCCGAGTCACCTTCTTGAGAGTCAGAATCTTCACTCGATTCTTCTTCCTCCGAGTCCAAGTCAACTCCATCTACATAAGCTTCTAGAGCTTTAGTTAGGGAGCCAATCTTGTCAATATCCAGGGTAACTCTTTTAACAAGGGAGAGAATAAAGCCTTGATGGAGTGGGATAGAGACCCTTCTAGTTTTGAACTGAGAGATAGAGGCACACAGGGAATGATAAAGAAAGTAGGGAAGCTAAAATCCTAGCCACATCTGAAATGATTAAGCATAGGTAGGTGGTAGGCATAAATACATTTGTGGTGGCCCTCAAGAGTGAAAAATTGGATAAGGGTGAGAGCTACATTGTCATAAGGATTAGGTAAAGACATACGAAGATAACCAACAAAATGGGAAGTGATATTTTTATAACCTTTGAGAAAAAGGTTCAGATCTTTGGAGGATTATGTTTTAGGTTTATAGACCTCCCTCTCGATAGCAGAAATACCCATCACTTTGGTGACTGAATCCACAGTAATATCCATGCTTATCCCCTTCATTTCAACCACCACACCTTTTTAGTAGTCTTCCAAGCACTAGCGAACTCTTTGCTAAGATTTTTAAAATGACCTTTGAATATTTTTAGGAAGGGTGTAAAACCCTTGCTATCAAATAGAGCCATGGCTTCAGTGTCACCCCTTCAAGATCAGCAGGTTCAGTTCTAACCAGATCACCACCCATTTGGCTGCACAAAAAACCATTCATGAAAAATCCCAAATTCTAGGTAGCCAGAGGATTACACGCAGGCCCAAAAATGAAATTTCTCCAGGCATGGGAGGCATCAAAGGCTTTCCAGACACATGAGTGGATCCCCTCCCCGATCTTCACATTATTTAGAAATAAATGCACACTATTCCTATGATAGAATACCATAATGAATTTGATGCACCATGATCGAAATTTTTTTTGTGACGTGTCCATTTATGTCATTATGTAAGTGTGCTCACACCTTGGGATCAAGAGCTTCCACTTCATTGATAAGTGTCAACTCATCACAATTAACCCCCATATTAGCAACAAAATCTACCACAAAGTTAGCCTCCCTATAAACATGCTTGAAGGTAATAAATTCAAATAAATTTGACATTTCCTTAATACTCTTAATAGAGTTATGGATGGAAATAGAGATGGAACCTTTCCCATTTATGTTGTTAATTATGTTCAGAGAGTATCCTTACACCTCCAAATCAGAAAAATTGTATTGGAGAGCTATAAACAACCCTTGTTACTTTGGCAACATGGTTTGTTTGAGTGCCCAGGTTGTGATGGTACCCAAGAATAAATCTTCCTTCAGAATCCCGAGAAAACCCCACCACAGCCAGCTCTACCAGGGTTTCCTTTGGACGCACCATCAAAATTCAACTTAAAACACTCCTTGCTAGGTTTCACCCATCCTTTGAGTCTAGGGTTTAGAGAAGGGGTACTAGTAGATGTGGATCCCAAACCCCACTTTAAGGAAAATATGGATTCATTCTAAATGATAGAATTCTTTTGAGGGTTCAGATTAGAGAAATTAGCAGAATGGTATTAACACAACAAGCTCCAACTTTCTTGGAAGACTCTTTCTTTCCTTTGAAGATTCTTCTATTTCTCTCCTTCCAAATCTCCCAAGCTAAATGCATAATAGAAAAGGTCCACAAATATTTTAACCCTTGGATCTTAAAAGGATTAGACCATTGGGACCACAACAGTTTTATGGAATAAGGAAAACCCAATTGACTTCAAAAATATTGAGAATGGTCTTCCTAACCGAGAACAGAAAGGGGAAGTTGAGAAAAAAGTGTGAGGAGTCTTGACACTCAGATTCACACAACAACACACATCGATAACAATATGGAAATTTCTCTTGTTTAGGTTTCTGATAGTTAGAATCTTATCATGGATAACCAACCACAAAAACATATTAATCTTGGGGATTAACTCTTTAACCCAAACACTTCCCCAATTGAAGTTTTCCATTTCCCCCACCTCAGAAAAGAAGGATTTTTAGGAACTTATGACCAAGAAGACTCCACTGTCCTCCTTAGACCAGTAAATACTATCCTCTTCTAAACTCTCCTTATTAAAAATAATGCCTCTTAATTTTTTGTTAATAGAAGAAATCTTGATGCTGTTAGAATAATCCAGATCAATGGTTTTCCATTGTCCTAGGGGTTCATCAAAGTTGAAAAAATATCTAACCTTGGTCCCATATTTGGTCATTAAATCTCTATAGACCGTGGGGTAAATGATCTTAAGAGGAAGGTCTCCTAACCATTTTTCCTCCCAAAATTTGATCGTTCACCCATTTCCAACCATCCATTTTCTACCCTCAGAGACTACGTGTTTAGCCCAATTTATAGATTTCCGAAACAAGAAGAACCATTAGAATCCTAGATGTAGAAGCACCATTCATTGGCGAGATAGATTTGGCCAATATTTACCTCTGATAATAGAAGTCCAAACACTCTCTTCCTTGACCAACCTCCAACTCATTTTCAACAGCATTGCTTTATTCATTTTGGTCCAATCTCTGATACCAAGACCTCCAAGTTTTTTGGGGGCGCAAACCTTTTCCCAAGAAATTAGAGGAATTCTATCTTTGGGTTCTGAGCCACTCCATAGAAATATTTTTTGAATACTCTCAACTTACTAGCAATCGAGGAGGGTAACCTGTATATAGACATTGTATAAACAGGTAAATTCTAAATTGAGCATTTGAGGAGGACAGCCTTGCCAACTTGAGATAACAGAGAACCTTTCCAACCTTCAAGTTTCTTCAAAAACTATCAATTAAGAAATTCCAATCAACATTCTTAGGTTTTTCCACCCCAATAAGCATGCCTAGATACCTAGTTGGGAGGGTTTTAGACACACAACCAAGAATTCCAACAATTTTATTGCATCTTCTTTCCGGGGTGTTGATAAAGAAAACCGAGCTTTTCCCATAATTGATCAATTGATCTGATGCCTCCTCATAATCACCCATTAGCTGTTTGAATTCCATAGCCTCCAGGATAGAAGCTTCACCAACCAACATAGTGTCATCAAAAAAATGCTGGTGAGTAACCCTGTTATAGTTAATAACAAGAGAAATACCTCTGATCCTACCATCCAAGGCAACCTTATTTAGAGCTCTACTAAGGGTCTTGACCATAATAATGAAAAGAAAGGGAGAAATAGGATCACCTTGTCTTAATCCACACATGTTGTTAAAAAAACCACAAGGGGTCCCATTAATCAGGACTAAGAACTTAGCTATGGAAATACATGAAAGAATCATCATCTTAAAGTCTTCACCAAAGCCAAACCTAGTAAGAACCTTCAGAAGGAAGGGCCAAGAGACTCTATCATAGGATTTTTCCATATCAAGTTTAATAAACATGGATTCCTTCTTATTCGCTTAACCGAATGAAGGGTCTCCTGAATAGTGACTATACCATCCTAGATATTTCTTCCCATAACAAATCCTCCCTACTTGCTAAGAAATGATCGATGGTAAGACAAGCTAAATTCTTAAAGCTAGGATTTTGGAGCACATTTTGTAAACACAGTTACATAGGCTTATAGGTCTAAATTTTTTGAAATCCGTAGGATCATGATTCTTAGGGATCAAGGATAGAAAAGTGCTATTTAACTCTTGAAGCATATTTTTATTCTTAAATAATTCTTGAATAGCATTGCAAGTATCATCCTTCACAATCTCCCAGAAAGTTTGGAAAGAGAGCAGAAACCCATCCGGTCTCGGAGCTTTGTCAGGATTTAGGTATTTCATCATAAATTCAATTTCTTCCAGTGAAGGGATTTTGGTGAGCATACAATTGTCCTCTTCATTAATCAATCAGGGAATACAATCCAAAAACTACTCTTCCTTAATGTTGTTAGAAGCTCTGGAAGAAGCCAAAAGCCTGCTGAAAAAAGAACTAGCAGCTTGTTGGATTTCCTTAGTGTCATTGAGCAACACACCCTCTTCATTCTTGATACAAATAATTATATTAGAGCTCCTTCTTTTAAGAGTTGAGATATGAAATAACTTTTGTTCTTGTCACCTTCTTTGAGCCATTGGACCCTTGATTTCTGTTTCAAAAAAATTCCTCCTTCAGGAGAATGTTATGATACTCAGCTAATAATTCCTTCTCTTTTTTTTGATCAAGCAAGTAGATTTTCCTCAACAGAGGATTCCATATTTCCTTAGAGGGATGAAATCTCATTAGCCAGAGACTTCTTTTTCTCAAAAATGTTACCAAAACTTCTTTTATTCCATCCTTTCATATTTTTTTCACATGAGCTAGCTTTTTAGCAATCCTGAATAAAGTTGTTCCTTTGATTTTCACATTCCACCAGCCCTTGACTAAATCAAAAATATCCTCATCTTGTAGCCACATCTTCTCAAATCTGAAGGGGTCCTCCTCTCTCTTTATCCTTGATCTGGAAGAGGATAGGATTGTGATCAAACCGATGTGGGGAAGGGAGAATAGACCAACTTCTTTGTTCAACCATCCCCATGAAATCAGAGCTCTGTCAAGTTTAACTTGAATCAACTGATCACCTTTTCTTCTATTTGACCAAGTAAATCTACTACCCCGTAGCTCAACATCCATAAGGTTATTGAGAGAGATGAAATCTTGAAGGTCTTCCATACTTTTAGTAAAATCAATATTTCCCCCCTTCTTTTCCCTGGGACACAAAGGGGTGTTAAAATCCCTAGAATCACCCATTCCATCCCTTTAATAACATACTGGAATTTAGAAAGATCAGCCCAGAGATTTTTTCTTTCACCTTTAATATTTGGGGTGTAAATATTAGATAAGATCCAGAACTCCTTGGACTTCTTATCTTGAAAAAGCAAAGCCATATGGTTATTTCTACTAAGAAGCTTTGTTCCTTTGAGTTTTTCCTCATTCCATATAACTTCCATTCCACTATACATTCCAATCGAACTAACAAAAAAACCCCTAATTTTTTTTTTGCAATACCTTCCACTAGCCTCCAAGAAAGGACCCTCCTCCATCTTGGTTTCCTGTAGAGCCAAAATGTCAAAATTGTGAGTCACCTCCAAATCCTTTATCAGCCTCCATTTAATAGGGTTGTTCAAACCCCTGACATTCCATGATATAATATTCATTTAACCACTTGGTTCTTTTTTCTTCTAAAGCTCCTAAGATCGAGTTTAGATTGGGTTCCATCATCTATTTCCTTTTGACTCTGTTTCTTCCTTGTAACCTATTTGGAGGGATGCCCAGAGCCAATTTTTTTCTCTTTTGGTGTCACCTCAGATGTTTCCCCTTTGAAAGGAGTAACCAGAGAAGTCTCATTTTCAACTTGATTGGGGTCCCCCTTTTTAGAATCATTTAGCTTAGAGAGTAGATTTGTTTGAGTAGAGACAACTTCCTAGATAATGTTATGAATGTTGTTAAAAACTTGCTTGTTTTTTTTTCAAGTGTCAAAACAACATTTTCACTTTCCAATATATTTTCAAATGGATTAGAAAATGTTTCTATAGATTCATTGATGCTTCTTCCATCCATTTCTTTTGACTGGATATTTTCCTTAGCAACTTCCTTAAGCAGATTATCCATTTTTTTTGAGGATAAAACTTTTTCAGCTTGAACATGGAGCTTAGCCTTCTGGAACCGAGGTTCTGAAAAATCTTTCCGTTGGGTTTTCTTATTCCTTACTTCTATGAATCCCTCTTCATCTAAGAGCTTGAGCGTCTGGGATTTGTTCACATTAGATCCATCTCCATTGTTTTCCGTTATTTGAATACCTTTATTAGGATTAACATTCTTGGGAGTGTTAGTAACCATATGAGAAATTTCCTTACCTTTGTCTAGTTCCTTGGTATGCTTCTCTTGGTACGCTTTTGAGACAATCAGCTTGCATTGTTGCTTTACATGCCCCTAGCCCTGAAATTTCTCACATCTTTGAGGAAAGTTTTCAAACTTGATTTTTGTTCCCAGCTTCCCAATCTTGACCGTAGAGAGATTTATTTAGGTAGAGACAAACCCATCAAGGAGTAGATACAAAATCTCATACAAACCACTCTTGATTTAGTAAGCATCACATTATCCATAGAAACAAAGGTACCAAGAGTGTTTACAACTCCTTTAATAATATCCACATCCCATAGTTCCAAAGGTAAACTTGGGAGTCTCACCCAGATAGGAAACTAATTAATATTCTCTCTATCAGGGTTGAACATGGGAGTCCATTTCCTCAAAAAGAGGCCAAGTTTCCCAAGGAACCACGGGCCATCATTAAGGATCCTCTGAGGGTCTTCAGAGTTGTTGAAGCTAAATAGGAAGAAGCCATTTGGTAGGGTTGTGACATCCATATGCCCCTTGGGTTTCCATTTCAAGACAGACCAAGATCTAATGGAATCAATATTAGGCCTTCCCCTACCAGTTTACCTATCAAGGAATTCTCCATTTTTCTTAGATTCTAATCTATTATGATATCAGGGATATCTAAGAACTTACCTGTTTAAGCCGAGGAATGATTCCTAAGATTTTTTCCTTATCAAAGTTCAAAATATTCACATATGATTTAGGGGACCCATTTTCCACATGACTCCCATCCACAGATAAAGCCTCGTACTTACCTTTCTCCCTCGAAGACCATTCCAGAGCCTCTATCTTCTCTCCTGGAGGGATCTCCCTGTTGTCAATTTGCTTCCCATCACTATTTAGACCCTCATCCTCCTCCTCATCCTGTTCACCTTTCCTACCCACCTGTTTTCCCTTCCCACCATTCTGCCCATGTTCATCGGTAAATGTAGAATTTTGAGGGTTATAAATTGCAAGTTGTAGAGGGATTTTATATGAACCTTCAAAATAACCATACTATTGTCAAAGGATTCAAAATACATATGCCTATTAATATTATTGCACACATTTCTAAAACTTCAAACACAGGGACAGATTTTTTTGGTAGCAAAATATCATACTCATCTCTTGCCTATTTTTTTCATAAGAGAATGAAAAAGTAGAGATAGTATGTGACCAATAGGGTAAACAAAAGGGAATCAAAAGAGAAACCCTACCTAAACCTTGGGACATGGTGGCCATTTGGCTCATGAGGTTTTTCTTGTAATGGTTAGTTTGGGATTGTTTTAGGGATTTTCATGAAAATGATGATCCATCTCAAAAAGGGGAAACAACATCCTTTCATCCTCCCTTATTTTTGTATCAATCTCTTCATTTTATGTCTTAAAGGTATCAAAAATATAAAAAAGGGATGAAACATCATGAGATAATACAATTGATTTACAAGCACCATTTTCTAGAATAAAAGAAGGGGAATAAAAAATTGGATTGGTTTCTTAAGTAAATTTTAAAAATAAATCCTCCAAGTATGTCTATTGAGGACCATACACAATGAAAAGAGGAAGAAATCCTAGTAGCTCCTGCTAACAAAAGAAATAAAAAGGAAAAATTAGTTCAACCATTTGTTCCTTTAGTTATATCTAAAGGATATTCTAAGGAGGAAAATAATTGAATATAGATAATAACAACAAGAAGAAGGCTAGTCATTACTCACGAGGAATCTAGTGAAGAGGAACAAATGGTAGCTAGTAGGGAAAATTTTAAGACCCCTTGCTAAAATCCAACTTGGATTTTTTTCAAGAGTTTGTAAAAATGGATTTCATATTGATAGATAATATGAGAAAAATGTATATAGTGATATAGACAAATAATTTATATGGGAAAAGGAATGTTGGGGACGGTTACAAGGAGTGAGCATAAAAGGAAGCTACATGAAAACCTAGTAAGTAGGTGTCTATAGGTGTAGACAAGTCATCCATACAGAAGCACTATCGGGAGACTCCATATACTATTGGGTGTTGCATATCTTCTTTGAGTGGTCTGTATATACTACCAAGTGATTGCATATACTTTTAGGTGACTTCATATACTATTAGGTGACTGCATATACTACTAGGTGACTACATATACTACGAGGTGAAAATGAACACAAACAAATCCATAATTAAAACTTATCAAATTTTAATGGGGATAACATCTAGTCACCATAGACAAATATATACGACTTCATAGAGAAAATAAACATAAATTTGAAATATGCATGATAGATCTTGCATTACAATAATTTACATCGAGATAAATTTATTTCACGGATGAAGAAATAATGCTAACCATTTTTCTTTAGACCCTACACTTCTTCGCTTGAATGTGATGTGCTATAATAGAGAAAATTATCTTTCCTTCCCACTAAAAAAATGAATGAGAAGTTTTAATCTTCTAGTAGTCAGGAATTTGGATTATAAGGCCACACATATAAAATAATGCGGTTGGGCATGTGGACTATATTATCATGTGTTTGGAGTATGAAATTGGGCTTTTGCGGTGAGGCGTTTGAACTATGTGGTCGAGCTCATTCGGTGGGTGAATTTTATGTAAGATGATTTGAATTTTACCGATGCTTATTACTATATATTGGTGAATGTAATCGATTGGTGTTTTGAGGTAGAGACGATATACATACATACGTATGAAATTTATTTTAAACAATAGGAAAGATGAACCGCAAGAATAACTTACATCCTAAAATTTTAGGGGAAGTGCTACTCCGTATGACTATAAATCACCAAATACAAATTTGAAAAATGTAAATATTTGTGAACTAGTGAAGAATCACCACTAACACTTACCCTCGTAGCTAAAATCATGGAAAGCATGAGGGATGACATAGAGGTGAGGTAGAGAATTGTACCTAAAGAAAGCGAAGAGGTTATTCATGACACATGAATGAGGGATCTAAGGAAAGATAATTGGAAGGCCCCAATTGAAGAATAAGTTGAGAATCTACCAACTCCACCAAATTAAAGTATATAATTAAACTATGTGTTCGATTTATATAATGTTGTGATGATTATTGAAGAATAAAGGAGAGAAATCCTTTTTGTAAATAAAAAATAAAGGAGAAGGATGAGACCATTCAAGCACTCCAAAAGCTATATATTAAAGAGGCAATCACTCAACCAAATGAAAATCCACCACCCACCCAAAATGAAGTTGTAGATATAGAATCTACTCAAACACATTTTTTCCACCACATGTTGATTTAGAGGAAATTATTGAAGAGCCTGATAAAGTAATAAAAAATCCAACTACTACACATAAGGAGACTATAGAAGTAGCCACTCGGAAGACATGATCCAACCTTATACTGTAATAAGATGGTTAAAAAGAGAAGCTACAATACAGGAAAAATAATTTAAATGGTAGTAGAAAATAGCCAAATTTGAAAGAGAAATTGAAGAAATCAGAAAAGAGAAGGAAACCTAGGAGACAAAAAGGAAAAAAACTTGAAAATAGGATCCAAGATGAATGTTTTGTGGAAAATTAGCAGTTGGATTGCAAAAAACCATCTGCCATTTATAGTATGTTTATTCTAGAATAATATTTTAGGTGGGTTCTATTAAGTATTTCTTGTGACCTCCTTATGATATGGAAGATGGGAAACAATTTGTAGAGGCCTTTGTGATGGAAAATGAGGAATAGAAAAACCTCCTTTGTGAGTTATTTCTATATGGACTCTTAATACCCCAAGATGCCTCTTTCATGATCAATCTTTAAATAGGACAAGTCCAAAGTTAAGATATTTTCCATCCCTATTACAAAATAAAATAAAATGGGACACTCACACAAATGAATTTAATTATAGGGAGAAGTCTAAGTCAAACATGTATATGTGCTTTAACTATCCAAAAACATATGATTTTGTTATAGAATTAATAAGGTGGGTATATTATCCATCCTTGAAGGAAAATATGAATCAAGCTTACTTAATTTTATAAACGCATACACAAACATATTCTCCAATAATTCAGCTTTGGCCATAATAGCTAGTAATTGTAGGTGGGATTTAGTGTCTTATCCAATGAGGAGAAAAGAGACTATATTTTCTCCCAATTCAAAATTTTCAATGAGAAGAGCTATGTATGTGGTGCAACTAATCATTGAAATTAAAAGGGATTAGGTTGGAATGTTGTATATGCCTCCTCTTATATTGGTTCTAACACCACACTGGGCCTATTATGGATCTCAAGACAAAGATGAGTTTGAAAAGTGGCTTGAGAGAATTACTGCAAATAAAGGACATGGAGAACTTGGCCGAAAGGATTGGGCAAATTTGTTTCAACAATATAACCTGATTCAACTATTAAAGATAGATAAAGAATGAAAACATGAGAGGAACTAATGATGAAAATTCCTGTTAGGACATGCATTAAAGTAAGTGTGGGAGGATGATGAGACCCATAAATGCCTCATTATTTACTTTTTATTGAAAATGTTAACCATCTTAGACTAGAAATGTGAATTTGATTGTAGTTTTAGAAACTTGTATTTGAATTAGAGTTATCAATTTAAACATATATTTAGTATTTTTGATACCATTAACAACTTTGAATAAATGACATACCTATTAGTGTTTCTAACATCAAATTATGTGTACAAAGTATTGTTTATACTTCTAGATCCAGACCATACATTGTTCCATTTCTTGACCATACATTTTTCTAGCTTCGGATCATACATTTTTCCAACTCCAGAACATACATTGTTCCATTTCTAGATCATTCATTGTTCTATCTTTGGACCATACATAATTCGAGCTCTGGACCATCCATACTTTGAGCTCCATACCATTTACACTTCCAAATATATAAAAATTATACTTGTAATATGTATTTGCAAGATGATCTAAGAATGTAAGTATCTTAGTAGATAAGAAATGATTATAACGGATCTCCTTGCCAACAATATCTTCACTTCTAAATAATATACATTCCATGATGATTTTTTAGGAATTGTATATTCCAAATCGACCAAATGGATTCCAAATGATGATTAAAATGGATACAACGATAAGTGGTCATGTATTTTCCTTGAATATATTATTTAAAATCCCACAAACCATATTATATAAATATTGTTTGTGTATTATTCTATGTAAAAATTGAGGTCTAATGGGTAAGGATATAAAATAATTCAAAATTATGAATACAATAAAAATTGACATGAATGCAATTATAACATGGTTTCTAAATGATGATTAAAATTTACCCAATTGATTTCAAATGATGGGAAAAAAAGAGGTTACAATTTTATTTACATATAATGAAGGTAAGAAAATAGTTCACTGTTAACTGCTTCCTATAATAGGACTTCCAAGATCCTATTAAAAGGGAGCCAACCATATTTCTCTAAACTACTAGAGTTTCAAATTCTCACAATCAAATTGAAAATTGGAAAGAATCCAATAATTGTTAACATAATCAGTTGTAGCAAATAGGAATTTTACGTTATTTTTAGATTGTTTGGTGTAATCTTTTTGTTGCGCTAGTATTACAACTATTTTTAGATAGTAAATTGGTTACAACCATTCTTGGTAGGTTAGTTACTATTCTAGAAAATCACTTTGTATATATATGAATTTTTAATGAACTACATTCTTATTCCGTGCCAGAATTGGTTTTATATATTTTTAGATCTAGCAACATGCGTAAATATTAAAGAGGAACTCGCATCTTGTGTAGAAATCAAAACAACTAAGGAGAAAGTTGTGTCTACCACGAGCGCTTTGTGTCTACCACGAGCGCTTTAAGTTGTGTATCAAAATAATAAGAACAATTGTGGAGATGTGAGGATTGGAATCATATGTAGTCTTCTAATTGGTGTTGCAGAATTTCAGAATGAGCATGCAGAGAAAGATAAAGGTGAAACATCAGAAACTTGATTTCTTTTGTTCCAACATTAGGTAAAATAGACACATTAAAGGAGAATCATTGATATTTAGAATGTTATTCAACAAAATCTATAGAGTCATGATGCAAGGTACAACGAGAGTTTGAAATAATTGTGAATGTAATAGTCTGTAACTAAGCTGGTTTTTTTGCTTAAGATAATTACCATCGTGAGTACGAGTAGCATAGTATGGTGATTTTGAAGAAAATTTTATTCCTTTTATCAGATTGATGTAGGTCTCTTATCATTTGTTAGTTTTAATGTAAATTTCCATCAAGAAATATTGAGGTTTAAACTTTCATACATGGAAGGCTAATATACAAATGCAATTCATACAAAAAAACTTTCTCTGGCATCATAAATGGGGATGAGAAACAACCCATTGATGCAATTAAATTATTGGAGTGAAAAACAAGAGATGAAAAAGGGAAAAATATTGATGCCGTTATGATTTTAGATTCAGAGTTACATTGCGTGGATTTAGAAAAATAATCCAAGGAAATTTTAGAGATGTTTAACACCTTGTTCAATGCAAAAGTGGTAAATGCCCAATTTTAACTAAAATTTAAATTATATAGATTCAAAATGGATGATGAAATTAATATGTCTAGCCATATAAAAACGCTGAGGTATCTTATTAGGCAATTTGCTGAGGTAGAAACTAAAGTTGAAGATCACGTGTGGACATAAAATCACACACTTTGGGTAATTATCTAGTCTCAATTACATAATTCTACTTACATGATTCCTAAGTAAGAAAATTACTGATTAACCCATGTCTTTGGCAACTTTTATTTTCTTTATGCTTCTACTTCTATTCTTGCACTTATAATTTCTCGCTTTTTCTTTACATCTTTCAAAAATTTCATTCTAGACACTAAAGCACCCAACTAGGATGCCAACGCTAGGTGCCCCCATCCCCTTTGGGCTCCCCCGCACTATTTAAATTGTAGTCACACTTTCGGGGTCCTTTCTATCCATTTTTGCATTTTATCCTTTTGGTAGTTTACATTTTAGGGATTAATTACAAAATTAAATAAAGGGAATCATATAAATATAAAGCTATATGATCATAATAAGGGACCTAACACTAATCATCTACTATCTCCACCTAAGGATGCATCCATCAAAGGCATCTATAGCTCCATTTACATCTATCTAGCTCCATCACAAGGGACACAAGGATGGTTCATCTACATCACACTTCATGGTAGATGAGTTTGTTGTTTCCATGCACAAATTATTTATATTCTAAATCTAGCTACTTGCTCACAACTCACAAAGTACGACCGACACCAAAGAAACCTATGGCACAATTCCCCACACACACACACCTAGAATTACATTGGGTTTGAATTCTAGTGTAATGATAAGTGATAAGTCCATCAATTTGGTAGGTGAGCAAAGTATGACTCCATATGCATATTTTGTTTTTAGGGTTTTGATGCTTTACTTGGGATTTTGCAAGTGATTTATCCATTTTACGTTTATAGCAACATCAACTAAGTTCAACAACATACATGCAATAAGAAGTGAATAATTGTAGACACCTAATGATCGTATTCAAACTAGGTTCTAACTATTTCTACAGAAGCGGCAAGGCAACAAAAACTTAGACCAGAACACCCACGTGTGCCTCTATCCCTCTCCAAGCACCCCAATCTAGTCAAATCTACTAGATCTGCAAGTTTAAGAACTTCTATGTGAAGGTCCTCAATTTCTATTCAATTGGTCTCCACTTTGGGACGAGATTCCAACATCCTCTGTGAATCAGCTAAGGCTCTTCTAACCCTCTTTGCACATTAGGGTTTCATATTTTCTAGCTTAGTTTTCTTGGGTATTATTTCAGTATTTCATTATTCATTTATTTACTACAAAATTACATTAGATTAGGCTATTATATTACATTTTAGTTTAATCATTTTGGTGAACCTGACATTCGAAACCCCCTTCCACTTAGGGCTTCTCTTCTCTTATCATTATGGGTCAATATTCAAGAATTTATAGAATCCCATCTTAAAGCCCTAAATGATCATATTTCTAAGCATCCCCAAGATCTAGACTTGATTTAATATGTTAGTCACTAGGAGGCTACACACCTTGCAGAGCTTAATTTTTCTACCGCTATTCCCACCACCATGTTGCTACTCAACCACTAACTTCTACCCTTCCACCCATTTCCACCATTCATGTTTTTGTTCCTACTCCTACTAATCACTATACCCCACCTTTGGCTTCTCATACGTGGAAGGATCCTTCTGTTGGATCTAGCCTCCCTTTATCAAGACCTTCAAGCACAAATTCATCAATTACGACATGATACTTCTCATGCATCCCCATATTTGGATTCCACTCTATTACTACATACTCCATTCATGCCCTCTTTATCCACTTATTCACTTCCAAAAAATTTCTTCACCCCTAAATTACCTATTTTTAATGGCCATGGTGACCCATAAGAGCATCTCCAAGCATTCCATGTGTCTTGTCTAAATTTTGTGGATGATCACATTCTCCTAGTTAAGATCTTTCCTTGTAATCTTCATCATTATGTGATGTGTTAGTTCTACGACCTACCTATTCACTGGGTAAATTTTTTTACACAAATATCTAATTTTTTCTCACTCACTTCTCTATCAATATCGAATCTCAAATATCATATCTCTAACTTGCATAGCTTAAGCAATGATCTAATAAAAAATTATAAGACTATGTCTTATGATACAAAAACAACTTAGCTAAGATTTCTAATGTTTTTGTACTTTGAATCGAACTTCGAGATTTATTCATTTAGAGTCTACTACACTCTCTTCAGGAAAGTGTTCTCTTTGATACATCTCCCTCATTCGACCAACTATGTCATACTCTTAAGCTTCGTGAAACTAAGCTTCTATCCATTGACAAGCTTAAGTATCAGGAACAAGCATCATCTTCTACATGTTTTCAAATAAATTCAACATTTAAACCATCTTCCACAAAACCTACTAACGTAAAAATCACTGTCAATGACATAGTAGCTACTACTAAAGAGCTTCAATCACAACCACCTCAATGCACATTCACCAAATTCCCTATTTCCCCACATCTCATATTACAACAGCTTCTTGATAGAAATTTTATCAAAATTCCTCCACCACCACTTCAATTATATCCATTCGACCAAAAGGAAGAAATTATAATGAGAAATTTTGATGCAACTATCATCGATGTGTGGGATAATCTACACATAGATGTTTCAAACTCCGCATAATCATCCAGGATCTTATTGATAACAACAAACTTGATTTTATAGATCCTACACGCTCTACGCCCATCAATGAAAAATCATAAGCTCAAAATATTTAATAATCTACTTCGAAAACACAACAAGATAACCACCGATTCATCAATAAACCATACATATCATGCAATACCTCCTCTTGAGTTGGTGGCCTTTGATTTCTTAGTTTCCAATAACGACATTTCTCCACTACTCATATCCTTTTCTAATCATGATTATCATTCCATTTTCTCTTCTAATCACTTAAATATTGCCACTTCTATTGAATCTACCCCTATTAATAATACTAAGGTTGATCCATCCTGGCCCATCAGTGCATGTTCTATTCCACTTCTCTTCTTTATTTGTTATCCACTATCAAAAATTTCATATCTGATGAACAATTCATATGGTTTCGTCATACTTTGCATTATTGTAGGTCCTCTCACTATTCTTGTACCCTTTCTTGTGTGGGAAGAAGTCGACAGTGTGACATTATTTTAGGACTCAAATCGATTCACATGTCTCAGTCTACCATCTCCATGAATCATTTATCTCTAAAATTAATTCATAAAAATCAAGTCATTCCTATTGATGGTGTACCTCCATCTACTCCATGGTCGCAATTACCTCTCACAAAATTTTTTGTATTCTCTTTTCATTTAGTATGCCATGAGACCATAGAACCTAAAGCATCATATTCTTCTAGTTTACCTACTCAGATACAACATATACAGTCTCATTTCTCTATTAGTCCAACAAATAAATATAGGCCCATTTCTTGGATAGTTACTATAACTCTCCCTAGATCACCACCTTGTTTTATCCCACACAGATGTCCCTCACCACCATGTTCCACTTCACATAGGTCTCCATCACCTACACATTTTGTTACGCCAATATACCCATAGTACACTCATCCATCACATGCACATAGGATTCACTCACCCGTGCAACGTTTATCTACTATACCACCACTCCTAGAGCATGGTCACATGCTTTCATCACCAAAATCATCGAGTAGAGGATATTCATCTTTACTTTCATTGGATAGCTCACTCACCACTACAAAATTGGGGAATCAATCGTATGCCCCGTAATCGACAAAAACACCTATTGACATATGCTAGCATCGAGAATACTCTATGACACACTCTTTAGCCTAGTTTCACAATTGACTATTGAGGGCATAGTACACACATGAACCTCACACACTACACATTATACAAATCACACATTATCATCAAACATCATACACTAAACATATTCACCACACATATCTTTAGCATTACTTAGTCATAATGCACATTACAAATCTTCATATATCATTCAATTTTCTATATTTACAATCTTCTATCTACTATACATCATTCACATTTTTTGCTTTATACATCTATACATCATACACAGTCTATACCTTATACTATTATACATTTTACATTACTTGCACTTTACACTTACACACCTTATATGATCTACACATCTTACATTGCGTGCTAAACATTCTACACATTGCACATTCTACACATCATAGGACATTTAATCATCACCACATCTACTACACATATTACACATACTTCTATTATTATACGGTGTACTCACTACCAAATGGCATACTCTAGTCTCATTGTCCATTTTGGACTATTGAGGGTATACAAATCAAATGGACCTCATCAAGTGACACATCCAAACAATCCATCTTTCTATCATATGACATTCCTCCATTAGTGATATATGTCATAGGATACATCATCACTTCTTCCAGAATCCTTTAGTGATATACACTTTAGGATAAATCATCACTTCTTCTGTTATCTTGTTGTGATATATGTTTTAGGATAAATCATCACACTGTTTCACACCTTATCTCTATGTCACATATCATTACCACATATTCATCACATCATGCTACAAACAACTTATAGTTCGACCATTTCCTGATGACGCACGCTCATTTACAACTCATTCTTGACTGTTGAGGGGCAATAATAAATGAACCTCACTGCATATAATTCCATTCACTTAGGGGAATGTGGCTCCTATCATTCACTCTACATTCCATTCCATCCATCCAAAACATATTACATATCTTAGTTGTATTTACTCTTGCTTGTATTTATTTCTACATGTTCACTTTATTACACATGCTAGATAGATAACTTCTATGTGATTATATTTATCATACACACATGCACGCTCACTTGATTTCTAGTTGTGATCATAGATTATATAGGGCCATTACACGCAACATGGATATTTGGTGCAATACCTAGTACCGGTACGACAACAGCTCCTAGGGGCATCCACTTTTATACACTACATGTGTTATTTTTTCATTTTGTACTTAACACTTTACATCAATGGCTTATACACACTTTGACATACCTTTTATATTTCTAACATGCTAATGGGTGCTTCATGTGAAAGATTATTTTTTCAAGACTATTTTCCACCATGGTTATCTATTATATTGCTTGTACTTACTTGTCATTGTTTACGAGCCTTGCCCTTTGTTTTGTGTGCACACTTGTATGTCTTTGTCTTCATTGGCCTTGATTGTCTTGCCACATCATGAGTGATGTACCATGTTTGTAACCAACTTTTTGTGGTCTACATTATCTTCTTGTGTGTTTACTTACATCTTATCATATACATTGTTTGTTTATCTTACACTTGTCTTCTACATGCATGCTTGTTCATACTAACACTTGTTTTCTAGCCATTTTTTTGCATGTGCCTTGGTTTTTACTAAGAACACCTCCATGTAGGGAACACTTTCAATAGTTTTTCGTCTTTTTGGCTGCATTCTCCTTGATTACATCGCATGTACCCCCAAAGAGGGGGCATCATTTGGGTTAATGAGTCACTCCATACAACGGTTTACACATAGTATACATAACAACACGGTACCGATACAACATAGTTCAGGGCTTAGAATCAGACTTGGGTCCTTAGTATAGTAATGCCTTTCTTTGAGCTCCTATAACCAGGGGGAAGTTACATAATGATTGGGCTCAACGCAGTCTACATAATTCATGCACAATGTACTTTATAGGGTAAGCTATCCTTAGCACATGTGTTAATAGACATCATCTGCAATGGTGTTTCATTCTCGGGAGAAGTCAAAGGATAGAGCATAATACCAGACCTTCCTCTTTCCACTACTTCTAATGTGGTGTTAAATCACCCAAAAAACCAAATAGTATAAAGATATCCATAGTTTTAGCAAGAAGTTAAAGGATGGAAGATTAACCACAATTTCCTCTATATAATTCTTCATCCAGTGGCATGAGATCACCCAAAAACTCACACTTCATCGACAAGATCCTTTTATACACTTTTTCCTCTTCACAGATTAGGTGCACATATTCCTTTTTCACATTTTCAACATTTATACATACTTCCTTTCATTTTTTATACATATACATGTATATTTGACTATCTGAATGTCTTCTCTTTAATAGGTCCCTCAAGTATGGGAAACAAACAGTCATTGTCATCATCGAAACAACAACATGATACTAACAACATGTAAATTACACACATCAACATATACACACGTGCTTCTACCCAAGGTTCATTTTCATTGCCTTTTACACTTTTCCATCTTTAGTCTCCATACCACATCTTTTTATCACTCTATGCTTTGTCTAGTCCCTCGACATGATTTCTTCATCAATCTACATGGCTAATAGGTACGCATCTCTATCTAATTTATGTTACCAAACATTCTTCTCAAAAAAATAAAGTGGGGGAAAATGTAGACACAAAATCATGTACATTGGGTAATTATCTAGTGTTGATTACATCTGCTATTTACATGATTCCTAAGTAAGAAAAGTACTGATTAACCAATGTCTTTGGCCATCTTTATTTTCTTTATGCTTTTTACTTGAGTCTTGCACTTGTACTTAATCATTATTTCTCTACATCTTTCGACATTTGTCATTATGGATACTAGCACCAAGGCGGGATGCCAATGCTAGGCACCCCTATCCCCTTTGGGTGCCCTTCTCCTCTTTGTAATTTGGTCAAACGTTTTGGGTCTTTTCTATTTGTTTCAACATCTTATCTTGTTAATAGTCGGTCTCTTGGGTTTAATTATGAAATCCAAGGAAAGGAATCATTTAAATATAAATTTATGTGATCATAATAAGGGACCAAAAACTAAGAATCTATTATCTCAAACTAAGGTTGCATCCATCAAAGGCATCTATAGCTCCATTTGCATCTATCTAGCTCCATCATAAGGGACAAAGGTTCATATGCATCACACTTCATAGGAGGGAGTCTATTGTTTCCATACAAACATTATTTAAATTCTTCATCTAGTTAATTTCTCACTACTCACAAAGTGCTGTTGACACTAGAGCAACCTAAGGAAAAATTCACACACACACACCTAGAACTACATTGAGTTGATATGTAGTGCAACGCTAAGTGATAAGTCCATCAATTTGGTAGTGAGGACAGATTCAAACCTTTCTTATGCATCATTATTTTTAGGTTTTTCATGCTTTTCTTAGGGTGTTGAAGGTGATTTATCCATTGCGGGATTACAATGACATCTAAAAAGTTCAGTGATTTACATGTGACAAGAAGCAAAGAAGTATAACCACCTAGTGACCATATCGAACAAGGTTCCAACCATTGCTACAAACCAATGTGCCCAAAACTTAGAATAGAGTGCCCACAGAGCGCCCTATCCCTATATAGGTGCCTATTCTAGTCAAATCTGCTAGATTTGCAAGTTTGAGCTTCGTGCGATGGTCCTCAATTTTGTTCATCCGGTCTCCCATGCGACACAATCCAACAACCTCTACAAATCATCCAAGGCTCTTCTAACCCTATTTACACATTAGGGTTTCATATTTTCTATCTTAGTTTGCTTGGGTATTATTTTAGTATTTCATTATTCATTTATTTATTACAAACTTGCATTAGATTAGGCTATTATATTACATTTTAGTTCAATCATTAAGATACAAAATAAATTTTATTTAATAGTCTACTATATAGATATAACAATATTGCATTTACTCTTTGCCAAATACAATCACAATCTCTTGATGATATGATTACAAAAATACTCACAAAATAAAAAAGGAATCTAATAGAAGATGAAGGTATTTTGAAAAATGAGAATGCACATTATTTTTAAAAATTTCATAAAAAGTCCAATATTGACAAAAGGGACATAAAATTCCAGTACTTATAAGAAGAAAGGTCATACAACATGGGACTGTCTTGTTTGAGAGAAAGATGTTCTCAAAGGAAAATTATATCCCAATGAAACTAATATTTCTCAAGTAGAAGATCCACCTGAGATATCGATAAAAGTTAAGAGTCACTAATGAGTTCGCCTTCCTTCACTTCACATCTCTTGTTGTGAAGCATGTAGTAGCACATTACTGGATGTTGGAGGATACACCAGGTTGGAGGACAATGCTTTCCTCTCGTGAGTCATTTACGATAGGGTTGTATCATTACTATAGTGCCATTTTTAAATTTTTTTCTTTATGTTATGCACGGTGTGGTTTTATTGCGTCTTTGTGTGGGTTTTTTAAATAAAAATTCTAAGCATTATTTTCAAGTTTTTACCTCCTGATGAATAACATTGTGAGGAGAAAAAAATGAAGTAATGCTTTATTCTTGTAAAATGGTTTTGGAAATCTGAAAAACCACTTTGAAGTGTATAGTTGAGACCTCCTATCACCTCCAAGTTCATGGTCAACCTACAAATAGAAAACCATAGGGGTTTGTGGTAATATGAGAAACCACCGAAGGTGTTAGCAGAGAGATATACTCATGTCACTTCTAGGTTTGTGGTAATCCTATAAGGAAAAAAGTTTTCACCAAGCCCATGAAGACACAAATATGGCATGCCACCTTAAAGGTAAGCGGGGTACATAAATAGTGTAAAAACTTTTATCATGTTTGAAATAAGGGGGTCCACTATCTAGAAATATGATGTTTAAAAATAATGTAATTAGGGGGTAATATTATCATATTTATTTGTAAATAATAGATGTTTTATGTTGTTTTTAGATTATTTGGCTTAACCTTTTCTATTGTACCATTATTTATTATTATTATAGTAGTTTTTAGAGAGTTAGTAAATTGGCTACAACCATTCCCGGTAGGTTAGTTACCATTCGGAAAATCTCTTTGTATATATATATATATATGTGTGTGTGTGTGTGTGTGTATTTAATGAACTAGATTCTTATTCCACGATAGAATAATAAGATTTGATTGCGGTATAACATTTTCTATGAATATCTTGAAAGGGTATATGCCCATTCTATGCAAATTAAAAATATAACCTCCATTTTGTGTAAAGTAAAAACAAAAAGAAGGAACAACAAAAAAACTAATTCCACGAAAGATGTATATGCTTGAATACAATACGTAATAGTATTGAGCCTATATATTGCTTGTATGAAAACAATCATCTGTCAGTCAAATATTTTCATAAAAGAAATAAAATCAATATGTAAATGTAGTACATTACGCATTTTTATTTAAGGAATACATGTAATTTTTATGATATCTACATATTAGGGCAGAAATAAAGAAAACATTATGAGTTAGGTTCATGAGTAGTGTAATATATAACATGTGGATAGTGTAAAAATGGAAATCTTCCCAAATTATTCATTCTCATACGATCATCTATCTCATTCCTTGTATATGATTACCTGAATGTTCAAAATGGACATATGACCATTCTAATCATTGCCTATAATATGAGAATGGAAATATTCCCATTATCTTCATAATCATGCAATCATTTATCTCATTCCTTCTATATTACCCAAATTTTAGAATGGACATATTCCCATTATAATCATTTTCTATAATATGAGAATGGACATCTACCCATTATATTCATTTTCATACAATCATCTTTCTCAACCATTCTATATTTAAACTGAATGAGAATGGACATATGTTAATTGTAAACTATGCCTTTATGAGAATGGGAATATGCCAACTATAAACACTCTCATACAATCATATTTCTCATTCTTTCTATATTTAATTTAATATGAGAATTTTTTAAATAATAATATATCCTTATTGCAAATATGATATTTAGCTGAATCTTATTTTATTTTGTTAATAATTTAATTTGATGAAAACTATAACTCCAGCTCTAGAAATTTTATATGTTCATCTCCGGACTATCCATACTTTCAGTTCAGACAATCCATACTTCTATCTCCACACAATACATAGTTTCATATTTAGACCATCTATACTTCAAGATCCGGACAATACATACATTCATCTCCACACCATCAATAATTTCAGCTCCAGATGATACATGTAGATTCTCATACAATCATAATTTTCCTTCCTTCTATGTTGCCTTTATGAGAAATGACATTTTCCCATTCTATTCATTCTCATACAACCATCTTTCTCATTCCTTCTATATTACCTAAATGTTCATAATGGACATATGCCCATTCTAATCATTTCCTATAATATGAGAATGGACATCTACCCATTTTATTCATTCTCATATAATCATATTTCTCATTCATTCTATATTTAACTTGAATGAGAATGAACATTTTCCCATTCTATTCACTCTCATACAACCATCTTGTGTGCAAGAAAAATTTTCGGGTGGAAAAACTTGTGGATTTCTTGCCAATGCTCTGGGAATCTAAGTCCCTCTACTTAACCGGTGTAGTTGTTGTATATGCATGCATGAGAAAATGTGGATTTCTGTGGTGGCCTTTCGACCGGGATCAAACAGGGGGCACTCCACGACCCTACAACAAAGCTAGCAATCTCTTTCTAGGAAAGAATTGTTAGAAAGTAGGAAAGGGAGTGAGAAATGAGATAGGGAAACTAATGTTGCAGGTAGGAAATCATATTCCTACACACATTAGTTAGAAACTTTAACACATGCATTTATGAGAAGAAACAACCTTGCAAATGGCAACAAGACGAGATAAGATTGCGAACTCAAAGTTTCTAAAATCTCCTCATCAAAGAGGCTAAAAATCCTTCTTGTATTGATGTTGAAAAAAAAGTTGTACATAATGTGGGAATGGAAGAAATTTGAGAATGGAGGAAATTAGAAGAAAATGGCTATCTCCTTTGCTTTCTCTAAGTACAATGCACTCGTGAGTTTACAAGATCAATTGCAAACCCTTTGAAATTGGAGTAACTTTACAATTTATTGAATAGAACATGACTCTTCATCTATGCCCCCAATGCCATTTCATATGTCCTCACACAACTTAAAACTTTTCAACTTCCTAGGAAACTTTTAAGTCCCTTTTTATAACATAAAGGTGACTTAAAGTTACATTATATTTCTAAAGTCACTTTTAAGTGACTTAAAGGCATATCAAAAAGTGTAAACCCCAACGAAAAATTAGAACATTTAAAGGGAGAGAAAATTGGGGGAGAGGGAAGAGACAGAGAAGAGGAGAAAATGTTTCTGTGATGAATTCCGATGGTCCCCGTTCATGGAAATATCTGATGTGATGAAGTTCTGAATGTCCCATTATGCCAAAACTGCTCTTTGAGTGTGGCTTACTATTTTTAGTAAATGCCTAGATGGGGGACTTACTATTTTTAGTAAGTGGTCATTTTCACTATTTTCTACTACAGATAATCATTCTAGCCTTTTGGAGATCTTCAAAGTACATACTGCTCTTTCCATAGCTGCTTTTGATGAAGACTTACCAAAAATAGCAAGCATGTGTAGGAAAAATTACTATTTTTAGAAAGGATGTTTCCGTACTTGATTTGTAATAGAACATATGTTTTTGACTCTTCTTGTCATTAGGATCACACCCTTCAAATTTCACATAGTTTAGCCCACTAAAATGCATGTAAATAGATTTTGAAATTTTGACTTGGCAAAGTGGCTTGGGCACGGAGCTGCCATGGCGGCCATTAATGGAACTCAAAAATTTTAGGTCTGGTTTTTGTCTCTATTTTTAATGAAAACAACCCCATTGCGATATTTTTTTATTTGGAGCTCGCGTAAGTTTTAATCTCATTTCCATTGTCGAAATGACGGGAAATCCGATGAATGTGAGTCGGTGCACGAAGAGAGGATTTTGTTGGAGCAAATTATTCTAGGAAACATTTGAACTCTTGTTTGTTGAATCTTGATCACCTTGAAAAATTAGTAATTCTGCAAAAGATGGCATCTCGATCGACTTGTATCTTGTGAGATATGAAGATATCTAGATCAAGCGACTTTATGGTTATCTACCAAAAACCTTCATTTTCTCCCGTTCTTCATTTCTTTTCACTCCATTTTTCTTTGAGGCCTGCATATTGCTGATTATTCATTGTTTGGATAGTTTGGTGATCATGATGGAGCTGGTTTGGATCAACAATGGCAAACCGGGTGTTTGGACAAGCAAGAACATGGCCATGGCATGGAGAGAAGTTGTGAAGGAGAAATGAGGGGAAAGAAATGGCTAAGTGCCAGATTTGAATATTCAAAACTTGTAGATGGAGGGGCTGGGTGAATTTTTATGTCCCTGATGTCCCTAACCTTAGGGATGTGAGGGACATCAATTTCCACGGTGGTCAAGGTGATGCCATGTGTCCTTGATCCGATGGTAGGGGATTTGCTTGAAAAATGCACCTAGGAGCTGAAAGTCAGTCACATGGGTGTCCAAATGACTCCCCATAGGGGATGGGAACATTTTTCCATGTTTGATGTCCCCCACCTTAGGGACATCAGTTTCCACGGTGGTCTGGAGGTGACACGTGGCGCCCAATCCGACGACAGGGAATGAATGCTCCAAAAATGCACTTGGGAGCTGAAAGTTGGTCATGTGGGTGTCCAAATGACTCCCCATAGGTGTTGGGCACATTTTTCCATGTCGATGTTCCCCACCTTAGGGACATAAGGGAAATTTGTTTCCACAATGGTCCTGGAGTGACACGTGGTGCCCTATCCAACCGCGGGGAATGGATGCTCCAAAAATGCACCTACGGGCTGAACTATTGAGTTTGGAGGTCATATGAGGGTCCAAGAGGTCACAATAGGGCTGGGTGCATTTTTCAAGGGCTGATGTGCATGACCTCGGGGATGTTAGGAACATGAAATCCCGTTAGGCTCCTGGTGCTGACATGTGTCCTCTTGAAAAATGACTAAGTCTTGAACTACCTTTGAGAGGGTAACTTGGAATGAAGATAACTTGAGCTCTTGATGGAATTTCTTGGTGAAATTGTATATGATCCTAACTAGAAATGGAATTTTGAATCCAATGATTGGGGTATCATGTCTTTATTCAACCATATGATCCCTGAAAAATTGGATTTGTTATTTGAGAATCCACTTGTACTTGATAAAAGCGCATACTAATACTATGCGCAAGGTGTTGTGAAAAATATTATTTCACCATAACGTAGGTATTTAAATCCTCTTTTCAGTGATGTTTTTTTACATCTAACTCCATCCAGAGCTCCTAGAATCTTCTTCTAAAGCTCGACAACTATTTTAGGCCTATGTCGCTTTATTCTTGTGAACCCTGTTTTCACTTAGACTACTCCAAATATTTCAAAACTTCCCTAAACCTTCCAAAATTGTTTCCATGATGTTCAAAGGTCTTCAATTCACCTCCATGTTGAATTTGGCCCTTCATTCCACTCTAGGGTGGTTGATCCAGTCTTGGGAAGGCCAGTGATAGCCCTTCCCAATACTTCCAGAAGATAGTATCTTTTCAGAACTCCATAAAATCACCTAGGGGGATGAGATTACATTATTCAGGAGGTCATTTGGACTGATTGGATAGACCCATGGTGTCTTGGAATGATGGGACTTGAAAAAATCAATAGTGGGTTATCATTTTAGTGCTTGGAAATTGTCAATTTCCCTGTTGCACATTTGCATGACAACAACTGACTCTAGCTTGGGGACATGACATGGACTAAGCATAGTGAAGATGTGACATATGGCTCTAGAATCTCTATTTTAGACCATATAGTTAATTGAGAAATGCCTTATCCATTGGGCCTGCGGAGTCATGTACAACCTATAACAAGAGAGAAAGAAGAAGGAAACACACACACACACGAAAAGGACAAAAAGGAAACACACAACACACAATAGGAAGGGAAACACATGTAGCAATCACCTACGGTACAAGGCGGGGGACAACCCACTTTTACTGAAGAACTTTTCATTTCTCAAAAGTTACCCGTGAGTGGGCAACACTTAGTGATGATGTTCTGCAAAGCCGTTGATGGGTTCCAAAAAGTACCCTCCCCTCCTCAATTGTTTATAGAAGCCAGGTGCTTCCATGATTTTCCTTTTACTTTGTAGGAGTGATTCCATGTGAACTTCTTGATGCTCAAGTCCTTGCTTGGAAATTTCACTACCTTCATGTTCTTTAAAGTCAGTTTCATGGTGGCGAGTTTACTTCCATGTTTATCCATATAGTTGATTCTCCATAAAACATCTAATTTCTTCCCCAGGGCTTCTTTTCATTAAAATTCCTTATATATTTACGAGTTACTTTTGCTTTAGGTTGATTCTCATTGACATCTTGTCCATGAGAAACATTTGATTCATCCTTTATCTCTACTTCACTTTGAGGCATTTGAGTACCGACGGAATAATCGGAGGCAAACTCATAATTGTCTTGTCTGTCCATGGCACTAGTGAAGATATCAAGAATCATCTCGGGTTCTCCCACAACTTCTACTGCATCTAGTATTTTTTGCACAGATTTATGCTTTGTTGTTTCCTGTAGCTCCTCTTTGTACGCCTTTGAAGAATATTTATTTTATAGCTCAAGGAAACTATCTAGAGGGATTACCTCATAATCTCGAGAATCACTACACTCTATCGATCGTTCATCAAAAATACATTCATCTTTAGAGGTCTCAAAACTCCTTTCTTCATTTTCTTTGTCATGGAAAGAGTCTTCATCTTCAAATGGGAAAGAAAATATCTTCATTTCGGTATTGCATCCATAAATCATTAGCTGAAGAAAGGCATTATATTTTTCCTTTTTCCTTATCTCAATATGGTCAACCTTCACATTGGTTAAGGCTTCCAAATCAACTTCACACTTGTCTTGTAGATTTGTGGCTTGCATCAGAGCTCGAGGCGAGATCGGGATCTTCGGTTTCTTCGTAGTTGTAAGCATTTCCCGCATAGAAATTTCTTTCAAACCTTTCATGGGCTCATCACAAGCTGATTTTCTCTCTCCATAGATATGCCTGAATGAGATCATCTTCATCCCCAAATGGGAATGAGAATAACTCCTCATATTGGAAAAGCATATAATCTATTTTTTCTTCTTGAAAATCATCAAGAACTGTCTCCTATTCCCCATGATATGCATCATCTATCAATTTGGGGATGCCCTCTTGTAACTTGAATCTCCTCGATGCTTCTTCAAAATCCAAATCTCATTAGGAAGGAATGTCTAGGCCTATAAAAATGGGGATACCCTCTTCTTCCTTGGTTACCACAAAGTGATTCATCACGCTCGCTACCTTAATACAAGATGTTAGCTTACGCACTTCGAAATTTCATATCGTGTACCTCATCTTCTTCTCGAGAAGCAATTTCTCCATGTCTCCCTTCACTAGTATGGTTGCAGAAGACCAATTCATCTAAATTTTCCCTCCTAAGTCTCGGCAAAAATTTCTACTCAACAACATTCTAAACGAGGCTGGGATGTCTACTACCAAAATCATCACTGAAACTTTCTTGTCTGGAAATCTAGTGAGAGCCACCTGTGCATATTTGACCTTCCCTACAAGTGAGACCTTTTTTATTCCAAAGAGTAAAAAGAGCCACTAGGTGGAGTCATGGTAAGTTTTAGAGCCTTGGCGACCTTTAAAGGCATCATGTTGTCTGAGGCACTAGAATCTATTATGTAATTATTCAGTACATATTCTCCAACAAGAAGGGATACATATAAAGGTTCAAATTTATCAGTATTTGATGCACTCAGAGAAAGCATGTTATGTGAGGGAGGTGTAGGTGAGTTTGGTAGCATGCCTTTGGAACTAGATGTTACAACATTCGGTGTTAGACTACCACTCCTGATATATCGGATGAACCTCTCAAATTTTTCAGGATGAGTCCACAAATATTCATATTTAGTAGTCTGCACTTTGGCCTTGTTTGCATATTCTATGAAGTCAAAGGGATTAGATGTGGACAAGGGGGTGAAGAAACTATTTTAGAGTCCGGATAGGCTTGGGAGAAAGATTTGATGTCCGAGGAATGGATGGTATTTTGAATGGCACACTAGGAGCTTTCAAGGTATTAGATTTTGTAGGAACAAATTTATATTTAGACTTGGAAGAGACATCGAGAAAGCTTACTTGGGATTACTGGGAGTCTTCTTACTTGCTACAGGGTCTGGATCTAACAATGCAGACTTCATGGAAGATGGAAATGGGGATCCTCGAATGATTATTTTATTTTGTGGATTCGCCATAGGAGGATCTTCAGTCTTATTTTTCTTTATGTAGTGGAAGGAGATTTTCCTTTCTCAGACTAAGAATGAGTGAATACCGCACATGAGAAACTGGGTGCATCTTCTTTTTCTTCTTCATCACATCTAGAATACTCATAGAATCTGATTTGTGTATCATTTTCAAGCTCATCACTTTCTAGGAAATTACCACCTTCACTTTCTTGTTCAATCTCTTCTTCACTTTCTTGAAATCTGCAATTTACATTCACGGGTGGGGCCTCCAAGGTGAGCCTTTGGGGTGCTCCTACAATCTGATTTATGTTGCTTCTTTGAGAAGATACTCGTTCAAATAATTCCCTCTTCAAAGATGCCATCTCATTCACCAAATTTTATAGTGATGGATTGGTTCTCTCATCTCCAGGATGTTGGGTTTTTCCCTTTGATGGATTCTTGATCTTTCCAGAGAGGATGAGATTGTCATCAAGTTCAATGGCCATCCTTTTTTTTCTACAACATTCCTTGGTTGGGCTCTTCATAGCAAAAACCCTACTTCTGATGATTGAGCATTGATGAAGAATCTCTTGACATTGTTTTGAGATGGTGAATCCTCTTCAAGTATCTTATGAAGCAACCATTCAAAACGAGCCACAAAGTCTCTCATGGTTTCATTTTCTCCTTTCCTCATTTGAGCCAACTGCACCAAGAGGTCTTGACAGTATTCAGTTGATTTAAATATTTCCTTGAAGGAAGTCTTGATGTCATCCTAACCAGTGATGGATCGGGCAGGAAGGAGGTAGAACCATTCTGCTGCTTTTTCTTGGAGGGAATCCATGAATAGTCTCACGAAAACATATTCATGTTGGACACCAAGAATTCCACATGATTTTGTGAAAGCAATAATGTGTTCTTTAGGATGTTGTGTGTTGTCACCTTTGAAATTTGGAAAGTTCTTGCGGGAACTTTTTGGTAGATCGTGGAGAGGTGGCTCAAGAGCAAGTGGGCCCATATTCCTTCCCCATGGAACAATGGGTTGAGGTATTTCTTTTTTTGTCTACCATTGTTGTTTCTACTTCTGCTCTTGCTTCTACAAATTCTTCTTCTTTTGGGAGCTCAATGCTCAATGGTGGTTGAAAAATGGGAGAATTTGAAGGGGGAGTATCCACAGGAGTTTTGATAGGATTGCCCGGTGAACTTCGTGAAGATCCAGATGGAGAGGAGGCTTGAGAGAAGAAGTATGGATTATCTCTAATTCATTATTTTGATTTTGTGAAGCCTTGAAATTGAAATCATCAACACCTCTTGACCTGCTCAACCTGGTGTGTCTTCCTTCAGCCAGCTTTTTGAAATTATTGAAGTGGGAATATGAAAAGACACGTGTAGAAATCAGCAGTGTGTCTTTTAGCAATGGACTTTCATGAACTCTTTTTTTCTTTTTCTTTTTCAATATTTGATTTTTTAATATTTTGAGACCTTGTGGTCGTATATGGGTGTAGATGTTGCTAAATCTGCCCCACGGTGGGTGCTAAAAACTATTGGCGAGAAAATTTTTTGGTGGAAAAACTTGTGGATTTCTTGCCAATGCTCTGGGAATCTAAGTCCCTCTACTTAACCGGTGCAACTTCTGTATATGCATGCGCGAGAAAATGTGGATTTTTGTGGTGGCCTTTCGACGGGGATCCAACAGGGGCACTCCACTGACCCTACGGAAAAGCTAGCAATCTCTTTCTAGGGAAGAATTTGTCTGAAAGTGGGAAAGGGAGTGAGAAATGAGATATGGAAACTATTTTTACAGGTAGGAAATTAGATTCCTGCACACATTAGTTAGAAACTTTAACACATGCATTTATGAGAAGAAACAACCCTGCAAATGGAAACAAGACAAGATAAGATTGTGAATTCAAAGTTTCTAAAATGTCCACATCAAAGAGGCTAGAAACTCCTTCTTCATATATTGATGTTGAAACAGAAGTTGTACATAATGTGGGAATGGAATAAATTTGAGAATGGAGGAAATTAGAAGAAAATGGTTATCTCCTTTGCTTTCTCTAAGTATAATGCACTTGTGAGTTCATAAGATCAATTGCCAACCCTTTGAAATGGGAGTGGCTTTACAATTTATAGAATAGAATATGACTCTTCATCTACCCCCCAATGCCTTTTCATATGTCCTCGCACAACTTAAAACTTTTCAACTTCCTAGGAAACTTTTAAGTCCCTTTTTATAACATAAAGGTGACTTAAAGTTATATTATATTTCTAAAGTCACTTAGGTGACTTCAAGGCATATCAAAAAGTGCAAACCCCAATGAAGAATTATAACACTTGAAGGGAGAGAAAATTAGGGGAGAGGGAAGAGAGAGAAGAGGAGAAGAAGTTTCCTATGATGAAATCCAATGGTTTACGTTCAGGAAATCTCTGATGTGATGAAGTTCTGAATGTCCCATTATGACAAAACTGCTCTTTGAGTGTGGCTTACTATTTTTAGTAAATGCTTAGATGGGGGACTTACTATTTTTAGTAAGTGCTCATTTTCACTATTTTTCTGCTCTAGATACTTATTTTGGCCTTTTTGAGATCTTTAGTGCATGCTTCTTTTTCCATAGCCGCTTTTGATGAAGACTTACCGAAAATAGCAAGCATGTATAGGAAAACTTACTATTTTTAGAAAGGGTGTTTCTAATACTCAATTTGTGATGGAACATACATTTTTGAAATCTTCTTTTCGTTATCCTTTGAATTTCACATAGTTTTGCCCACTAGAATGCCTGGAAATAAATTTTGAAATTTTGACCTAGCAGTGGCTTTGGGCACAGAGCTGCCATGGCAGCCATTAATGGAGCTCAAAATTTGTAGGTCTTGTTTTTATCTCCATTTTAAATTAAAAAAACTCCGTTGCGATAGGTTTTATATTTGGAGCTTGCGTGTAAGTGTTTAGCTTGTTTCTATTGCTAGAATGATGGGAAATCCAATGAATGTGAGCCGATGCACAAAGATAGGATTTTGTTGGAGAAAATTATTAGGATTTTGTTGAAGAAAATTATTATAGGCACCATTTGACCTCTTTCTTGTTGCATCTTGATCACCTTGAAAAATTAGGAATTCTGCAAAGATGGCATCTCGATCGATTTGTATCTTTTGAGATATGAAGATTTCTAGATCGGGTGACTTCATGGTTATACTGGAAAAAAACCTTCATTTTCTCCCCATTCTTCATTTCTTTTCACTCCATTTTTCTTTGAGGCCTAAATATTGCTGATTATTCATGTTTTTGATAGTTTAGTGATCATGATGGAGCTATTTTGGATCATTAAATTTGGATTAGGTGTTTGGATGAGCAAGAACATGGCCATGGCGTGGAGAGAATCCGTGAAGGAGAAATGAGGGGGAAGAAATGGCTAAGTGCCAGATTCAAATATTCAAAACTTGCAGATGGAGGGGATGGGAAAATTTTTATGTGACTGATGTCACTGACCTCATGGATGTGGGGGAAATCAATTTACATGGTGGTCAAGGTGATGCCATGTGTCCTCGATCTGACGGCAGGGGGTTTGCTTGAAAAATGCACATGGGAGCTGAAAGTCGGTCACGTGGGTATCCAAATGACTCCCCATAGAATTTGGGCACATTTTTCCATGTATGATGTCCTCCAACTCAGGGACATAAGGGACATCAGTTTCCACGGTGGTCCTGGAGGTGACACGTAGCGCTCGATCCGATGACAGGGAATGAATGCTCCAAAAATGCACCTAGGAGCTGAAAGTTGGTTACGTGGGTGTCCAAATGACTCCCCATAGGGGCTGGGCACATTTTTCCATGTATGATGTCTCCCAACTTAGGGACATAAGGTAAATCAGTTTCCATGGTGTTCATGGAGTTGAGACGTGGCGCCCAATCCAACGACAAGGAATGGATGCTCCAAAAATGCACCTACGGGTTGAACTATCGAGTCTGGAGGTCATATGAGGTTCCAAGAGGTCACATGAGGGTTGGATGAATTTTACAAGGGCTGATGTACCTAACCTTAGGGACGTTAGGGACATGAAATCCCGCTTAGGCTTACGGTGTTGACACGTGTCCTCTTGAAAAATGACTAAGTCTTGAAGCTCGCCTTTGAGAGGGTAACTTGGAATGAAGATAACTTGAGCTCTCGGTTAAATTTCTTGGTGAATTTTTATATGATCTTGACTGGAAATTAAATTTTTAATCCAATGATTGGGGTATCATGTATTTATTCAACCATATGATTCTGAAAAATTGGATTTGTTATTTAAGACTCCACTTCTACTTGATAAAAACTGCCTACCAATCCTATGTGCCAAGGTGTTGTAAAAATATTATTTCACCATAATGTAGGTATTTAAATCCTCTTTCCGGTGATGTTTTTTTACATCTAACTCCATCCAAAGCTCGAGAATCTTCTTCGAAGCCCTACAACTTTTTAGGCCTATGTACTGCCTAGGCTTGTGAACCTGTTTTGACTTAGACTGCTCCAAATATTTCAAAACTACCCTAAACCTTCCAAAATTGTTTCCATGATGTTATAATATCTTTAATTCACCTCCATATTGAATTTTTCCCTTCCTTTTGCTCCAGGTGGTTGATCCTAGTCTGGGAAGGCTAGTGATAGCCGTTTCCAATCTTGCGTAAGAAGATAGTATCTTTTTAGAACTCCCTAAAATCACCTAGGGGGATGAGATTACATTATTAAGGAGGTCATTTTGACTGATTGGACATACCCGGGGTGTCTTGGAATGATGTAACTTGAAAAAATTAACACTAGGGTATCGTTGTTGTACTTGGAAATTGTCAATTTCCTTATTACACATTTGCACGACAACACATCTTTATCATTCCTTATATATTTACCAAATGTTCATAATGGATATATTCCCATGTTCAATTTATTTCCTATAATTTTATAATGGACATCTACCCATTCTATCCATTCTCATACAATGATCATTTTCATTCTTTCTATATTTCTATAATGAGAATGTACATCTCCCCATTGTATTCATTCTCATACAATCATCTTTATCAATCCTTCTATATTTCATAAATGAACTCATCAAGACATATTACCATTCTAATCATATCCTATAATATGAGATTATACTTCTTCCCATTATATTCATTCTCATATAATCATTTTTCTCATTCCTTGTATAATGTAATATGAGAATGTTTTTAATGATATATATTTATTGAAATTATGATATTTAGTTAAAGGTTTTTTTTTCTATTTAGAATAATTAGATATGATGAAAACTATACTTCTAGTTCTAGACAATTAATACTTCCAACTCCAGATTATCAATAATTTTATCTCCGGTTCAACCATAATTCTAGCTTCGGATAATACATAGTTTCAACTCCGAGCATCAATAATTTCAACTTTGGACCATCCATACTTCTAGATCCAGGACCATCAATATTCATTATCATACAATAATCTTGCTCATTCCTTCTATTTTCCCTTTATGATAATGAACATATTCCCATTCGATTCTTTCTCATATAACCATATTTCTCATTCCTACTATATTTCATGAATTCTTATAATGGACATACGCCCATTCCAATCATTTCCTATAATATGAGAATGGACATATGCCAATTCTATTCATTCTCATATAATCATATTTCTCATTCATTCTATATTTAAATTGAATGAGAATGGACATCTTCCCATTCTATTCATTCTCATATAATCATCTTTCTCATTCCTTATGTATTTCTTGAATGTTCAAAATGGACATATTCCCATTCTAATCATATCCTATAATATGAGAATTTATAAATTCCCATTTTATTCATTATCATAAAATCATATTTCTCATTCCTTCTATATCACCTTTCGAGAATGGACATCTTCCCATTCTATTCATTCTCATACAACCATCTTTCAAATTCTGTCTATATTGCCTATAATATGAGATCAAACATCTTCAAATTCTATTAATTATCATACAATCATCATTATCATTCCTTATATATTAACTTTATGAGGATGAAAATATTCCCATTATATTTCTTCTCATACAATCATCTTTTGGATTCCTTCTATATTTCCTCTAATATGAGAAAGGACATCTTCCCATTTTATTGATTTTCATACAATCATCTTTCTCCTTCATTCTATATAATTTTATCGAATGTTCAAAATAAATATATACCCATTCTAATAATTTCTTATATTAATATGAGAAAGGACATATTCCCATTCTATTCATTCTTCCAGCTCTGGGACATTTATACTTCAAGCTCTAGATCATGTATTCATTCTCATTATTTAAAAACTATTTCTCATTCATTCTATATTTAAACTGAATGTAAATGGACATATGCCCATTCTATTCATTCTCATACAATAATCTATATTTCATAAAATTTGAGAATGGACATCTACCCAAAATTCTATTCATTCTCATACAATCATATTTATCATTCCTTCTATATTTCCATTAAGATAATGGATAACTTCCAATTCTATTTATTCTCATATAATCATATAATTCTCATCCCTTCTATATTATATGAATTTTCAGAATGGGAAAATAGAAAAGAATGTAATTATAACATGGTTTCTAAATGATGATTAAAATTGAACCAATTGATTTCAAATGATGACAAAAATAGATGTTACTACTTTATTTGCATGGAATGAAGGTAAGATGATAGTTTGTTGCAATCCACTTCCTCTAATAGGACTACTAGATTCCTATTAAAAGGGATACAATCATACTTCTCCCAAATTATATCTCTAGAATATTTATACTTCCAGATCTATACAAATTGTACTTTTAATTTGTATTTGTAAACTAATTTGTACTTGTAATTTGTATATTCTAAATTGACCCAATGGATTCCAAATGATGATTAAACTAGATACAATGATAAGTAGTAGTGTCATTTCCCACAAGATTATATTTTCTTAACATACCAGTAACATTATTATTGAAATCATTTTTGTGTTTTATTATATGCAAACATGAAGGCCTACTCAGGTAAGGATAAAAATACTTCAAACTTATGAGTGTAAAAATAATAGTCAAGAATGCAATTATAACATGGTTTCCAATTATAATTTTATGAGAATGAATAAAATGGTCATATGTCCACTCTCATTCAGGTTAAATATTGAATGAATGTGAAAGATGATAATAATAATGAAAATTAATTTAAGGGAATATGTTCATTCTCATATTATAGGTAATGGTTAGAATGGGAAAAAGTTCATTGTGAACATTTAGGAAAATTATACATAATGGATGAGAAATATGATTGTATGAGAGTGAATAGTATGGGTAGATTTCCATTATCATAAAGGAAATATAAAAGGAATGAGAGTTAGATTATTGTATGAGAAAAAATAAAAATGGGTAGATGTCCATTCTCATATTATAAGAAATTATTAGAATGGGCATATGCCCATTCTGAACATTCAGGTTATATACAATGAATGAGAAAGATGATTGTATGAGAATGAATAGAAAGAGAAAATGTACATTCTAATAAAGGTAATATAGAAGGAATAAATAAAATGATTGTATGAGAATGAATAGAATTTATAGATTTTCATTATCCTAAAATCAATGTAAAAGGAATGAGAAAGATGATTTTATGAGAATGAATAGAATGGGAAGATGTCCATTCTCATAAAGGAAATATAGAAGGAATAAGAAATATGATTGTATGAGAATGAAAATAATGGGTAGATGTGTATTCTCAAATTTATATGAGAAATGATTATAATGGGGATATATCCATTCTAAAATTTCAAGTAATATAAAAGGAATGGGAAAGATGATTGTAATAATGAGAATGAGTAGAATGGGAAGATGTCCATTCATTCTATTCATTCTCATACAATCATCTTTCAAATTCATTATATGTAACTTGAATGTTTAGAATGGGCATATGCCCATTCTAATCATTTCCTATAATATGAGAATGGAAATCTTCCCATTCTATTCATTCTCATAGAATAATCTAATTCTCATTCCTTCTATAGTTACTTTATGAGAATAGAAATCTACCCATACTATTAATTCTCTTACAATCATATTTCACGTCCATTAAGTATAATTTCCATCAATGTTCAAAATGAACTTATGCCCATTCTAAGTATTACCTATAATATGAGAATGAACATCTTCCCCTTCAATTCATTTTCATTATTATAATCATCTCTCTCATTCATTCAATATTTAACTTGAATGAGAGTGGACATATGACCATTCTATTCATTATTATACAATTATAATTGCAAACCAAGTTAGAATTAAATTATTGTCTATTATTATTGCATTCATAATTTTGAAGTATTTTCTATCCTATCCCGATTAGGAATTCATTTTTGCATATAATAAAACAAAAAAATCTTTCTATAAGAATGTTAGTGGGATGTTAAGAAAATATAATATTGTGGGAAAGGACACTACCACTTATCATTATATCTAGTTTAATCATCATTTGGAATATATTGGGTCAATTTATAAAATACAAGTTACAAGTACAAATTAGTTTACAAATACAAAATAAAAGTACAATTGGTATGAAGCTAGAAGTATAAGTGGTCTAGAGTTGGTAATTGGTAGAAATATGATTGCATCCCTTTTAATAGGATGCTAGTAGTCCTATTAGAGGAAGTGGTTAACAACGAACTATCATATTACCTTCATTCCATGAAAATAATATTGTAACTTATATTTTTTCTCACCATTTGAAATAAATTGGGTCAAGTTTGATAATCATTTAGAAACCATTTTATAATTACATTATTTTTTATTTTTATTACATTCATGATTTTGAAGTATTTTCTATCCTTCCTTGTTTAGGTTTTCATTTTTACAAAAATAAAAAATAACCAAAGCTTTTACCATGGGGAAATGACATTACCGCACATCATTGTATCCAGTTTAATCATCATTCGGAATCAATTGGGTTAATTTAGAATATATAATTCATAACAAATCATAATGGAATTGGAAATAAGAGATGTTATAATCATCACTTCCCTACTAAGATATTTACATTCTTAGATTAGTTTTGAAATACATATTACAACAAGGTTCTTAATCATTTTAATAGTTGAAATGGACTATAGTTTGAAAAGTCTAGAGTTGAAAGTATGAATGGTCCTAATCTAGTAGTTTACATGGTTATGAGCAAGAAGTATAAATGGTGCCAAGATAAAATTTTATATGCTCCAAAGATGGTAGTATGTATGTTTACAGTAACTATAAGTAGTAATGGCATAAAGTTGAACATATGCATTGTCTAGAGCTGAAAGTGTTAATAGTCCGTAAGTGGAAGTATGCATTGTCCTGATCTAGAAGTGTGCATGGAACATATATGGAAGTATACATGGTACAGAGATATAATAATGAATGGTCCGAAGTTGAAACAATCAATGGTCTGAAGCTAAATAAATGGATTTTCGGAGATCAAAGAAAATATAGTACTTTGTACACATATTTTGATCTCAAAAGCTCTAATAGCTTTGACATTAATTTCAAGTTGTTAGTGGTATCAAAATGACTAAATATCTGTTTAAATTTATAATTATAATTCAAATACAAGTTTCTAAAACTAAGATCAAATCTAAATTTCTAGTATAAGATGGTTAACACTATTAATAAGAAGTAAATAATAAGACTGTATGGGTCTTGTTAGCCTCAATTACTTTAACTCATCTCTTGACAAGCATTTTCATCCTTGGTTTCTCTCATGTAATAGACTCAGGTTATATTATTCAAATCTAAATACCAATACTTAAGGCTTGGTTCTCAATGTCATTTATTTTAAGTAATTTCCTTTAACCACTTACGGAACTCATAAATGTTGTTTTCTCTGCTGCTGGCCAAATGTGGTGTTAGAACTAGTAAAAGAGGATGTCTATACAACATTTCAACCAAATCTATTTTTAATTCAATGATAACTTCCACTACAACCTTAGCTCTTCTTCATGACCATTTCAAATTGGGAGGAGATATTGACTCCATTTTTTTCATTGGATAAGATAATGATTCCCATCTACGGCTATAGAATTTTAAGGTCAAACATGATTTTTGGGATAAGAAGATTTTGTATGCCTTTAAGAAAGTCACCAAGCTTGCATCGTATTTTCCTAAAAGGCTTGGAGAATATACCCACCTTATTAACTCTGTAACAAAATCAAATGTTTTTGGATAGTTAGGGTTAATATATAGTCCTGACCTAGACTTCTCCTTCTTCTCAAATTCATTTGTGTGAGTATATCAATTAATTTGATTTTTAATAGGGATAAAAATGCTCTTAGATGGAATTTTCCTACATAAATATTGATCATGAAAGTTGTATCATGGGTTATTAATAATCCATATAGAAATATTTTAGAAAGGATTTTTTTGTTCCTCATTTTCCATCACAAAGGAATCTACAAACTATTTCCTCATTTTCTATATCATAAGAAAGGTCACAAGAAATCTTTAATAGCATCCACCAGAAATATTGTTATAAATTAAATAGAATGTAGAGGGAAGATGGTTTTCTATAAGCCAACACATGATTTCCCATAGAAAATGCCTCTAATATTATCTTTTCATGTTTTTCCTATCTGTCTCCCAAGTTTCCTAGTCTTTTATGATGTTTTTCAAATTCTCTTTAAAATATGGCTATTTTCTACTGCCATTTAAATTATTTTTCTTGGATTGTAGCTTCTCTTTCTAAAAACTATATTACACTATAAGAATGGATCATATATATTTGAGTGGCTACTTATGAGGTCTCCTTTTATGTAGTAGGTGGATTTTGAGTTGTTTGGTCGGCCTCTTCAAAACCTTCCTTTGATTCAACATGTGGTGGACTAAAATGTGTTTGAATAGATTCTATATCAATATATTTCTTTTGGGTGGGTGATGGATTCACCTTTGGTTAAGTAATTTCCTCCATAGTATCTAGATTTTTGAGTGCTTGGATGGACTAATCCTTATCCTTTAATATTTTCTTTAGGAGAAGGATTTATCTCCTATGTTATTCAATAATCCTCTGAGTGTTAGAAAAAGATAACATATATATTAATTATCTACTTTCATTTGGTGGAGATGATAGATTATCAACTTCTTCTTCAATTATTGCGACCTTCCCTTTGTATTTACTTAGATCCCTCAGTGGTGTATTGTTAATAACATCTTCCCTTTCTTTGGGTAGAGTGCTCTACATCACCTCTATTTCATCCCGTGTGCTTTCTAGGATTATAGATGTCATTTATTACTCTTCATTATATTCCTCATGAGAAATGACTCGTGATATTTAAACTTTAAACTTTGGAAACTACAAACCACAATTTTTTTGCTATTCTACATCCAATTATGAAAATGATAGGTTGTGATTTAATGGTGAGTAAAAATGAACTTAGAATGAATTTTGCAGTAAAGGAATAATAAATCAAACACCAAATTTATCTTGGAAACCCCCAAGTTGAGGGAAAACCATCCGGGAAGGGAAATTTCTCTTTCTTCTCAATTTATATCAGTGAATATGAATGAATACAGATTATACCAAGAGGAAAGAAAGTAAAACAATGTATACACTCCCTCTCTTTACTTGGTTACTTTGTTTATAGACCTTTCTTCTACAAAATAAACTCTAGATCCCTTGGTTTCTTGCTCACTTCTTGCATTATGACTTTGATGGTCCATTCCACTTTCTCCCCCTTGTATTTATATTTATTCTCATGTCCTCCCATGCACTAAAGAATGAGAAAGGACACATAGAGGAAGATACACAATAAAGATGCTTTAAATTCGTGACCTTTGGTTGAGTTCTTTTGTTTTTCGTCCATAAGTGACAAAACTACCGATGTCTGTAAAATGGTAGTTATGCAATTGTGGGGCTATGTAACCACCATTATCTCTAGGGGTGGTTACGCATTTGCTGGGTGGTTATGCAACCACCTCTTTACACAAAGGGGTGGTTCTGTAACTTTATAGATAACTTCTCTTTTTTAATCTTTTTCTTCTGGTTCTAGGTGATTTTGATGAAGTATTTTGTTTTCTAGATCCCTATGGATCAAACCTACCCTTATTAGCTAGATTTTTGTCCCAAAAATTCTTAGTGGGGGAGTAGACGAGGAAAAAAACCTTCATTTTCTCCTTTGAGTACTACCACACCTACCTATATATCTTCCCCTTCTCTCCAACCTATCAAGACTCATGTGGACCTTTCCTTGTTTCTATGACCTTCTACATTAGCACTACATTATCCTCCAACTCACCTTGAGAGTACAAGAGACAATATTTTATGGAAGGTAGAAAGCTGTCATCCTTCTTCATCAAGCATGGATGGATCATATAGGTGTAAGTTATCACAATTTATAACTGAGTACATTTGCATGAAGTGTGGAAAGTCAAGTCTGAAGGCATTTTCTCCAACCTGATCAAGTATGGTGAAGGGTCCATACCATAGTGGCTTGATTTTTCTTGCTTGACCTTGAAGTATCTCCTTACTCAAGTAAAGAAAATTCTGTCTCCAACATGAAGCTTGTGTTCCCTTTGATGTTGATCATGCCTAGCTTTGTACTTGGCCTGAGATTTATCCAATTGTTCTTTTACCTTGAGATGGATTTTATTTTATCCTCTCAATGAATTATGTTGCTCGAGTCACCTTCGAATCATGGATCTATTCCTCTTCCTAGTGCCTAACTACTATGTCTAGTTGATTAGTCGGTAGATATCCTAAGCATGCTTCAAACGGTGACTGAAAATTGGATGTGTGTACTTCTGGTTATAGTAATGTTAAATGTAGGCTAAGGAATCATCCCAATTCCATGGATATTTATTGTTATACCCTTTGATTAGATGCATCAAAGTCTTATTCAATATACTGTTTTCCCATATGTCTATGGGTGGAAGTCTATGCTTCTTTATAACTTGGTATCCCTTTGATCCCACCACGTAGTCCAAAAATTCCCCAAGAACCTAGAATCTCTATCAGAAACAATAGACTTTGGCAAGCCAAAATGCACCCATACATTAGCAAAGAAAAGTTTAGCTGCCTCATATGCTTTTATTGTCTTTTTACACGCCATAAGAACATAATTTTTCTAAATATTTCAATAAAAATTATAGATAATCATGGCCATGTTTAGACATCGGTCATCCTCCTATTAAATCCATATAAATTTCCTACCAAGGATGAGTAGGTACTTGGTAAAGGCATATAAAAACCTCCCTTCCTAATCTTAGGCTTGCTTGTATAAAAAATTTTACATCCTCTTATAAATTTTGATACTTATTCTTGCATATTGGGCCAATACATGTACCTTTGCAAGTGGGCCATGGTTTTACCAACACCAAAATGGCTGGATACTTTCAAAGTATGTGCTTCCCTCATCAATAGAAGTCTCTCCTCTTTTGGCACATAAAGTTTCCCCCATTGGTAGAACATCCCATCTTTGATATAACAGTCTTAAATCCACATATTTTCATCCCCTTTGGACTGCAACTGCAGATATGTCACCCCAAATTCTTTATCTTGAATGTATGCTTCTTAGTAATCTTCCTTCGTGAAGGGCTAAAAACAAGATATAGTTTCCAAAATTGATATTTTCTCCTATGTGGGAAGCCTAGACAACATATCTACCACTACATTTGTGCTACCCTTATTGTACTTGATCACTAAATGGAAATGCTAAAGGAATCCCATCCATTTGTAGTGCCTTACCTGCTGTAATTTATATTGTGCTTGTAAAGACTAGAGAAGTTTGTGGTCGAGTGTGCATAATAGTTTCTTTACTGAAACAAATAATGTTTCCATTTTTAATTTCTAGAACTAGTGCATACATTTCCTTATCATATATTGAATATCCTGTAACTACTAAACTAAATTGTTTAGAATGATAGCACATGGGTTTACCTCACCAAGCAACATTACTCCCATAGAATAATCACTGACATTTGTCTCTACTTCAAAAGGCTGCAAATTAGGAAGGGCAACTACTAGAGAATGACTAATATTTTATTTCAACAACATAAAATCCATATCTTGTTCCTTACCCCAGTCAAATCCCTTACTCTTTTTGCGGATGCTATGTGTAGACATGATGTAATAGTAGAGAATCCTGAAATGAACTTCCTCATGTACTATCTGCTCCCCAAAACTCTAGTCTTTGTGGATCCTATTGGTGTTGGCAAGTTGGTGATGGATTCCACCTTCCTTGGATCCACTCGTATCTCTCCTCCTCCAACCACATGCCCCGGATACATAGCAGATGTTTCTCCTTGAGAGCTTGCAAGAATTTATGCAAATGTGTTAGATGTTCCTCCCATGTGCCACTAAAAATCATAATATCATCAAAATATATAATGACACATGAATCTATGAATTACCAAAATACATCATTCATTAGTCTCATAAATGTAGCGGGTGCATTACATAAACCAAATTGAAGTACTAACCACTTATAACAACCATGTTTTGTTTTGAAGGAAGTATTCCATATATCTTCCTCCTTCATCTTGACTGGTGATAACCTCGACCTCAGATCTAACTTCATGATGAAATTTGGATGCTGAAGCTTGTCTAAGAGGTCATATATGCGGGAAAGTGGATACTGTTCTTTATGTTAATCTTGTTCACAACATGGTAGTCGATGCACATTCTCCATGACCCATCCTTATTTGGCACCATCATGATAGGAGAACCACATGGTAAGGTGCTCAAACATATTAAAATTTGGTCTATCAGCTCTTGGAGTTATTTCTTTATACTGTACTCTCCAAGAAGGACTACCTATACAATCCGATGTTTGGTAGAGTGGCTTACGGAAAGAGCTGAATCTCATTCTCTCCTCTCTGTTTTGGTGGTAACCCACCACGAGTCTGGAAAACTTCCTAAAAATCTTGAATAATATTATCCAAATAATTCTTTCCATTGTTATAAAAATCTGAATTCTCTATCTGTCTTGCTTATCCTATAATAATAAAAGTAAAGAAAATTGATTATGATTTTCCTGAATAAGTCTTTTTCTTGGTTAGTACTTACCATAGAAATCTTTGTCTTCCCTTTGGTGTACTTGGATGTTGTAATTGATTCCATCCTTGACCTATCTCGTATCCGTTCTCCTCCTTGTCAATATGGTATCCCCGATATACAAGTATGGTTTTTGAAAACAACATCAAATGCATCAAGTGGAATTACACCATCTTCAACACATCTATATACCGAGAATTCATCCCAAACATGAACTTGCATCTTCTTATTACTGTATGTTTACACCCTTCTTCACCCATCCCAAAGGATATGGATGTGGATGCTCCTATGTTTTATGACCAATATTCTTTAAAACCACATCATAAATCAAGTTATACGAGAACCCATATTAACCAAAGAATTTACCTTAGTTCTCCTGATTTGGATTTTGATCCGGAATAGTTTACTCATATCTTGTTCCTCCTCATGGTTGTTCATGTTGGTATCCATGTATCTAATCCTCTTGTATACATATGAATCATCCTCTATTTCTACCTCTCTATATGTCTTTACAATTTTCATGTATTTTTGAAATCCTTGGTTTGGTTCTTTGGATGTAGCTCCGGATGTAACTTCCAAAATGCAGCTTGAGTATGACCATTGATATCACAATTCTTACAAAAATTCTTGGAATCTTTACAATTATTCAAAGTAGTGGCGGTTTATTTACCTTTCCCTTCTCTGTTAATTATTTGTCCCTGCTCTATCTTTTCTTGATTTTATAACTGTTTTGGCCTTGATTCTGCTTCTCCTTGCTTCCTTTTATCATCTATGTAGTATGCTTGTACACAAGATTCATTGATATATTTGGGCTTCATGGAGATGACATTCCTTTGAAGGTGAGTGTGAAGTCCTCCCAAATACTTGGTCAAAATATCCTCATCCTCTAAGTCCATATTAAGCAACATGGCTTGTCTCTGAAACTCCATAGTATAATCCTGCACACTTTGATCACTACCTTGTCTAAATTATTTCCATTTAATCATCTAATTAGTCTTATGGACAATAGGATAAATTTTAGCTCTAAGAAATTTCTTAAATTATTCCCAAGATCTTACAATAGGATGTTTCTTATTTTTAGAAGTGGTTAGATGGGTTTCCCACAAAACTAGAGAACGTCCTTCCATTTTGAGACATGAAAGGTGATCCTTTGTGCCTTAGTAACATCATGAACACTAAAGTAAACTTCCAATTGTTTTAACCATTTATCTAATAATTATGCATCTACTTGTCCTTCAAATCTCTTAATTTCAACCTTAGTTTCAACTTTAAATGGAGCATGATCAGATTTTACCTTCTCTTTTACAACTCGAGTTTCTTCTTCACACTCTTCTACATCTTCCTCTCCTTTTGGCCAAAGCTCGAACCACTAACTTTTGAAAGTTATAAACCAAAAATTTATTGTTGTTCTACTTCAAATTATGAAAATGAAAGATTTTGAATTAATTGTGAGTAAAACTAAACTTAAAATGAATTTTGTAGCAAAAAAATAACAAATTAAACACCAAATTTATCTTGGAAACCCCCAAGTTGAGGAAATACCATCCGAGAAGGGAACTTTCTCTTTATTCCAAAATTTTACTGGCCAATATGAATGAATAAAGATTACAACAAGAGGAAAGGAAGTAAAATAATGTATACACTTTCTCTCTTTACTTGGTTGCTCTATTTCTACACCTTTCTTCTAAAAATTCTACTCTAGCTCCCTGGTTTCTTGCCCACTTCTTGCATAAAGAATTTGATGATCCATTACATGTGCTTCCTCTTGTATTTATAGGTTTTCTCATGTCCTCTTGGGCACTAGATAATGAGAAAGGACACATAGAGGAAGAGACATGGTCTAGAAGCTTTAAATCCACTACCGTTTGTAGAGTTCTTTTTATTTTTTTCCATAATTAACGAAACCATGGGTGTCTATAGACTGAAGGTTACGCAACTGTTAGGGTGCTTACATAACTTTCATTCCATGAAAGGGTGGTTACACAACCACCTCTTTGCCTGAGAGGGTTAGATCTATAATTTTATAGATAGCTTCTCTTTTTCTATCTTTTTTTTTTAGGTTCGGGAGATTCGATGAAGTATTGTCTTTTCTAGATCCCTATGGATCAAATCTCCTTATTCTTATTTTTGTTATCTGTATTTAAGGATTTTCCTCCTCATAATATCCCCTAGATATAACTAAATGAAAGAATGGTTGAAATAAATTTTCCTTTTCTCGAAAGGATCTGCTGCGATTTATTCCTCATTTTCTTGTGTATGATCCTTAGTTGGCATACGTAGGAATGAGTTTAAAATTTTATATAATAAAGAAATTTTATTTCATCCTCCCCTTTTTCTATTCTAGAAAAGGGTGTTTGAAAATCAATTGTATCATCTCATGATATCTCAATCCTTTTTTAATCTTATTGATACCTTTGAGATATAAAATGAGTTACTGATTGATACAAAAATAGAGGAGGCTAAAAGGATTTTGTTTACCCTTTTTGAGATGGATCATCATTTTCATGTAACTCCCTAAAACAATCCCAAACTGACCATCACAGGAAAAATACGTCATGATCCAAAGGGGCACCTTGTCTTAGGGTTTAGGTAGGGTTTACCTACGATTCCATTTTCTTACCATGGTGGTCACATACTATATCTAATTTTACATTATCTACTGAAAAATATTTGCAAGAGATGAGTATGATAGTTTTTAACCAAAAAAATCTTCCCATGTGCTTTAAGTTTTAAATGTGCAATAATATTAATAATCACGGTGATTTTGACTCCTTTAACAATATTATGGTTAGTTTTAAGGTTCAAAGTAAATTCCTCTACCAATTACAAGTTATAACCCTCAAATTTATTCAAAAACTCCATCCACCCATCTATCTTAAAAACAAATAATATTTCCCCATCTTTTAATAATTCCTTTATTGATTTAGGATCTGATTTATTCTTAAACCCCATATTTCACTAGACACGACTTCTAGAAATTATATGTAAAATTACTTAAATGTAATAATATTTATCATAACAAATTTTCATTTTCATTTTCTTTTTTATATTTGAACATTTTAACTACTCTTAATATAGGAGATATACTTAATAACATGAGTAATTTATCAATTGATATATAAATGTTGTGTTATATATTTATTACTATGTTAATAGTATATTAATAGATCTAATCAAATAAATCAATATAATGTCTTCTTATAAATACATTCTCAAGTGTTACAATTTTTTCCAAGATCAGCATCGGATCAAATACAAATAGATGGGTAGTCTCTTTACAAGTCATGGGTATCCATTCTTCTTTATCCTTTGTCCTTTCAAAATGGGTATATATTCATAATCTTATAACACATGGGTACCCATGCAAGGGATCCAAGCATATGGATTATCTTTGTATGGTTAGATTAAGTCAAATTAGTTTCCATTCATAGTAAAAATTTCTTCTCCAATTCCTTATAATAGATAATTAGGAGGGTCCAGTTCATCACAACTGGAAAGTAACTTCTTATCTCTCTTCCATACTAAATATTAGATATATTAGTTTACTAAGAACTTAATAATATGATTATGATTATTGTTCAATCTATATTATAGCTACCTAGAAAAATTTATATGAAAATGTTGTAACTTTGGAGAGGAGTTTACCTTGTAAAGAAAATATATCATAAATTTGGTCAAACTTATTTTTCTTTACCTTGTAAAGAAAATATATCATATAACTATTCAAACTCATTAGCACATTATTTTGATGGCAACACAATTGTATTTCCATAGTTCTTTGAATAACTTGGGTTTCACATCCTCATGATTAAAATATAAATTGACAAGAATCCAATTATAACATGGATTCCAAATGATGATTAAACTTGACCTTATGGATTCCAAATGACAGTTAAACTAGACACAATGTTAAGGGGTCAGTTCTATAGCTCTTCATCATTATTTTGGTTACAATCCATAGTTATAGCTCTGCACCATTCATACTTGCATCTCTAGACCATTTATACATACAACTCCGCACCATGCATACTTGTATCTCCCATCGACCATTCATACATCCAACTTTGGACAACCCATACTTTTAAACCCAAATTTTTTTACCTGTGGTTAATTATTATTGTGTACTAATATTAAAACAAGATTTGTATTAGATTATAGTTTGAAAAGAAAGGACCACAAATAAAAATACGAAGACAGGATGTATCTATTAGAATACAATGCATTCCTTATTCGATATTTAAAAAGTAAAAGAAGTAATTAATATGAAACCTACACACTTTGTTATGAAAAATAAGAAAATAAGACATTATAGCATAACTCAATTAGTAAAATAAGAAAATAGAATAAATCATAGATGGAGCAGAAAAATATATGGCCACTTTGTACACGCCTGAAATTGGATGCACTACATTATCGATAATGGTTAGAAAATTCCCCAATGATGATTCAAGTCCTTTCAAGAATATGTTTGAGCTCCAAAACCCATTCACAGTGTATGTTTTTAGCCTAGACATCTTTATTTAGCCTTCCCACACCTTTTTCCAACTTTCGCTTCGTTCGCACATGTTTTGGCCTTTAGTGCTAGGACCACTTCCTAGGAAAGGTGACGGTCCTGAGACCGCTTCCTGCAAGAGTGGAGGTCATGACCGAATTTTCTAGATTCCGTCATGTGTGTTTTTAACATGTGACAATTCACTTAACTTCAATTTTAGCATGCATTTGTGGGCCAAGTTGTCTAAAAATATTTTTGATTGCTTGGTTCACCTTCCATATTCTATTTTTGCATGTGCTTTAGTTATTTGGAACTACCTCTTCTTGCCTTGTGCATGAAGGCACATCCCAGCCCCAATTCTTATATATTTCATGCTTGTATTCGAGAAAAGGCCCGAGAAATTATGTATCTTGCATTGTATTTTTGCCACGATCTTGCTAGGAATTACATAGCCAAGTTCAAATCTCTTGTGCTGTCTCTCTTCTACTTACATTACATCCATACTGCCTTCAAGCTGCCATTGCTCAAGCACCATCCTCCTTCCGATGTTCTTGCATTCCCAATCCCTTGGAATCATATGAACACTTGGAGAAAGAAAGGAACAAACTAAGGGGATAGATATAGATATAACCAGATTTTCCAAAGCTCTTGCTTATCCAGGTTGGAATTGTGTGTTTGTTTTCTTTATTTGTTAAATTGTCAATTTCAAATCACTAGTTTCAATTGCATATCAAATAGAGTAGTAAAATTGTTCATTTCAATAGGTTAGGCAATTACAAGTAGATCAAATCATTAGAAAGTTTTCTCTTTAACATTACCAGGGAAGTTGTGGGGAACAATATCTCTTTCAGGGTCATGATTTGTTCTTCACCTCTGAGGTAGGGTTTGAAGGGTTTTGATTGGATTAGGTTATTTTTTAGATTAGATTCATATATTTGCACAAGTAACCAACTACATCTGGTTGATTACTTGTCTTTATTTTATTTATTAGATTAGAATGCATTGCTTAAAAACTAGAAAAGATAAAAAATATTTCCTTTGATAGATTAGTTTTATTTTTATTACTTTGTTCTGATATATTGTGAAAACTCCAAAAACATAGATTAGATTTCCTTTAGTATTTAGTTTACTTATTAGAATAATTTCATTTCATTATGTATGACCATCAATGTCCACAACAAGAAAATATGTATAGTTGTGATCCCTTGGTCCCACAACCCAATGGGCGTAATTGATAAGCGACATTAATACAAGTTTACGATTGAAATTCTTATGCACACCTACAAATTTTGTTGATAAAATAGAACAAATAAATATCTTTGAACATTGCTAGTAATCAAGCCTATGATTATTGGAATGCTCCTGGAAACAGGTTTGATTACGCACATGACCATATAAGGGCCACAACCTCCATGAGTCTTTGGTTGTGATCCTCAAGTCCCACAACCCAACGGGCCTACTAACCAATTAGACATTGACACTAGTTTACGTACACTAGTATTCAAATCTTTAGCTCTTCCACCAGATATTATTGCACAACTTTCCTATCGACTATAGCAGCCAATCGAGGCTAAGACTTTTGGACTACACTAAAAATTTCCCGTAGTCCCTGTGGCTCCACTACGTCTCTTTTTTCACTTCCATGACATTTTCAAGAAATCCATATGAGGCACTCACATGTCATTCTCCATGTGTTAAAAAACCAATAAATAAAACTTGGTAGAGATTGATATTAATTGGAGTCTACGAGCCACTATTATATCGAGACGATCGATCCATCACACCACTTCATATTGGGAGAACATTCTTGTCTTTAGACTTGTAGATCCTGATATTGCGTGTTGAAGACATAAGATTACCCAATTATCTTGATCACTTTGTCACCACACTCACATTCACATTCATTATACATTGGTTGTCTCCGCATGACCTCGAGAGGTTAGGTGCAAAGAAGGTCACATGCTGATTTTCTATTGTACAACCACCCTAAACATAGGACACCCTTACACTATAAACAAAAGACCCAAACCCTATTTGTGTAATAACTAATAGATAATTAAGGTAAGAAGAAAATTTCTTGTTAAGCTGCTTCCTTCAAAAGGAATTATAGCCACGTATAAGAGTTAAAGGATTGTAACAATAATCCCATGATGAGTAAAACTATCACTATTTCCAACTATCTCCCAGTAGGGTAACAACACACAACAAAAAGTTTGACAAAAAAGTAAACACCATGTATGGAGAAGTAAAAATCATGGCCACACTAAACATGATAGAATAAAACCCTAAATGTCTAATAATTAGTAGGGAATGAAGGTAAGAAGAAAATTTCTTATTAGTTACTTCCTTCAAAAGGAATTCCAACTACCTATAAGTGTAAGGCTTGTCACTATTTATAGCTATCTCCTATTACATATATATATCTCTGTTATGGTAACAACATTGAACAATATATATTGATGAAAAAATATTCAACTAGGGTTTCCGATTTATCCCTACATAAATAATCTATCACTATTTCCTTATCGAATGAAAATTGATAAGGAAATCAATCATTATTTTAATTTATCTTTGTGCTACGACTATATCCCTGTTATGGTAACGAAAATGAAAAAAATGTCGAAGGAAAATCAAACAACTAGGGTTTCATATTTCTCCCTACATCAAGAATCTATCACTATTTCCAAGTCTAAATGAAAATTGACAAGTAAATTTTTAGTTTCTAGCTATCTCCCTTCTACGGTAACGGTGTTCAATAAGAGTTGGAGAAAAGAAAATGTATAGCATATTAGTTCTGACAAAAATATTATTCCTCATGAATTATATAATGGATTCTAAATGATGATTAAAATAAACACTATGAATTCCAAATGATGAATAAAATGTCTAAATTGATAAGGAGTTGGGTCCATGTACCCCCTATGATTATATTTTTAAAATATCCCACGAATGACATATTATACTAAGCATTGGTTATGTTTTATTTCTATGCAAACATGGAATTAGATTAATGTGTAAGGTTTGAAAATAATTCAAAATTATAGTTAATTTTTAGTTGATTATGGATAAAGCAGACCATTATGTGTGTGTGGCCAACTTCATCATGATAGTATTTATATTATTTTCAAAAAAATTAATTATAGAATTTGTTATATCTCAAAACATATGCACCAAAATTTCTACCTTATTTATAGATTTTTTTCAAATAACACCATTTCACTCCAAAACAAAAATTCAAAATTTACATGGTTACCCTCTTTGGTGTAATTTGTAACTAATATGCTATGTACATACATATTTGTTATGATTATACATGCACTTTGTTTTTAAATCTATTTTTAGATATGGTTTTATAGATTTTATTCAATGATATGAACTTTATTCTTTTATGTTGTTACAACATAAATGTCTCTTACGTTTGTAGAGGATGATCATGTGGATTTTTCTTAAAAGGAACTAAAGTTGTAGAGGGCAGATTATTGGGAGAAAATGCAACCGAGGTGAAGGTAGTGAATATTGGCTTCCAAAGATAACATATTGGGAAAATGTTTTGCATGCTTTGGATAGACCATTTGTAAATTGTAGTAGGAGGTCAAATGTTTATTATTGGCCACAAAAAAACACATGTAAAAGACATATACATGACCAAATAGTAAGAACCACACATATTCACATAGAATACTATATTAGTCAACACATTCCAAAGTAATAATGATATTTGTACGTTACGCGTGTTTGTGGAATATCTAAAAAAATTCAATCCCTTTGAAGGATGTGTTCAAGGGACATATGCTTCTTATACGACCAACAAATGATGGTGAAAATTCATGGATGGGGATATTTTACTCAAAGGAGTACTAGGTGTGTTCATGGTAAACTTGTAATGCTAATTAATATAGACTAACACCTAGTAGTCTAAAAGCAAAGAAAATATAATAAGAACCATCAAGATAAGAGCTTGTGGAAAACAACTTGTACTTTGCATAAAAATATAAATCCATTAAATACCAAGCCATTCCTACTCTTTTAGATTGCTACCTAATGAATGAACCTAATTAGATCACCTAGTAATCAAATTGGTGTTGTTTGTTCAAGAATTGAAGATGAGATCTCACCAAGAAATGGCTACAAGGCCATTTTTGGATCTTCCCATGCTCTTCAATTTGGGATAATGGATGCAAGATGGATAATATATATCCTATAATGGAGAATGGCTCAAATTAAAATGCCTATAGATTACAATAGAGAAAATAATGTGCAAGAAGAAAGGTAAGGAGGAGGGTTCCTTATATAACCCTCATGTTGGAAAGATTTTTGCAACTTGGTGTATATGGGATAAGGGAAAAGTAAGATTAGGTATGGATAAGGTTGCTTTAGATAAGGTATCCTTTATGTAGAAGAGTTTAATTTTTCATTAGCAACTTATGGGAGTTGGGGAATGTTTTAGTTAATCAGGTTCTATTAATTAATAGGTAGATGTAAGATCATAGAAGTTGATTAGAGGATAATTAGTATGATTAGGGGATATAAGAGAGGAAATTGATCTAATAAACAAAGATTTATTGAATTATTGTTATGAGCATAATTAATTAATAATAATTAATGAACCCAAGTAAAAGCGGACATTTATTAACAAAAGGTTGTTAATCGATAGCTTGAGTGATAGGAAGGATAATTAATTAGCAAAATGTAATTAATTAACAAGAATAAAGGGAAAATGGTGGTTTATTGATGAAGTGTCGTCAATTGACCAAAAGAGAGTGAAGATCGTGGTTAATTAGCAAAGTTTCGTTAATTGACCCAATGAGAGGAGAAGAGGTGTTTATTTGATGAAGTGTCGTCAAATGTTAGAATGGCAAGAAAGTGAATAGTCAATGCAATTTAAGTATTAAAATTTCTTTATCGAATTCTAGGTGTCTACAGTTTCCCCTCTTTGGGGTGACGTAAGTAACTTTACTTCAAAGATAGTAGACAAGTACGAGACATGTGGATTATGAAGAGAGAACAAAAAAATTAGTAGAATGAAGGATTCCCCCTCGAGTGTCGATGGGGTAATGAAAGTGGTTGATCGATGATAAAAAAAGATGAAGAAAATTGATAGAAGAAACGTGAGGTGGGAGGGTGGGATAAAAGATGATCCCTATTGCCTAATGATGTGCAAGAATAGTGCTGACAAAAGAAAACAATAATGAATAAATATGAAGATGAAAAGAATGGAAATAGATTTCATCCAATTGATGTAAAAAAATTAATTTCATCATATTTCTTGTTGATATATGTCATCGATCCTTATGAAAATAAATGCATACAAAAAAAGAGTATAATAAGATAAAAATCTATAATACAAGATTTTGTTCATTGCTTAAACACTAACTCATTGCAACATACATAATGTAATGCAATACGATAAAGTAAAAAAATCTATCCTGGCACTCAAACAAGGAAAAAAACATATACTCAAACAAACAACGTTCAAGATGGTTGCACAAATTTTTTTGTTATCAAACTTCAATTTTGACTTGTGTGAATTAATGAAAAGGGTTAAGAATGGCACCCAAGAAAGGATACATGCGAGGTGAATAAGTGAAGGATGTATAAGTCCCATGAAAAAGAAATCGTGCCCTATGAAACTGCCCCAAGCAACACCTTTTTGCTAGGGAAGATACATATAACAACCAAACCAACTTTTGTTGATGGAGGGTAGATCCAAATGATCCAGACAAGAACAAGTGAGAATCAAATAAATATGTTTCTTAGGAAAATTTATGATGTTTGAGTACAATGCATTTGATAGAGGTTTTAGATGTGTGCATGTCGTTTACCATTTTTTTGAAAAAAATTGATTTTTACATTTTTTGGATTTTTAAACAATTGTTAGATTTTTTGAATATTTATCATTTTTTTGGATTTTGTTTATTGTTTTACTTTTTTATTTTGTGATGATTTACCAATGTTTTGGAATTTTTGATTGTTTTGAGATCTCTAGGATTTTTGGAAGTTATTCGAAGCTATGTACAAGAAAATGAAGATGTAAAGATGCCCCCAATGAGAGGTGAGAATGTAAAAGGGAAAATATTTATGCATATATACAAGAAGAAGATATGATGGATTAAGGCCAGTAGGGTTAGGTTCAACAAGATGATGAAATCAAGACAATGAAGAGATAAGGAGGAGAGAGCATGCCACCAATGTAAGTTGGCCAAGAAAGATATGATATAAAAGAAGTAGAAGATTGATTTATTAAAAGGGGACAGAGGTTCCCATAAACATGATAAAAATGAAATCGTATAAACATGGATGTTTTGAATGAAGAAAGCAGAACATAAAATGTTATAAAAGGATATGGAAAATGTAACTAGAAGATTGGTGATGCAAAGGTGATTAGCCCAAGGCACAAATCATAAGACAAAATACAGACTAAAACAAGAGTTTGAACAAGGTCCAAACAAAGACAATTGGTAACATACTAATCTTGTTTTCTCATATAGATCTAGTGTGTGCACGTGGAAATGAGTTACTTCTCGAAGTGAATATTTGATAGGCAGAAAGTGAGGAAACACTATCCAATGTGTAAGAATGATTTATTTTGATAGGTGATTTGTGAATGGAGGGTGGAAGGAGAGCCATACATTGGTCCATTTCCATCCAAGATTCCATAGCCATGAAGGAGATGCATCTTATTATAGTCGTAGCATTTCTCAAGCTGCCACTAGACATCTATAGCCCCGATCGATATATTGAAATAAACCAAGGGAGAGTTATATATTGATTTGATTTTTGATTTTGATTTTTTGATTGATTTGTTTTCTTTCTGAAAAATATTTCAGCTCTCTTGATTTTTTGATAAGGTGTTAAGAACCACAGATGGCTTGATGGAAGGATGTGGAATTTATTGTGATGACAAAAATGGCTAGTATCAATAAATACACCCAAATGTTCTTCGCAACAAGTTCATTAGATGTAGATAGTGATAGTCGTTATTTTATTTTACCAAGGTGATGAAAGACCAAGGTATAACAAATACCATATAGATAAATTTCGCACAATGAGGATGATTAGACTAACCAAAAGAGCACCGAAGGGATGAAAATGGTGGGTGACTTGTAGAGGAATGCAAAGAAAGGAAATAATGAACATCCATGTATATGCAATACCTAATTATAATGTTTGATCCTTGTACATTTTCTTTCTTGGTAATGTTTTAATGTTTTCTCATTTTTATATATTTTTTAAGTATTTTAGATTTTTATAGTTTTGTGAAGGGAAAAATGTGAAGGAAGAAAATGGTTAAGATGAATGATTCGGAAGTTGGGACCAAAAATAATGTTTTCAATTTATTTTATAAGGGAAAATATAAGTTTTTTCTTATCAAGAGTAATATTATATCCAATATCGATGACCATAGTGAGATCATATTCAATATGTGACTATGAATTATATATCAACATGGATTTTGTATGTGGGATCTTGAGTTACCTATCCATAGGTTTTTACACTTGTTGCCTTACTTGATGGTTCCATTGGTGTGCATTCTTGAATCACAATTGATTTTTAACTATATAGTTTTTTCAATTGTTGGGAGATTTAGAACTCTTCAAAGTTTTGATCTTAGTTTGATGAAGAAACTGTTTGGGTTTCATATAAGCTAATGTGTGATTTATCTAATCTCGAGAAGTGGGAGAAGAAAGTTGATGTTTATAATTGATGAGAGAAACATTAGGGATGATGGCGGGCTTGACACAATTTTTGATAGAAGGATGATATGATGGATGAAGAGGATATCATTCATGAATTGAGGAGGATGGACTACCGGGAGGTGAGCCACGAGAAAAAGATGAAGTTCTACTAGGATGTGGCCTAAGAATGGAAGAGAATGGGTTACTAGGAGATGAGCCATAGATATAAGATGAAGGGCTACTAGGATGTGGCCCAAGAATAGAAGATGAGGGGTACAAGGACATGGTACTAGAATAAAAGATAAGGGGTTAATAGGATGTTGCCCAAGAATAGAGGATAATGACCTACTTGAAGGTGACCCCCAAATAGAAGATGAAAGGATACAAGGAGGTGGCCCACATATAAAAGAAGATGATGAGCTACTTGGAGGTGACCCACGACGAGAGCTTGATTGAGGAATTATGATATGTAAAGAATGATGGGATGATGAGAAGACATACCAAGGATCAATGAAAGACCCAGGAGTTTCTCCATATACCGAGGAATGTGAATATGTAAGAATAAGAGGAGGATCAAGTTTGATGATCTTAGGATATTCCTCTATTTTTTGATAAAAAGGAATCAACTTCCTCCCCATGATACGTGAACGCATCAAGGTCAAAGGAGAATCCTTGCTCATGATACTCTAGAGGAATGTCATCATGTAGCCCCATGAGTTCTTTTATTTCTTCTTCATTCTAAAAGAAATTGATCAATATGGGTCGTTGTTGGGTGATGATAGCTGGTTTATTAGAAGAAAGGTGTCCAATGGTGTGGAAGATTTAAAAGATGACGAATCAAGAGACAAAGTAGATTTGGATCGAGATGTCTCATGAGTGGAAGAATATGTAGATATTTAATTGGTTGGTATTGGTTTTCTTAGAAGATGCCGTAGTGCAAGTAGAAAAAGAGGATCATGTAGCGATGAAGTGGATTGTAACGTAGGGGTTGACTTAGATGATTGATAAAAGGAATTTTGAGTCGCATGAGATCTTTGAAGGAGGAAGAGATCATTGAGGTGACTGATAAAGGGGTCATACAAAGAAAGGGGGACCACAAATTAAGAGTTGAATTATATGTTTGATTGGAGAAACTTAGAGTCATACGAATCTTTAAAGGATGAAGACTTTGTTTATATGGTGATAAAGGGTGTCTGCGAAGAAAGAGAGGACCGTGACTCAAAACTAAAATTAGAATAATGATGGGGAGAATTTGTGGCAATAAAAATAATTAGAGGAGAAAAATGTTTTTAGGTGATTGGTTATTCCTTAGAAGAAAGTCAATTGGATGAGTCTCGGGAGATTGAGGGGAATCGAATAATAGTTTGGATTAGTATAATTAGGATATTAAGAGGAATCGAGAAGAATATTTTGGATTTGAATATTCATAATATTGAGAGGAATCAAAATAATACTTTTGATTAGAATCATTGAATCATGCCACCAACTATGGGATAAAGGTTAGGAAAGAGGTAACTAAATGGGTTCCCTAGCATGAAGAACTAAACAAAGTTTAATCATGATGGGTGTATTTTTATGTGAGTGCCTAAACCTAGGTTGTCTATTGTTGTAAGTGTGAGAAACCATGTGATATCCAGTCATTGTTGGCATCGTTGGGTCCAAATGCCTAAACCTAGATAGTGTGATTGAACCCCTTCAAAGGGAAGGAAGTTCCATGTTGATTTAGGCAACATAATGGAAACCAAGTAGACATTTTTTAAGCATGGATATGCTCATGTGATTTTTCAAAGGGGATCCAAGGAAAATAGAGATCGTGATGATAAAAATTTGACAATCCAACTAGGTTTGGACAACAAGCTACAAGTGTAATTTTCAAAATGGTTGATCAAAATTTAGCAATATAATGGCTGCAAAGGAAATTTTTCCAATGTTCATATTGTCTTAAAAGTTTCTTGATAGGAATTTTTTTTGCTAAGGTTTTAAAAATGAGTACAAGGATGAAAACAAACTTAGGAAAACAAGAACAATGTAATAATCTATGAAGGTTTCTATGAATGTCAAACAATGGCCAAAGAATGTCCAATGGAAAAGAATACAAAACCAAATGATCAAGGATCAAAAGGATTTTCCTAGGAAACAAGTCTACAAGATTGAAGATCATAAGGAACAATCACACAAGTTAAAAAAACACATCCAATCTACAAGAAGCTACTCCCTATGTAAATGTGTCTCAAATGGTAGTTTGATGCAAGATGATCAACACAATGTCAACACTTAAGTCAAGTTTAAAATAAACAAGACATAATTATTAACAAGGGGTTGAAGTGACTTCCAATGCAAAGTATATTATAACCAATCTAGATATAAATAAGGTCTAAATCCCAAAATGTGGAAGTTACAAATACGAGCAACACAACAATACCACTTTGATATGTTAATCAAGCTTTGCGGAAAATAAAGATACTAGTATCAAAATAATATAGATACTGAGTGTGAAAAACATAACAAAAAAACTATTTAAGGTTGAGGAAATGTTTGGAAGGAGACAAGGTCAAATTATACTAAGGATTTGTTAAGGTGTGAGCAATGTAATAGTACAATCTAGATACTTAACTAAGGTTTACGAGAAACAAGATGTAAGTATCAAAATTGTATCAAGATGATGCGAGAAAAGTAACACCTTAAGGGAAGATCGATGATGAAGCAAGCCTAACTATGATGAAATGTATAAAAGTGGGTATCAAGATAGGGCTACTCAAGATTTGAGGATGTAACACACTTTGAATGCTTACTTTGTACTAGAAGGATGTAAGTGGGTGAAACATTGGTGGACACAATCTTAAGTAACACTACGTACGTGTGTTTTCTTTCTTCCAAAAAGGAAATAATAAAATAAAGGAGTATACCAAGTGGGGGTGAAAAATACTTGACGTCACTTTGGCGAGTTTTTCCTTGTCTTAAGACAAGTGAAAAACTAAGACAAACTAACACTTTGAAAATTTTATGATGAATAACACTAGGCTCAAACTTTAATGCATTCTCCCCTTATTTTACTAACAAGGTTTTAACTCTAAAAAAATTATTTTGTTGTGAGAAATATTTGAATTTTTTTCTTTTGGTAAAATTAGCTCCTGTGTAAAATGGCTTCCTATTAGTTCACTCTCTAGGTGTCACAAACTATCTTTTTGCGAGCATGGTTTTCTAATAAATTCACACTAAATAAAAAAAAGGAGTATGACAACTTTACGTTGCCCCCTTCGATACAATGAGAAATAAATTGTGTTCAGTTGTACCTCATTGGGGTCATGTGAAGATAATTTTGATGCTAATCTCACAAAGGCGTACTAGTCAAGTGGGTAAGTGGAGCACTTCCTATTTCATCCACCGGTTCCCTCAAGGTGTGGAATACTTTGGGGTTCCTGGGGTAATCCTCATATTGAGTTTTATGGATTATTTCAAGGATCTTCCCGGTTTTAAGTGACGAGCCGTAGCTCTTAACCAAACTTGCAAATACAATTTTTTGAATATTTGTATGTTTTTAATCTTTTAGCTTAGTTTGGTTTTGCACACCATTGGAAACCTACAACAAATTGTATTAGTATTGGTTTAGATCCTAATTCTTTGACAAGCAAGTATTAGTCCTACGCATGTGAAGGTTAATAGTTTTCCATAAGATCAAAACATCATGAAAGAGGGTCAAATGTTGTTTTTGATTCTCAAGATCATCCTAAGATGCAAGAGAAGAGCATACACAACAAGTCACCCAACTATATTGAAAATGGAAAATCTTGTAAATCAAATGACTAGGAAACTTGTTTTAACCAATTTTTGTTCATTCCCTTAACCATGAATTTAATGAAGTGTTTGTAAATGAAATAAGGCTTAGAGTTGTTTCTGATTCCCAAGATCACCTAAAAGGTGTAAGGGAAGAGAATACACAACTCTATCCTAAGATATGAAAACCATGAAATTCATTAAAGATAATCAAATTTCTTAGAAAAATACTAATTCTAAACACCCTGTAAACAAAAGTTAGCATTAAAAACCTGCAAAATGTTAGAAATATCAAAAGACCAAATTTTGCAAAGCATTTTGACATGTTAAAAAATAACTAGTTTTCTAATAAAGGAAACCATAATTTTTTGTAAATAAAAATCCTAATATTATGTTTCCATTGTGTATTTTTCTTTAATACCTTTCCAACACAAAATAAATGGGTTTATTTTGAGTTCGGAATCAAAAGTTATGGCCTCAAGAAGATAGGTTATGCACAAGGTTCAATGATAGTGCGTCCAGATCGACATATATGTGCCCAGATTGACACACATGTGCCCATATTGACACATACACACCTAGATTGAGACATACACGCCCAAATTGACACATACACACCCAAATTAACATATACGCTTCAAGATTGACACATACATGCCCAAATTGACACTTACGCACGCCCCGACATAGAATGAGGATAAGTAATGTTATAGTAGTGTGTCTAGAGAGATACTCACGTGCCCAAATTGACACTTACGCACCCGGTAGAAACTTACGCTCCCATATTGACACTTACATGGCCCCTTTGATAGTAACGTGCATGATATGTGAGACAGGGTAGCATAACACCAACATAAGTTTTTGGAATAACATCACAAACACACAAATCTGACATAGATGAACTAAAAAGGTCATTTATTTTGTCATCTAAGGCCTTAATTGATAACAAATCATCTCCTTTAAACCTACATGAGAGACTCAACACATAAATTTTACAAAATACATAAAGGATTTCAAGTTATTTAACATGTGCATAATAAGGATTAGCCAAAATTAAGACAAAACTAACAAAGCCCGAAATGAAATGCTTAGAATGATGGAGTATGTCCCACCGGGTGTGCCAAATGTGTTCATGGTAAAATCAAAATACTAATTAACATAGACTAACATCTAGTAGTCTAAAAGCAAAGCCAAATCTAACAAGAACCATCAAGATAAGAGTTTAAGGAAAATAACTTCTCTAATGCATAAACAAGATAAATCCATTAAAAACCAAGCCATTCTTACTCTTTGAGATTGCTACCTAATGAATGAACCTAATTAGATCACCTAGTAATCAAATTGGTGCTGTTTGTTCATGGATTGAAGATGAGATCTCACCAAGAAATGGATAGAAGGCCATTTTTGGATCTTCCCATGCTCTTCAATTTGAGAGAATGGATGAAATATGGAGAAGCTATTTCCTACAATAGAGAATGGCTCAAATCAAAATTCCTATAGTTTACAATAGAGAAAATATGGTGTAAGAAGAAAGGTAAGGAGGAGGGTTCCTTATATAACCCTCATGTTGGAGAGATCTTTACAACTTGGTGCATGTGGGATAAGGGTTGTGAGCATAATTAATTTATAATAATTAATAAACCCGGGTAGAAGTGGAAATTAATTAACGTAAGGTCATTAATCGGAATCTTGTGTGATAGGAAGGCTAATTAATTAGAAAAATGTAATTAATTAACAAAAATAGAGGGAAAATGGTGGTTTATTGATGAAGTGTCGTCATTTGTGAGAAAGATAATGAATATTGTGGTTAGTTAGCGAAGTGTCATTAACTAACCCAATGAGAGGATAAGAGGTGGTTATTTGACGAGGTGTCATCAAATGTCAAAATGATGGTAAAGAGAATAGTGAGTGCAATTTAATTGTTAAAATTGCTTTATTGAATTCTAGGTGTCTACACTAGGTAATAATGTAAATTAAAAGGTGAGAGGTCAATATTGGAAACCCACTAGGAGAGGAGAAGGTGCAACATTTTTATTGTGATTGTTTAAGGAAAAATAAAACATGGAACATATAAGAATAAATTAAAGAAGATATTGATATGGATAGCATCATCGTGGCATGTACACTAAAACAAAATTGGAAAATTGGCTTGATAAAGATACGATAAAGGACATGAAGCCATTAAATCACATCTTGAACTACTTGAACAAGGTAATGAATGTTAACTTTGAGAAACTATTGAAGATCATAAATTAGTATGTAAAATCATCAAATTTTCCGGGATGTGGGTTTTTAATTATTTTCCGTAGAATGCTCCAAAAAAATTTAAAAATGTATTATGATTTGATATTTAAATGGAAGATTGAGTATTATATTATTTAGAATATTTTTCCATATAATTCTATAATACATCATGTCATTTATGGAAGTTGAATCTTATTAATTTCTTATTAATATAATTTTCACCATGTAATTAATTTAATTTGTAAAAAAACATAATAATTCATTTATTATGGTAATAAGTTTACGGGGAGTTAGTGGTGATTTATAGGGAATCAACTAGATTTATAAGGAGTTCATTTAAGTATTTCATGCTTTTCTATTTGGGGAATTGGGCGGCTTATGATCTCATTACATCCACAAAATTTAATTATTTTTGCCTAAAGTTATGTGCATAACCCATAACTTATGACATGCACAACCCATTAATTAAGCTTTGACACTAATAAACCTAATAATAAACGAAGCCACGAGACTTATAATTCTAAAAACACCAATCATGCTCTTACCATTGATGTATTAGACTTGGTGAATTGAACATTATTAAGTGTGCATAATGCATAGGATCCTATTAAAAATATTACTATGTTACTTGTTTATAATGGGCCAATGTCCATTATAAATTAACTTATTTTATAATTGTTCTAATAAATTTATGAGGTGCAAACATTTATAGCCTATATATTTTACTATGTGGTAGTAGATTTGGTTTCTGAGATAATTGGTTATGGTTTATGATTTCATTACAACTAAATTATAAATTTGAATCCCTAATTCTGAATTAAGAGCTAAAAGCGTATATGCATTATTACCTAGTAATTAAGTTTGGATAAGGACACATTTATTCAAAGTGATATGTAGCATCTCCGATCAATAAGGACACAATTCTTCAAACTGTTACCTTTTGTTGTTCAATGTTGTTTTGTTTTAGACTAACAAGCGATTATTTCATAAATTCCATTCTTCATCAAATATTTGTCCATGCATTGGTGAGATATGTATATAACCATAATTTTATTAAATTTGGACACTAATAAAGCTTAATAAATGAATCCCCATAACCTTTCAACTACAAATAATCTTAAGCTACTTTTTTAGAATGTGAAAATGTCCATTTTAAATTATCTTAGATAATATTGTTATAACATTTTCTCTATAAAGTGTAAACCTTTCAAAGGTACAATGGTTTGACTTTGTTGATGATAAAAAGAGTGTTCTAAATTTTTACATAATCTAAATATTGGAATATAATATTACAATACTTAAAAACATATAATAACAATATAAGACTAGATAACAACCAATAATGGAAATTTTAGAATCCAATTTCAACAATCATAAAACCAGAAATGATTGTACCATAAGTTTAGAATCTTGACATATGTCCCAATTTAATAAAATGTTTGTTTATATACCATGAGGATTTCTTGTATAAACCTCTAAGGGTATGGGGAATGATAAAAGGTTTCAATCTAAAATTTTTAGAAGGATAAATTGTGGGGAATTAATTAAGTCTATAAATTCCGTTTAAGGAGATTATCGATTCTTCACACATTGAGATACAAAATTTATAGTAAATTTAGAAACAATATTTTTCATTGGATTTTCCATTGTAATTATGTTTTCCTTGAAATTTATAATTAAATGTATTAGGAGGAAATATAAATATACTTAATGATGTTCATAGTAATAGAAGGATGTAAGATTACCATTTCTTTAATGTGGGACATAGATGACCAAATGTTTATTTTGTTTTTTTAAGATAGTGGATTATTTGGGAGGTGCAAGAAATATCGAGTAAATAAATATTGGAGCTGATTTTTAGCTAGGGTCTTGTAAATTTTAGTAAGCATAGTCTTATAATGCAGAATAAAATCATTAATCACCAAATCCTTGTTCCATCCTATATATTTAAGAATAGGATATTGTGTCCACAATATTTAGGAGAAAATGTGAAATCAATAGATTAACCGAATGGATAAAATCATTCATGAAATGAATATGAATTTTATAGAACCACTCCACACATAATATTTTAGCATTATCGGAAAATATTACTAAGTAGAAAATTATTGTAATCGGAATCTAAAAATGCATTGTGGAAAACATAAAACTTTTTTCAAAATCACTTTTTCTATCATAGTTAGGAAGTTTAGGAGTCAAAAAACAAATAAGTAAAATATATGAAGATACATTTAAATTAGAAGAGGTAGGGACACCGTCGTATAATTCTAAAACTTAGGATCACAAACTATGGAATATATTCTCAAGCTTATCTTTAGTAGAAAGGAAGTCACATGAATATCCACAATAGATGCAGGAATATTATTAGACATTAGAGTACACATTGTAACATTTTGAATGGGAATATGCTTTTGGCCTATAGGAATAGGAATAGTGGATAATAGATACACTCATAGTGAAATATGTAATAGTATATTAATTTCACTCATCTTTACTTATGTATAAAAGAGAATCAATGTGTTGATGATTTTGCTATATAAATACTATAAATTCTTGTTCATCATCCTTAGTGAGGGTGTGAGTATTAAATCCTTATGGAACGTATCCCCTTGACAAGAAATTGGTCATTAAAGTATTATTAAAGATAGATCCATTATATAATTGATTGGAATATTTGGCACTTGGAATAAAATAATTAATGTTATGGTAACATATTTATCTAATATCGATAGTATAATTTAAAGAAAATATATTTAGAATTAGAAATTTTATGATTTGTAATATAGTAAGCTTCAAATACATCATACGATTCATATTGAGAATTCATTAATATGGTCAATAATATTTTCATAAATAACAATATTGGTAAGTGATATAGATGTGTGCTCATTCTTATATGAATAAGAGAATGATACCACAAAGTAGACCATACAAAAACAAGGGATATCAAAGCCTAAAGAAATAAGGGATAAATTATTGATAAATAGAAAACAAAAATTTAATCATCCTCTTATTATTTACTATTGTAACTTCCATTTATATTAATTGAAATTAAAGAGAATTACATAGTAAAAGGTGATAAGAGAACTCACATTCCTAGAAAATGCCACAAGGGAACCAACAAAGAAAAAAAATCCATGAGGGTTACATCAAAATACCAGGAAACCATAGGCACTGTGAGAAAACACACCACCACCAAAGTCAAGCAAAAACCACAACACCTGGAGGAGGGGAGGTTAATATTGAGGATGGATGATCTCTCCAATATTTAGCTGATCCGAGGGAGGATCCACCTCCCAACCGTCTTGATCAGGAAATTGTATATGTAACGAAACCATAATTCCCCATCTAGGGGGAGGATATTAGGAAATTGCTTTCATGTTCGGTGGTGGAGAGCCCCAATGCAAATATTTGGCAACACCCTTCCCCCTTAGAGGTGGGATCTATCTAGCTCTAGAGGAGTATGGGGGTGAAGGGTGGCCCTGAGGAGTGGAATAATGTTGTCTACACAAGCAGCTCCTTCGACGTGGTCCCGTAGGTGGAGGCCATCGGTGTGGCAATGGACGAGGAGGAAACAACTTAGGATATGGAGGATCGACTCATAGCATAGGGTGAACTCCTCCAATGATCAAGAAGCTCCTGCAGATGAGAAAATAACAGGGAAACCTTGACATCTTGAGCTTAAATCTATATGTGTAGAGTAAACAAAATAATTACCTAGTCATTAGTAGAAAAACAATTAACAGATTGATCATGCTTAAAAATTGAGGTATTGCAAGATTTCCAAATATGAAACATAATACATGCATGAAAAAATGCCAAAGAATATAAATGTAGTGAGGCCATGGAGTGAAATCTATAAATAAGCCAGACACTAATGAAATAATTTAGGGTGGTAAGGCTGAAATAAATAATGGATCCACTTCCGAGATCACCACGAGCACGAGGACAAGACCTTAAGCGGTATTTGAATGACTCGGGGAGAGAACAAAAAGGACATTTTGAATTAGGGATTCCAATATGACTAAGCCGTTCACCCAGAGGCATACCTTGGTAAACAAGACACCAGAGGAAGTGATTAACTTTAGGCTCAAGAACGAGTTCTAAGTATGAGAAAGATGACGAAGCCAATTGGAATGCACAAATTGCAACCAGCATCGAGCATTAAGCTTGTTAATGGATAGCAAGAGTGAGCTCAAAAAATGGTAAATGGTTCTAGTGGAGCTCTTGAATATTGTAGATAGATGGGATGTTTGAATTTGAAAGATTAAATTTCTTCTTGAGATCGAGATGATAAATCTAGTCTCTCTCAGTTCACAAACTCCTAAATGGTATGAATGCCCTTGTGATAGAGATGGAGAGATTTGATTCTTAAAGTTTCAATAAGTGGAAGATCACCCTCAATGATGATAGGAGACCACCAAATATTATGTGAATTAAAATAGAGCCTTGTGCAAAATCCATCACCAACCATGTGTATCAAAGGCTTGACCAAATCGAAGGATTTCATGATACTTTTGGCAACAAAGGTACCTATAATTTTGACAGGAGCTGAAGTGATAATAATAGTATGAAGCACAATATTGTTCCAACACTTCTTTTTGTAAGGGGATATCAGCTCAATGCAATAGCATAATAGGATTTTCTAGGCCTGATTTCTCGATAAACACCAAATCACCCATTTATATCATAAGGAAACACTTTCCAATAGACATCAATGACCCCCATATTACCTTGCTCATGAGGAAGACAATAGACTTCATAGGTATCTCTGTAGAAACCAATGAACCAGAAAGTTTACACCATAGAAAGTCATGGAGAAGCTTGGCAAGTCAAGAAAATGAGTTGTAAGAAGGGCACCAACATGTAGAGTAATGTACATGAGTAACAACAAGAATCTTAGTGTAGACTTGCAACTTACCAACTGAAGATAAGGGTTTGGAAGACCACCTGGTAACTTTCTGCTCCACCCTATTAATAGCATATTGCCACAACGTCACTTTTTCACTATTAAAGGAAAATGAAATGCCCAAAAATATGAATTCCTCACCACAGTTAATAAATTTTCTAGGGGTAGGCCTTCAACTAGTCCGGAAGAGGTAGAAAACTATGTTGATAGCCCAAGGTTTTAGCCAATTAAATACTAGAGCCATAAGCCAAATAGAAAGTGTCAAGGTATTTACAAACCCTAGCAACATTGTGCTCGATTAATCAATACTAAGAAAAGAATCATCTGTAAAATTATCATTGACAAGTTGTGTTGTATGATCCGGAAGGATAATCCCCCAAATGTGACCTTGGGTAGCTGATGAGAAATTAAATAACCCAATGCATCAAGACCTTGAGAATAAATAGTGATGGCGCAACAGGGGAACCCATGTCGATAGAGTAGAAAAGGATGATGACAGGTGGGTGGTGACCATTAAAGGTGAGATGGGAAGAATAATTAGAAAATAACATGCTTATGGCTGATTGAAAGAAATCACCAAAGCCAAGGGTTTTGAGCATGGTAAGGGTGAAAGGAAACTCAATACGATTATAATCTTTCTTGAAATCAATTTTGAGGAAGAGAAGATTCTGTGATAAAACTTGAGCCCATTCCATGCCTTCCCAAACCATAATAAGATTATCCAAAATATAATGATCTTTAACAAATCCAGTCTATTTAGGTTGAATAATTTTGGGTAGAATATCTCGCAATGTGAAGAGCGAGTGCCTTGGAAATAATTTTGTATGAAACATTCAACAGGGTGATGGGCCACCAATTATTCATCTGTTTAGGATTACCAACTTTGGTAATGAAATCAATGTTTCCTTGATTGATGAAACTCCCAAGAGAGTGAGTTTGGAGAGCTTCATTATAGACACGAAGCAGATCAAGTCCCACAAAAGACCATGTCACTTTGTAGAAATCACTCAGTAAACCATCCGGACCCGATGACTTGTTGTGTCGCAAGATAGAGCAAAAATTTGTATAAAGTGGTCCAAGGTGAGAGGGGCGTCATAAATGAGAATGATATATTAGTGAAAGTTTATTGGGCACCACAACAATACATTTATGTAGGGAAGTAGCTCGCTCAAATGAATCCTCCTGAGCTTGAAAAACCAGATGGTAGTGCTTAACAAAAGCATTAGTGATCTCTAGGAGCTTAGTAAGCCATTAGTGAGAATCATAAATAGATTTGATCTATTGACAAGCATGCTTAGCCCAAAGGGATTTGAAAAATATTTTAGAGGCTTTGTCTCCCACCCTAAGCCAATGAAGTCTCGATCAGATTTGCACACCACGGGTCAAATGAGATTCGATGAGCTTGAGCTTATGATGAATATCAACAACCTAGAGTTGAAGATGATTGTTAAAAGGATTGTTTTTGAGAAGTAGAAAAATCATTCTCAATTCTTTGTGCAGAGCCAAATCAGCCCACGTACTAACTCGGGTCACCTATTTTCCGAATCGGGTGAGGAACCTAGTGGTGCAAGTGAATTACCCCCTCACACCATGATATCTAGCTGGCAGCAAAAGGCGGATGTGGCACCATGTTCCAAATTTTTGCAGTGAGTGGGACCACTCCAGGATGACTTGAAAGAGAGACATTAAGATAGAATTGAGTTTTGGGCACCTTTCGAGGGGCCCCCTGCCACACAAACTTAAATGTGATTGGATAGTGATCTTACAAAAGCACTTTTGACTATACCTTTACAACGGAGGAGCCTTGCTTGTCCAAATAAAAAAGGGCTGATGTGAAAGAAGTGCATAATGGAGTGTTTTTAAAACCTAACCATATCCTTCTCGAAGATTGGTCCAAGTGAACCAAGCTAGGTATTTAAATTCCTACCGACGCCCGAGCAAAGGATCGGAAAGACCCCAACGACTTTTAAAATGATACCACGCCTTACACTCACCAATACACCGGTGCATAGGAAGGGCGTTGCATTTATCATCCTAGTTAAATCACAAGTATCACATGGATGGATATCACGTATCCTAGGATTTTTCTAGTTACGGCTCTCAAAACATAATGTTTTGAGTTAAAGTTGACCCTATATATTCAATAAGTAGGGTAAGAATAGTCGGTGAAGGTTGTTAATTATTCCATTTCCTCATAGAGTTAATATTGTTTAGAAGTTAAATTTAATGCTGAACTAAGGTTATCAAGGAGTCCATTTTCTCAAAGACGAGGAAATCGAAGTTTAAATGTACACCTTGATGTCCCAGGAATCAAATGCATTTTACCATTTTACCACATCTCATATATATATGTAATTAATATTTTTAATAACATAATGATTTATTATATTGTTCATGAAGATGAGTTTAAGAACAATGAATTAGGATATAAGTATTGAAAGATAATTAGATAAATGTAGTATACATAATAATATTATTTTCTATATAAAACAATATTTAATACATGTTTTTAGAAAAAAAAATTATATTTTGATTTATGTGTAATTATAATGTTTATTAAATATGAATTCATCGATCATATTTTTTAACTTTTAAAATCAATAATGATACATTAATTGAGATCAATTGCCACTAAATACAATATACAATACATCCCATTTTCTAGAGGAAAACAATATAATTATAATTCCCTAATCGGTTTCAATTTTTTAAATAAAACTACTAAAATAGTTGGTGATGTATATCTGTCATGATATAAAACCAAGTTTGGTTGATATATATCTATATATGCCAAAATTCAAAATCACTAAATCATGTGGAATATTGATTTTTATATGTGCTCCTCCTCATATAATATTGTTTTTATCATCCCGCCTCAAACACTAACAAAATAATGTTCAATGTTATGTCAATAAAATAATGGTATTATATCTTAACAATATAACATCATTATTTCATTACCGTTAGTGTTTAATGTTCGGTTGCTGAAATACAAATCTTATATATCTAAGATTTTATAATATTATTATTTTAACATTCTATGATGAAACACTATCATTTAGTGTTTAATGTCATAGTGATGAACAAATATCAATATATAATAAATAAATATATGAACACAATTTTTTGGTGTTCTAATGATAAATTTGTTAAGTTTATACGATGCATCTACATAAGAAGGAGATCTAAGTGGGTTGGATACTTTTTTAGAGTATTGTAATCGGGGAAAATTTTAGTGGCTAATATTCGCAATTTGGTAAAAGTAGGAATTCTAGAATATGACGCTGGCTATTTTTACGACCATGGTAGTGACCACGATTCACCCAAATTTTTGCAAATAATATTTTTTCCCATAAGAATAGCCAATGTATGTCAATCCCAACATATATTTTTATTGAATCACCTCATGATAGATGGAGTGCAGGTTTTAAAACATTATTAGATCGCCAAGAAATCTATGGAACCTTCCTATTCATTTAGTCTTATTTGCCGACAAGTTTAAGATTTTATTTTGAAATTTGATTAAATTCACCACACACACACACACACACACACACAGATCTATATTGGAAGTTGTAAAACCTTTAGAAGACCTGCCAAATTTAAAAGATTCGGCTAATTACGTAGGAGGTGGCTAAAAGTTTTGATAAGCCTTGGCGCATGAGAAGCGGTCAAGTGTCACCCATTCCTGGAACCTGAGTGTAAAGGTATGTAAAAGGAGCGCCAATTGCCAGAATTGTATATTGGGCGGACATGTGGTGGGATTCTGGGAATCCTCAATGAAAATACATTCTTTGCACTCCAAACCCATGAAATGAACCAATTCAATAAATTTTCAGGTCTACGGTTAGGCGAGGAGAAGTGATAGTCATGGAATTATGTGGAAAACCTCCATTTAGACTTAAAATGCGTTTTGTGCAAGAAATATCCTTCATGCCAATGAATTATCCTTCATTCGCCACTCCATCTACAATTTCCTTCAAAAAAATTATATTTCACCAATTCCACAAATGCTGATTATAAATAATTCACCAAGGTCCAACCCAACAAATTTAGTTTCGACCATATTTACCATGATTTCTATAATTTGTTTTCAGGCAAGTTCCTTAAAATTTTCCCTCATTGTAATGCAAAAAACTTTCATGGATCATGAGGGTGGTTGGGGTATGTATGTCTCAAAATACAAACCTATTTTATAGATTGTATACCATCGAAATGTTTTGTTAGGAATATATAGGAAGAAATTAAATTTTATTGGTTTCTATGGAACATGGAAAACATATGATGTAGAACTCCACAAAATCATCTAAGGAAAATAAGTGGTAGAGATGTGGAGGGGTTATGATGTCAAAAACACACTTTATAGTAAAAAACATTGATATTTTGAAAGATTTGGATTTTATAGGTATTGTCTTGGGGACCACATTAATTTACGGTTAGTCATGATAATGGATTCATATGCAATATAAATAATACCCTTTATTTAAGATAATACATTTGAGATTAATGTTATAGATTTATCTTATCTTCATCTAATTTTCCATTAAAAAATCTATGACATTACTGTCCAGCTTTCTAAAACATTGTGAAAACGTGATTTTTCCCCAATAAAGTGAAACACTATTTAATTGATGTAAATGATAAATGTGGACACTTTTTGCTGATTTACATTGGCCATTAGAGGACCTTTAAGGTATGCTTTAAGTCAATTTACTGTTAGAATTCGTAAAAATAAAATTATAAGTCACAACATTTAATTCCTCTTTATAATTAAAGAGTACATTTGATTGTGAATTTAAGTAGGATTCAAAATATTTTTGCATTGGTATTTAATAGTTGTATTTTATACCTTTTGCAACTTAGCATTATTTTTAGGGGTTAAATTTGATGACCACTTCATCTTTTTAAACAATTTGTACGCGTCCATAATTTGTCAATATTATCTATAAAAATACAAAGAAATGTTAATTATATATTATTAATATACAATATAAAATATTAATGTATATATATTTAACTATTTGAACATATATTTTGTTTAATAATATAATATGTATATAATATAATGATGATCATATTTTAAATATACAAGTCGTACATAATATTTTGTTCCAAATTTTGCATGTATTTATAATCAAAATCATAAAAACTTTTAAACAATTGTCAAATTCAATATTTTCTACGAATTGATACATTGCCATGAACAACCATTTATATCCCTTGGACTTAATTATAAGTAGAGTTTTGTGAGTCACTAGTTACCTTGGGCTTAATAGAGCATAATTAAAGCAACATCATATGACATTGAGTTAACTTCTATCATGTAAAGGTTCTTTTTGTTTGATACATTTTCAAATTTTAAGAAAAGATATAGTAACACTAATATATCAAGGTATTGAAACAAATTAAATCAATGAAAATGTTGCATTGAAATAGAAAACTTTAAATATAAATTTATAAAGTTTGTTAAAGACATCAACAAAAGAAATCATACACCAAAAATGTTATATTTCCACATCCTCTAACCTTGCGAATAAGGACAATTACAATAAAAGGAGGGATGATAGAGAGGATCTAATATTTTGATAATCTCATGATATCATAGAAGTGCTCTAAATAGATAATAATTTTCATGGATAATTTTGTCATTGTTCTAAGTATAAATCACTAAATTGGATGCTTGGTTACTCCTCAATAAGCATATACAATATCACACAAATTTGATAATATCAATATTGATTAACACATTTTCTTAACTATACCTCCACACACAAATAAATTTCAAAATATAAACTAATAAAACAAGTGTATTCTTTTAGTTGTCAAACCATTCCAAGATTTTGTGTCAATGTTGATTAACACCCTCGTTTACCAATACCTCCATAAACTGATAGATTGTTAAACATGAACTAATAAAATAAACTTGTAATTGTAGTTCATTTTATTGTAAAACCATCCATATGCTCGTCTACTTAAAGTATATGACTATAATATAGATAGTCATCAAACAAGATTGTAATTAGGTATTTATATTGGAAACTTCCAACATCTCAAATGATTATAAAAACTAGCACACTATGAAGTTAGTGTATCATTGTGATCCACTATTATTAGTTATTCTATTGACTTTGTCATGAAACTCTAATTCTTTTATTTTTCTCGAAGTTTAATTAATTACCGAACCCTAATATAGTAAGTTGGACAAACAAAACGGGATAACAACCCATCAGAAATGAGACATGTTACTGGAATTGGCATTGTAGATTTCCAATGACCTAATCCAAATAAAATGTAGGAATTTCCCTTGCCAGCTGGAACACGTTAACTTGCCAGTGTGTTCCAACACCCGGTGATGTGGCAAGGTGGGTTCCCCTGTGGTCAACCATTTAACTAACGGTGAATAAATTCTGTCAATTGCTCCGTTAATTTGTATTGCCCGGAAAAGTTTTTCCAGCAGTATTAATTGATTTTGTTTGAAGTCTCTGTCACGAATCTAACTCGTACCTCCAAAAATCTAAATTGAACTTAAAAACTATTATTTTTCCACTGCTCAATTAAGGAATTAAATTCAATGAAAATTGGCGGAGAAATGACAGGGTGAGCAACAATGGAATTTATGGTTGCAAATAGCTCTTTTTGACATGTTTTTAGAGAATCAACCAGAGCAGCTGATAGGATAGTAAAGAGAGGAATTGATAAGTTGCAGGATAATTTGGTAAACATCATAATAATTTATGAAGAGAGAGGATTATGGGAAGATGTAAAGCAGATTGTCAATCAAGGAAACAGGCAAACTAAGTCCCATTGACAGATTAGAAGCTTTGGCACTACAGTTATTAGTTTTTTCACGTAAAAGGCAGGGACTCGATCAAAATTATTGAATGTAATTCCCTACAACTTTTATCTACCTACAGTTTCTCTTTCACATGATTGCCAGTAAGTATATTGATATGAATGGTGATTATTTTGATATTTTCTTCTTCCAGTTCAGTTATCCTCTTACAACATCAATGTGTTTATGGAAATTTGGGATTTTGTAGCTGCATTGGAAATTTTATTGGTGTTTATGGAAATTTGGGATTTTGTAGCTGCATTGGAAATTTTATTGCCTGCAGTTTCACCTTCACTTGATTGAATATTTTGGTATGGAAGTTCAACACCATGGCATTGGCAGTTATGAAAATTCCATTGGGTCTACCTCAGCATATAATGACATGACTGCTCAAATGGAGCCACCCTTGTTGGCTTCCTGTTATTCTCAAAATATGCATATCTGTAATAATCTTAGGCTCTGTTGTCACAAGGCTTATGCACATTTCATTCAGGATTGATATTGGGATTTCAAGGCCTAATATAAACTTCCTATTTATTGTCCCTAGGTACTTAAATTTCCCCAGGTTTTTACATGCAACTCATATAGCTAACAGATGGTGTCTGTCTCACTCTGTATATGAAACAATTTTATTGTGAATGGAAGGGGCCCCAAAAATATCTCCTACTGTTATCCACCAAAAAAAATATTTCATGGCTAATTCTCACCACATACGATGTTTGTAATATATGATTGTAAATATTTGATTTGGAATATTTTTATAACTTGATTTATGCATGTGTAATATAGTTACTGGTGTACATATGGCCTCGAGGATTATAGGCCTCAAGATGAGGCACATTATGACATTTCTAAGGTTCCAAAGGTTGGTCAGAACAATTGACCTAGCCATAAGCATTTGCATCGTGGATGCCAATGTCATTTTTCCATCTGTGTGTTGATGAAGCTACAAGATCGAGCTTTGATTACATATAACAAGATGGACCATAGAGATCATGAGGAAAATTTTTCCATGGGCAAGAGACCGATGACTTTAGGGGTAGTCATTGTTCTTTGGCTCCACACATAAGTGGCACATTGAAGGATTGGGTAGAGAGTTTGTTATTATTGGGCTTGACCCCTAAACTTGTTCACAAAAAGCATCGTCACATGGTCCATGAGAAACTCACATTATTCAATGGTCAAACGGAGTGGGATGATTTCTTGAGAAAATATGATATTCACAATATTGAGGGAAAGATGAAAGAAGCAAAATACAAATTTGAGCTCAATGATGGAGAAAGTGTTAGAACATTTGCCACCAAATTTGTGTATGAAGAATTTATAAAAATAGGAATGGAAGAGCATCCATTTGTGTTAGGCCTCCAACTTCCTTTCCAACGTGAGTGGATGTTGAAGTATGCACACAACAATATACTTTCAATGGATTCCACATATGGGAAAAATGCACAAAAGGTACTTATAGATATGTAAATTTGAAACTATGTAGTTTTTATTGTATAAAACTTAACATTTTTCTTGTTTTATGTAGTTCATGTTGTACACTATTCTTGCATTTGATAATATGCATAATGGGCTTCTTGTTGCGTGGGTATTGATGTCGAGGGCTATTGTTCTGACTTGACATTGTGGATGCGTAAGTTGGTGGTTAGTGCGCATTGTCACATGTTGGAATGGAAACCAAATGCTTTCATGGTGGATGATGCTCATGCTGAAATTGTTGCTATTAGGTAAGTGAGACTCATGTATATCATAAATATTGCTTATTGTCATTGAAAACAATGTTTTAGCTACTAAATTTTCTCTTCCCTATTATATTGGCATTGTGAGTGCAGGGAAGTGTTTCAATGCGAGGTATACCTCTGTAGTTGGCACGTGAGGAGAGCATGGCTCAAAAAATTGATTGCAAAGGTGAAGGATGTTGAAACAAGGAAAGCAATGTTTACAAGCCTAGGTGAAATTATGCACAAGTCTCCTACTAAGGAGGCAAAATTCATGATGTGAACATGTTCATAGAAAAATATGCAGCTCAAGAATCATTCATCACATATTGGAAAGATCAATGGGCCCACCGTATTGGCATGTGGGCAAGGTGTTTGCATACAATGCCACATGTAGGTCAAGAGACAAATGCTGCCATAGAAGTATATCACTCTCATTTGAAGCACATGTTTCTAAATGAAATACGAGTTTGCACCCATCGCAGAGTGGATTGGTTGGTGACTAAGTTAGTGATGGTTGTATTTGTTTACTTATTGGTGGACCCAAATGTGTAAGGAGAATGGATTTTATAGGAACTTCAAGCTTGAGCAATTGGAGAACAAGTCATGGATGAAATATCTATGCATCTTAGATGGTGACGTGAAGTTCTCTAAATTTGACCTTGATGTGGCATGGGTCAAGAGCCAAAGCAAGGAAGAGAAATATTACAAGGTCTATAACACATATCACTCTTTTGCATTGTGTGAGTACATTGTGAGGAGCAAGAAGTGGAGAAGAAATAGAGATTAGATATCTCTCACCATATTATTTATCAGAAGCACACACATATATAATGGGAGAGGAATATAACAATATTCCCCATAATTGAAGGAGTGTTACAAAAAGATAGAGAATAATGGGATACAATAAAACAAACAAGCCTAATAATATCTAATTATTTGCTACATTGAACTATGCCAACATTCCCCCTTATTACATTATTCTTGCAAATGTAACCCCTAAAAAGTTCAAATTTCACTTTTCCAAGAGATTTGGTGAGAATATCAGCTACTTGTGCTTGTAGGATAGTTTTGGAGTTGAATGTGATGGTTCAAGACATGCTCTCAAATGAAATGACAATCAATATCAATATGCTTTGTTCGTTCATGAAAAATAGGATTTTGCACGAGCTTCAACACACTCTGATTATCATAATAGAGAATAGGTGACTATTTTTAGGAATTCCCATGTCATCCAAAATGCGACGTAACCATATCGCTTCACACATAGATCCTTTTCTAGTATGTTATTTTGCCTCTGTGGATGAAATAGAAACAACATTCTGCTTCTTGCTTATCCACGAGATAGGTCTAGATCCAAGATGAAAAATATATCCTGTGGTTGACTTCTTGTCATCAATAGATCCGGCGTGGTCCAAGTCGACGTATCCTTATAAGAAGAATTGATCATTCTTCTTATATTCTAGACCATAATAAATTGTACCTTAGACATACCTCAAAACATGCTTTGTTGTAGTCCAATGACATTTCTTCGACTCCTGCATGAACCGGGAATGATAGCCGACAACATAACATAAGTCTTATCTTGGTATATGTCAAGTAGATGATCCTTGCAACAAATTTCCTATAGATAGTAACATCTACTTGAGGTGAGTCTTGGAATCATGAAAGTTGCAAACCTTTTTCCATGGGAGTGGATATAGGTTTACAATTGGACATTTTGTACTTTTCCAGGAGTTTCTTGGCGTACTTTATATGGGAGACAAAAATGTGATGCTTATTTTTCCATATCTCCAAGCCAAGACAAGTAATGTAGTAGCCCTAAATCTGTCATGATGAAGGTTATTTTGAGACAACTCTTCATAATATCAACCTGATATTTTGAACTTCCAGTGATCACAAGATCATCCACATACAAAACAAGAATACCAATTTATTTTCCAACCTTATTTATATAAAAATTTGAATATGAGGGGCTACAAGTAAACCCATGCTGTAAAAGGTGATCATCTATCTTGATATTCCATGCCCTTGGATCTTGCTTCAGTCGATATAGTGATTTGATGAGACGACATAACTTTTTAGGATGCTATTCATCAACAAATCCTTCAGGTTGGGTTATGTACACTTCTTCTTTCAGATCACCATTTAGGAAAGAAATTTTGACATCCATCTGCTGAAGTTTCCATCCTTTATGTGCTTTGTTAGTGCGTAAAAAACTCGATGGTCTTGATCTTTGTAGTGGGTGCAAAGGTTTCTTCATAGTCAATGCCCTCTTTCTGAGCATATCCCTTTGCTAAAAGTCATGCTTTATGTTTTTTAATGGATCCATTTGCATTATATTTTGTTTTGAAAACCCATTTGCAGCCTATGGGTTTCTTCCCTACAGGTAGATTGAGAAGTTCTTACATCCGATTTTACATGAGTGAGTCATAGTCTGCATCCATGGCTTCTTTCCATTAAGGTTGACTGAGTGCTTCATGAACATTATCAGGTTCAGAGCTATTAATCAGTGTACTCATGAGTGTAAAATTTACCTCATTTCTTGTCTGACTCCTCGTTTTGACTCCGGATGAAGTATCTGGGAGTTGTTGCAAATGAGAGTCTTTAATGGTGCTTTGTAGCCACTTCGGAAGAGAAATCAACTACTTTTGTGAAGAACTATTTTGTTGACGTGAGGATGGATGCGGAGTAATATTCTCTAGTTCTCCAAGGTCAACATATAGCTCCCCTTGTAGCTCATCTTTTCTCTAAGTAGTCTCCTTTGGCTCATCATCTGATTCAGAGACTAGTCGGTGAGAGGTGGTTGGTAATGGTTCTTCTATTGGCACTGTTGAGTCAAAGGATGACTTGTCACAAACCATGTCTTGAATCTCGTATATTTTATTTTTCTCAGGATCCATGAGATGGTATGCCTTCGAGGTAGTGTTATAGCCCAATAGGATGCACGGGAGTGTTTTCGGCTTGACTTTCTTTCTCTTCTGAGCTAGGACATGCATATATGTTGTGCAACCAAATACTCATAAATGAGAAATTGATGGATTTCTACCACTCCATACCTCTTTTGGTGTTTTATTTTGTATAATATTTGTTGGTGCCCTGTTGAGAAGATAAACAGCTGTCTGTACTACTTCGGCCCAATATCGATCCTTCGACTTTCTTTGTTTATAGCATGCAATGAGCCATATCCATCACTGTGTGATTCCATTGCTCCACAATGTCATTATGTCAGGGTGTGTAGGGAGCAATATGGTTATACTTAATGCCTTGTTGGTTTAGGAATGCCAATAACTTCTTTGATTTGAATTTCCCCCTTGATTTGAGCGGAGTAGAAGAAGAGGTTTTTGGTCTCTTTCACAACACATTGATAGAAGATATAAAAATGGTGAAGATCCTCACTCTTCTTTTTCAAGTAAAACACCAACATCTTTCGAGATTCGTCATCCACTAACAATTGAAAGTATTGGTATCCTAAAAAGGAAGCGAGGCAATGGTCCGTTCAGATTGGTATGAATGATCTCTAGATGTTTCTTGGTGTGGAAGGTGCTTGCCTTAAATGGATCCCTATGTTGTTTTCTAGAAAGAAATTCATGGCAAATAGGCAAGGAACAAGACAATTCAGAATTCCATGTACCATTACTTTTGAACTCAATTGGTGCAAAGATCCAATAGAAAAGTGACCATATTGGTAATGCCATAGGGCAGTAGATTCTATTGTTGAGGAAGATAAATCTACTTCAAGAAGATGAAACAATATCTAAAGAAAATAACTTATCTTTTAGAAAATATCTAGTAATAACCATACCTTGTCTTGAGATCAAGCATGATTTGATGCCATTTTGAACAAGAAATTATACCTTTAGATGATGATTCAGGAGCTGACTAACTGACAAGAGGTTGCTAGTCAATCCAGAACATATAATACCTTTATAAGTGTACATTTTTGTGGTCCCAGAGGAATGGTAACTTGGCCTATTCCTTCTACAACGTACTCTTTGTCATCTGCTATCCGAACCCGATCTCCAGTGGGTTGTTTATTCAATGAATCAAACAACTTCTTGTCACCTGACATATGCTTACTGGCACTCGATTCTATCAACCAAACTCTCTTCATGGGTTGCGAAGTCTGAGAGACTAGTACAAGGTTCTTACCAAAATTTGATCCTTCTGGTGTCTCCTCATCAGATTCATCATCTTGTTGGGTTACGATATGTCCACTTTGCTTTCTTCGGTGGGGATATCATTTTGAATTTTGAAAATCATCGTGCCTAGATGGGATTGATTGACTCGAAGACCCTTGTTTCAAGCCATTTTACTAGCAATGATCATCGTCCTAAGTTTTGGTGTTGCTAATTTGACACCACCTCTTTGACTTTTGAGCTTGTTCTTTGTTGATTCCCGATGTGCTTGTTTTTACATCTCTCGTGGGACCTTTCCAATTCTTCTGGCCACAATGGGGCTTTGAGAAAAGGGCTTTGTCCTGGGCCTCATCTTGGAATGAATTGATGACCTCTTCCTACTACAACAAGTTCATGAGTTCTTGAACGTCACTTTCCATTTGGATACATTCAGTGTCATAACAAATACTTAAGGCGAGAAGGAGTTCCCTTAAGGTTATCGGAACCAAAATCTTTTCTTCTACCTTCTCACCGATTGCTAGTAACTTCTTTTCGTAGCTCAACCACCCGACGTAAGAACTCCTTAACTTTCTCATTTGACCCCATAGATAGGGTGTGTAATTTTGAATTTTGACTGAAGATGGAGTATCTTAGTATAATCCTTTGCCTCAAATATGGTTACCAACTTATCCCATGCTTCTTTCGGTTTCTCTACATCGTGAACATGTGTTTGTACATTATTAGTGATACTCAACATAATTGACATCGAGTGATTTGGCACTATCCATCTCATATTTCATGAGTTCATTAGGGGCAATAGGAACTGTCATGGAACCTTTGACAATTCCCGAGAATCCCTCAAATGAAGGATCATACACATTTTTGTTCTCAAGGACGCATTATTTTTCCCTTTAAGTAATTGACCATTCCATAGAAGCTGTTTTGGTGCAGAAATTGTAATAATTTTTTTAAATTAATTTTAGAGAATTATTATAATTCTTCACTCACTGTTGAGAGAATCGGCCTCTGAGATGTTCTCGATATTCTCGTGCTGAGAGGCAATGAAGATTATTATGGAATTCTTCTTCATCTTCACACCGATGCTGCTTTGTACCGTCTTCTAGCTCTTCTCAAACTCTCTTTGTTTGGCAACCGACATAAAAAAGAAAATACTCTAGTAATCCTCTTCAAACCAGTTTGTTGAATACGAGGTTTCCGGTGTTGCAAAGCTCGTTAAGCATTGCAATATAGAACTGGGAGCTTTTTGGAGCTTCTAGATGGTGTTATACATCTTGCGAGTAATTGTTATGGCTTTCAGCAGTCCCGATTGTTTCATTCACACTTGAAATTCGGCCTTGGTATGTGGGACTCAACTTTAGCTTGTTCAAGGCCTTTTCTTTTAGATTGGAAACACTGACAAGGATTCTTACTTTCTAAATTATTTTCTATTGGAAAAGAATGAGAGTTATGTGTGTGGATTTATGTTCTTGGTGACTGCAGTATACCCTTTTCAATGTGGAAGATGCTCTTTCATCTTCTTTGATGCTGCAAGTTACAAAAGAAATCTTCTTTTTGTTTAAACGTGGAAAAGTTTTTTTTATGGAAAATACCTTATATTTTTGGTACAAACAACTCAACACCTAGGCCTGAATTCAAGAAATTTATGATATATTCCTCCACGTAGAGCTCGTCTCCTTTGAAAAACACGTCCACTCAAAAAGAAAGAATTCCTTCAAATTCTACACATAGCACTAGCAGCAAACACGTCCAGGATGAAATAATGTAAACACGCCCACTTCCACATAGCAGAAAATACTTCTCCTTTTGCTCTCCACAGGTTTCATGTACAACCAAAGAAAAATTATATTCCACACGTCAATATCCCTTCGCGTATTGTTCCCAGGAGAACTAAAAACAAAACGCCAAAGAATTGGTTGATCTTCCCACCACGCAGGTTCCAAGTCAAAAGAATAACAAATTTCCTTGTTCCTTCACGTAGCAGCACAAAAAAATAAAAATGATTCTCCTCTTTCCACTTAAGGAAAAATATTTCCTTTTCTCCCAAACCTCCAAGCAGGAAAAAAGAAAAAAATGCAGGTCGCTAAAATAAATGTAGGTCCAAAACGCGCTTCACACATCCTCTCTGAAGAGATATTGATGCCAAATCACACTGATCGTTATAGAAGAAGTGCTGGCCGCTTTACACAACTACTTTCAAACTTTTCTTCCACGAAACGTCACTCTAATACCAGATTGTGAGGATCAAGAAGTGGAGAAGAATTAGAGATTAGATATCTCTCACAATATTATTTATCATAATATATATATATATATATATATATATATATATATAGAGGAGAGGAATATAACAATATTTCCCATAATTGAAGGAGCATTACAAAGAGAGAGAATAATGGGATACGATAAAACAAACAAGCCTAATAATACTTGATTATTTGCTACGTTTAAATATGCCAACATGCATGTGGGCAGCCCAAGGCCATGTGTGCAAGCATATATTGAAAGTTGTTGATTTGAGAAAGAGAATGGGAATGGAACTTTTTCCAAAAGAAATGTTTCATTTTCTTCAACAAATCATGCTTCTACCCATGTAAGTGTTATTTTGTATTGTTTTTTACCATCCCTTACTTTTTTGAATCTATTAATGGTTTTCATAGGGTTATTAACAAGCATCCTTTTGTGGCTTATTCAGGATGAAGCTAATAACAATTTTGCTGACCTCGTCAATGATAATGTTGGGTATGATTATGCCAATGACAATGTTGGTAATACTAGTGTAAACCAAAATGTTGTTGGTGATGTGAATAATCCCAATGATCCCCAAATTGTAAAGATCTGCAAATTGTTAGACACAACTCTTCTTTCTTTACTAGTTCAAAGGAGAAGTCTTAATTTCCTTGAGAAGATGGTGGAAGATGCTTGTAACAAATTTCGAGCACAGTCAATCTTCAATAATGGCATGGTTTCTCATCCCCATGCACAACCTTTTGAACGTGTAAAAGATAATTATGGGACCTCTCTAAAATGTACAATAGATTTTGTTGAGAATATGGCAATTCGTAGGCGTGCATGTACGCACCAAAAATTACATGTGCTACATTGTCAAAAAATAGTTACAAAAGTCCCCAATGATGATTCATGTCCTTTCATAAGGTGTTTGAGTTCCTAAACTCATTCACAATGTATATTTTTAGCATAGACATCCTTACTTATCTTTTCCATGCTTTCTTCTAGCTTCCCACTTCATTCTATGCATGTTTTGGCCTTTAGTGCCAAGATAGCCACTCTGCTTAGGCAAAGCAGATGTGATCGCCGACTGCGTAGAGGCGGTGGTCCTACGTGAGTTTTCTATAATTCTCCATGTGTGATTTTAACACGTGTGATTTCACTTAACTTGACTTCTAGGGTGGGTTTGTGAACCAAATTGCCTAAAAATAGTCTTGATTGCTTGGTATTCCTTTCCTATTCTATTTTAAAATATATTTAATTAGCTTGAACTACCTCTTCAACAAATGATTTGCATCGAAAGCATACCTTGTGCATGAAGGCACATCCTAGCTAGTTTCTATATATTCAATGCTTGTATTCAAGAAAAAGGGCTTGAAAATTTTGTGTATATTGCATAGTATTGCTACCATAATCTGATGTAAATTACATAGCCAAGATTTGTTAACTTGTGTTATCTCTCTTTCACCTACATTGCAACGAGAATGCCTTTAAGCTACCATAGCTCAAGCACCTTCTCGTACTGCTACCTTTGTGTTCCCAATTCCTTGGACTCATATGGACACAGAGAGAAAGAAAGGATAAACTGAGGGGAAAAATTACTACATAGATAGATTTACCTCTGTTATGTGAATTCTAGGTTGGATTTGTTGTTTGATTTCCTTCATTCCTGTAATTTATCATTGTTACATCATATCAAATAGAGTAGAAATCAATTTCCTTTCATTTGCAAGTAATTAGTTAATTTCAAGAGGGTTTAAATCATTAATAACAACTCTCGGTGACGGATCCTCTTCTTCCCATCCTGTGGATCTGAAGGAGAGAATATCTATAGGAGGTTGTCTACATATCATAGATCATTTGGAAAAGTTCTTGTTTTAAGTTAGTTTAGTTTCAATACACTCAGCATAGGTGAATAACCACACCGAGTTATTTTTCTTGTTTAGTTTTAGTGTAGCGATATTTTAATTATTTTGAATAGAAGCAAATTATTTTTTGTGATTGTAATATTTCAGTTTTGTGATTTGTTTAGATTATTTTCCTTTCAGAAGTAGTATAGATTGTTAGTTTCATCTTATTTAATTTGGACACTTCAAATTAGATCAACACTTAGATCTAATTCAGTTAGGCAAACAAACCATAGGGAATTTACATTACTTGTTCATAGCCTCTAAATCTCCCCTTTGTAAACTCAACTACTAAGAGATCACACTACCAGATCTTAGTCACTGATCCTCCTATAGTTATCCACACACATTCAACATCGGCTACTCGGAAAGACCTTTGGGGGGAGTTGAGTGCGAATGAAGGTTGCACGTCAATTTTCATATGCAAAAATTGGTGAACTTAACGTGAAGGATTAATTCATTCTTGTTTCCTTTTCTTTCATTTCTATTACCTCACCTCTCCATTTCTTCCCCTATTTTGGTAGGTATTTTATACTTTCTAAAATATGTATGGAAGAGATTTTGGTGGGCCATTTGGATTTGATAGATATTAAACCAATGTTCAACCACAATAGTCCCCTTCTCTTTCGAGGTGGGGCGGAAATTACACAAGCAACGTCCAAACCTCCCCTAGTTAAAATTCTAACCCTATTAGTTATGTAAGTATGGAGGAGGTTGATCAACCATGAAGCATGCAATACGGTCAACCTAATGCAAACCACATTGTTATCACAAATGGAATAGGTTCTTACCATAGAGTCTTGTTAAGATCTCACATTACCATGCAATCAAAAAATATGATATATTTGCATGAATAGATAATACTCTTCCTTAGATAAATGAGAATTTTGATAGAATGAAGGCTACAACCTCTGGGATTTCGAATGCCCATCCTAAGATTCTTACTTCTGAGGAAGACCAAAATTATAACACTGAACAATTCATGACATGGTATCATGAGCCTTCTCAAACAAACCCTACGCCATAGGAACCCCAATAAGGGACTCAATCCTCTCCCAACGACATCATTTCTACTTTAGTAGGGAGGATTAGAGAACTAGAAAGTGCTCAAATTTCACAACCAACACATGCAGTAGGGCAGAACATGGGGTATCTAGTTGACAACAATGGATAAATCCCTTCCAATGAGTAATCAACATAGTATCCTATACAACAAGGTTTTCTGGTTTATTTAAATCTAGGTAATCTTCTCACATAATCATACACACTAGGGATTGGTCCTTATCCTTCTCAAGCTTATCTTACGTAAGGGATGGTTGGAAATGCATCCTTGAATGCCAGCACAATAGGAAATGCGGCGTTCCATGGTTTTACGCCCACTAGTCCATATCCTGGTACTATCCCATCTTACATGAACATGTATTCAAAAACTCCCTAGATGGACCCATATACCATTCATGCTCCCTACATGCCATATCAAGGGACCCCATATGTTCCTGTCAATGCTTATAACGCATCTTATCCAACTCCTCCTCCTCCACCTCCTCATCAAGTATCTTTAGTGGTGGAATCTTACATAATGGGTACATACGTTAAGTACTTAGAGGAGCCTCTTGACTTCACCATACATCACATCATGCTTCTACGCCCATTGTTGTATCTTCAAAAATTTAAGGGAGAAGGATACCCAAAAGATAATATCAAGGCATATGCTACTTCTATTAGGAATTGATTCCTTGGGATGTTATAGTGGATAATATCTTTCCAAAGACTCTCGAAGGAATCACTTTGGATTGGTATTATCATATTCCAAAGCTTCTATACATTCCTTTAAGCAACTTGTTTCGAGTTCATCAAATCATTTGATATGAATAGGTTGTTGTGTACATGGATTAGGGAATTCTTGCATATTAGACAACAACAAAATGAATCTTCCACCCATTTTATCCGAGAGATGGCGCCAAGCTCTCTATTCTTCTCTGCAAGTGCACCTAATATGGACTAGATGGAATTTTTGTGATCTTTTCCTTTACTTTCTCAATCAAGAGCGGGAGGAGGTCCATAAGTTTCCTTTCCATAGTTACAAGGAAGTATTAGAAGGTAAGCTTGGAATTAGCCAAGTTGCTATTATAGAGCAAGTGGGCATACGATCTATGGTCCCAATGGGAAATTAATATCTAAAAATCAGAACAATGTAAATTATCAAAACAATGGTGCCAACAAACAAAGACCTAAGGGCACGAATCAAAATCATGGTGCTACCACAAATAATGCTACCGATCAAGATAAAAAAATTAGTTTTCCAAACAATGGAAAAAATAAAAATAACATCTCGGGTAATAAAAGTGGCCCTAACATTATGTCATCTATCGACATAGTTGATGTAAACTTTCCTCTCAAAAACAAAATCAAACCCAAGGCCCATAAAAATATCAAAACTCTAGCTAAAGGGAAACAAATCATGGTTATAATAACCAATTTCAAAACTACAACCAAGGTTATAATCAACAACAACAAGATGCTTATCAAAGGCCAAGAGATTACGACCCTAACCTATATTGTGGTTTCCATAAGGTTCAAGGTCATGATGATAGGAATTTCTATGATTGTAACAAGTTTTTGTAAATACTTCCTGAAAACCAAAGGTAGCTCTTTGTAGACATGTTCCTAGAAAATCCTGAAACAAACTCGCAACCTAGTCATACTGGACCTGTCACACCTCAAAATATGAACCCTAAACATCCTGGGGATTCCCAAGTGAATCCTCAGAATATAAACAAGGGCATTCCTATAGGAACCAATGATCATAAAACCTCAACTTCTAACAACTCTCGGGTTTCTCCTAACCTTGGTTCAAATGATAATACAAAATATTGGGGTTAGTCAAGCTAGAGGTTGAGCAAGAAATTAATGCAACAAATTAGAAAAAGGAGTACATTTCAAAACCCCTACCAACTCTTTCCTTCCCATAGGATGATGTTCCTACAATCACAAAACTAGTAGGATCCTATGATTTAATATCGGATTTGAACAAGACCTTTTCTCACATTTCGTTTCTAGATTTGTTGAAGAATTCACCTACACATCATTCTATGTTGCTCAATGCACTAGGTCTTGGTCATCTAATCCATCTTACACTACCTCTTAGCACTCAAATAAATCATATTGAATTTGAAATACATCCTCTGGGATAGAATGATAGGGATGTTAGAGTAGGTATTTACCTTAGCTCATGTTCACCTAGGTATTTTATTTACCTTTATTGTATTTATCCTCACCCACTTATGTGTGTGGATACTTCTTTTATCTTATTTAGATATTATGAGATATTGTCTAGTTGTTAGGTATAGTTCTCTTCTTGATCTATGGTATTGACTAGATCCTTGATCTCTAGTTATCTCCTAAATCTATGGTCTTGACTAGTTCTTTGATGACTAGTTATTTCCTTGATTTATGGCTTGATCTACAACCTTGACTAGTTCTTAGATTGTTATTCCTTGCCTATTTAAGCAAGACCCATTTTCAATGTATTGTATTCAGTTCCATAATAATATATGATATTGTTTCTCATTTGTTTGCAAAGGTTTTATGTAAAGTTATTCTAGGGAATTGCTTTCATTTTATTGATTGTGGTGTTTGATTAACATCTGTTTTCTTGTCTTGGTACGATTTGGTTATCGTTCCTTTCATGGTATCAGAGTAGGAGATTCGTTGTTGACATCTGTTTGTAAGTTTTATTTTGCAAATAAAATCTTTGTGTATTCATATATTTGGGATTTGGTCGTATTTTGTTCTTTGTGTGTGCATTTTTATGCAAAACAAAGGCTTCCATTGGATCCGGAAGGTGTGAAAACCCTAAGATCAACTATAAACTAGGTCATTTTTGGGGGCAGTCATTTTTGCTTTTTTTGTGGTTTGCAAAGTGAAATACACAGGTTTTCCTCGGGATTCACGCCACACGGTTAAGAAGCGAGAAATTTTTATTAGGTTTTTTAGATTTCGCTAGATCTACACTGGGTTGTTTTTTGGTATGGTAGAGCATTTTCAGGTTGTGTGCAGAAGAATTTCGATTCTTTCCTTTTTTGGTAGGGGTCCATGGATGTTGTGCATGTTTTTACTATTTTGAGGTTGCTATTTTCAGCAATATAGGTCACTATCCAAATAAGAGAAATATTAAATAGTGCCAAATATGGTGGAGTGTTGTAATCAATTATGGACGCAATTTTGGATGAGTCTAACGACCCCCCTAAATTTTTGGGAGTTGCAGTTTGTACCTATCATGGATTCTGAGAATGATATGATTTTCTCTAAAGTATGTGGACTTCAAGAGGATATTGTAAAATTTGTGGAAGAAAATAGATCGCTTAAGAAGTGAAATTCTCTTCTACAATCACTCATTCACGATAAGGATACAATAATACACTCCCTGCAGAACAAACTTGCTAGCCTATAACATCACCATCATATTGTGGACAACCATATCCATGCTCCTAGTCCACTTGCAGTTGTTGCTCTTGTACCCACTGACATTGATCTGCCAGTCTTTGAGCCTGAACCTGCTTTTGATGCTTCTAAACTTGTGAGGCTTGTTATTGCATGCTCTTCCACATCTGTGCCTATTACAGTACCACATGTTGTGTATCCTACTTCTGCTCAACTGCATGGCTTTTTTTGAGAAGCATACCACTACATTTAGTTCTCGCATGCTTCATTCTATGGGTCTCACTAGCGGAGTCATTGGCAGACATTCATAGGGTATTATTTCCTCTATTCCACATGTTAAGTGGAATTCTCCTCATGACCTTGGTTTTCGAAAGGCAGATACTTCATTGGGATCACACATTGTGAGCTCCTTTTTTGTTCGCTCGACTCTTTTTGAGGATCATGAGCAACACGTGAGTTCTCGCACCTTCACTCGGGCTTGAGAAAATTGAGATTTCAGCTGTCGAGATGATCAACCTAACACATTCTCGATGTTCTTTTACATGCACCCATTGTGCATTTTACACCAAGTCATATGCAGGCATCTTCTTCATCCATCCATGTTGATTTGGGGTGGATATCTGATCACTCGTGGTGGCGACATAGGCATTCATTGAGAGGAATCTACAGGCGTGGCTCCTCCACCATTCGGCCTCTTGCTCCACTTTCTATACCTTTTGCATTATGATGCTTCTTGTTTTGAGCATTTTTCTTTAGCAGTGTAGTGTATCTCTCTTATTTGTTGAGAGATTTTGTATCTGTATTTTCGACACTTTTGGCATGTTGATGACTCTCTCTTGTGGGGAGCTATTACGGTGGAGCCTAGTGTTAGTTTGTCGAGTTGTTTCGTAGTTTTTTCGACAACTCATACAGATTTGTAGTGCCATGTGCACCCATTCAAAGAGAGTAGTATGGGAGGGTATGGTGTTGATCCTGCTTCTTTGGGTTTTGTGTCCTTGCTTTGTTACCTTGGATTTTCTTAGATCGTGACACTCTAGATTTTGTCTCCTTGCCTTGTTGTTTTGGTTTTTATTCTTGGATCATGGCACACCTATTTGCAGCACTTGATCGATTTATGTTTGGTGTTTTTTTGCTCTTTCGACATCACTCCGTTGATAGTATCCTTGTATGGAGCTATTCTGGTGAAGCCCAGTGTCAGTTGTTTTTGAGTTCTATGATCGATTAGTGGATTCGCATACAAAAATTCTTCAGCATTGTATGATTTTTTTGAGTCAGCTTCTTGGGATGCCTTGGAGCGGGTTTTTACTCTCTTTACTTTGTTGTTACTAGTTTAGGGTACCTTGTAGTGTCCCTTTTTCCTCATTATGTACATGAGTACCTCATCGTGCCTAGTGATGGGACTCATACCGTGGATATGCCACTTCTATTTTTCCCCCTAGCTTCACTTGAGGGGGTGTTAGAGTAGGTATTTACCTTATCTCATGTTCACCTAGGTACTTTATTTACCTTTATTGTATTTATCCTCACCCACTTATGTGTGTGGATATTTCCTTTTATTTATTTAGATATTAGGAGATATTATCTAGTTGTTAGGTATAGTTCTTTTCTTGATCTATAAGTGTGACTAGTTCTTTCCTTGATCTATGGTATTGACTAGATCCTTGATGTCTAGTTCTCTTATAAATCTATGGTCTTGACTAGTTCTTTGATGAATAGTTATTTCCTTCATTCATGGCTTGATCTATGACCTTGACTAGTTCTTAGATTGTTATTCTTTGCCTATTTAAGCAAGGCCCATTCGTAATGTATTGCATTGAGTTCCATAATAATATATGATATTCCTGCTCATTTATTTGCAAAGGTTTTATGTAAAGTTATTTTGGCGAATTTCTTTCATCTTATTGATCGTGGTGTTTGATTAGCATCTCGTGTTCTTGGCTTGTTACGATCTAGTTATCATTCCTTTCAAGGGATATTGAGTTCGTTTTCGATATAGAAAAGAGGCCATCCGACATTGAAATTGCCTCAAGAGGTGATCTGCCTTATTTTTGCAAGTCCGGGTTTATAAAAATTGTATTAAGAGAGCCATGATTACCAATGGAGCTGTTGTAAATGTGGTTCCCTTCTCTTTCTTGTGGAAGTTGGGATATGGGGAGACAAATTGTTCCTTTACAAGAAACACATTATGGGGGTATGAAAATCTTAAAGTGACCTCTATTTGAACCATAGTACTGTTAGTCACGCTTGGTCCAAAAACCATCTTGACGGAGTTTTACATTTTCGACAAGGAAACAAGTTATAACAAGATCCTTGGGAGACCCTGGATTCATCAAATGAAGGCTATCCCTTCTACCCCATTCCAAGAGATCAGATCCTCCATTTAAGGAAGGTTTTCATCACTCAAGGGGATCCTAAGCCCTTAGATATACACTTAGAAAACCTCAAGAAGAAGTAAGGAGTCCATACGGAGTATGAACTTCCTGCTAATCAATTGAACAAACCACCCCATCAAAAGTGTTAGTCCCAATCACACCCGGTGTGTTAAAAGATGAAGTTGTTGACCCAAAAAATTTTGAGGTGGAAAAAATAAATAAGGGTAAATCAATATCTATGGAAACAAAGTGTCCACTAAAACCGCAGAGAAATTATGAAACTTCTAGAGAATGATGATCCAATCTTCCTCCCATTTGAACCACGGGGGATGGGTAGTCTTCTCGCTTAGTTTTCTTCCTCCGATGGCCTAAGTCTAGGTGTAAACATGATAGAATTAACAAATTAAGAAGAAAAATTATTGATTGAAACAATGCCCATCAAAACCATCTCTAAGGGTTGTTTTATTCTAAACCAAGGTTTCGACCCATGTGCATCTGAAACTGAAGTTTTCTATGTCCATGGGGAAAGACCTCATCATTCACCAAGTGTCACAAGTAAACATGATGCTCTACATAGGAAATAAGGTTGAGAAACATAGTCATGCTCAGCCACACACCATGTCTCAAGAACATGAAAAGAGGTGCACGAATGACTCTTTCGCATACAAATGATTTTAATGATTGGACATATGCACTCGGGTAAGGGTTATAAGTTTAAACCAAGAATGGTAGTCCCTTGTCAATAGAATAGAAATTTTGATGATCATGGTTCTTCACTATGTACTTTTAGGGGTGAATAATTTGATATTTGTCAACTTTCTTCACCTTAGCTATCATGACATGTAGTTTCACCTGCATTTCCACATGTACATTGTTGCATCCACATTACATTTTCATCTTCCAGTTCATTTCGTAAAATTTGTGATCAAGGGAATTATTCTTATAGAAATTCCTAAAACTTATGAAAACATTGGAAAAACATTCAAATCATATCTCTTCAAATCTTCATGGTATCATCAATAGTTTCGAATCATTTCATCAATCCAAGAAAGATAAGACAAAGTTTTGACAATAACCATACCAAGGCCTGCATACTTGGTTCTACTTATAGTTTCTTCTAGATTAGGTGTCTTTGCCTATAATATGTTCTAGAAGCTTCATGGTGTCACATATATCCCATATACATCTCTTTGGAAATAAAAACATTCTAGACATTTTTCCTAGATAAATAAGTCAAATGCAAATCCACAGAAAAATTTTATTTTACACATTTTGTTTTCCCTACCAACCTTCGGTGTTGAGCTTGCATCTCTTATTAGTGATGTAAGGTTGGGAAAGGAGAGAAGTTCCCTTAATTCCTTATCCATGAGGATGAGCCCATAATTCCTACTGGTAGCATGGAGAAAGGTGTAGGGGTATCTTTGAAAATTTTTAAATATATAAACAATTCATTCAAATGTTGCGAAATCATAAATCAAAACAAAGTGATTTAGATGTCCAAAATTCTAAAAGAGTTTAAGACCTCAAAACCATATTTTTACAACCAAGTGGCCATCTATGGATCTAAGTCTAGATAAACTTGAAATCAATTCACATTTTAAACTATGTAGAAGAATTGAGTAGAATGAGGTTGTAGGTTCTCAATTTGGTTTTTGTCAAATACTTGTCTTCTATCATCATTACCATTAAAAACATTCTATAACTTGTGCCCCTTTTTGGATCTTGGTCTTGAGCCCTCGCATCTTATTGGTTGTGTGGGATTACAAGCGGCACAAGTTTATTCACTTATCATATCACTCTTTCTCCATGTTTTTCCAAAATAATACGAAGTAACCAAAGTTGCTTCGAGAAACTAGAGTTCAACATTACAATATGATTGCATTATAATATATCATAATTACAAAACATAAAAAAGATATCATTTGTTAGCATTCATATCCATTGCATACATTCTAAAAAGCATATAAAAATGAAAGTTCTAAACATCTAGAGTACACATGTGAAGTGAGAAAAGAGGAAGTCAACTCTATGATAGAATGAATTACCGCACCGAAAAGAAGAGTCTGTATATGTCATAATTAATAAACTTTGTATACAAGTACCATCACATGCAAGATGTTGTGAAAACGATCGCAATGAGCCCGAAATACACAAAAATCATAAATGCCCCAAAAATTCACAACTAAGAAATAAAGGCACTTTGCCTATCCGCCTCTTTCGAGGCCCTTATGACCATTCTAGCTATGAATTTCTTAGGAGTTCTTCTCAAAAGAATTTAAACAATAAAGAGCCAAGCCTAACACAAATTACCATTCCTAAATCCATTCACATTCAACCATACTAAAAAATGAAATGGTCACTGTGGGCCCGAGTTCAACAATCACCGAGTCAATATGCATAAATGAATTGGAAAATGTGTTTGTTTTGATATATAGATATATATATAGATGTTGTTATAACTTTTTTTTGAGTGCATATGTTCGCAGGGATGGACCATCGCACGTGTATATTTCATACGTCCCTATACAAATGGTAAGTCCTCTTGTTGTTTTAATTTAGTATTTATTTTTTTATATTTCATCTATCTACACTTGAGTCTTATTTTTCATTTTGCAGGTAGCGGGAGTTTGGACAAAGTGACATTTCATGACACCGGCTTGTCGTGCATAGCTTCTAACTTCCCATTTCAGAACGTTATACTGACTTCACGTTTTATGCCTTTTCACCGCTAATATGCTTCTTTGAGTGGGCAATATGTACGCACAAAAATTTCATGTGATACATTGTTGAGAAATGGTTACAAAAGTCCCCAATGATGATTCATGTCCTTTCAGAAGGTGTCCAAGTTCGTAAACCCATTCATACTCTATATTTGTAGCATAGACATCCTTACTTAGCTTTTCCACACTTTCTTCTAGCTTTCCGCTTCATTCTGTGCATGCTTTAGCCTTTAGTGCCAGGACAACCACCCTACTTGGGCAGTGGTCCTATGACCGCCAACTTGTGAAGGGCAATGGTCCTGCATGATTTTTTTATAATTCTCCATGTGTGATTTTAACACGCGTGATTTCACTTAACTTGACTTCTAGGGAACGTTTGTGAACCAAATTGCCTAAAAATAGCTTTGATTGCTTGGTATTCCTTCCCTCTTCTATTTTTCAATATATTTGATTAGTTTGAATTTCCTCTTCACCCAATGATTTGGCACTCTAAGACTACCTTGTGAATGAAGGCACATCCCAGCCAATTCCTATATATTCAATGCTTGCATTCAAGCAAAAGGGCCTACTAATTTTGTGTATCTTGCATAGAATTGTTGGCACAATCTTGTTGGAAAATGCATAGCCAAGATCTATTCACTTGAACTATCTCTCTTTCACCTACATCAGAACTAGACCGCCTTTAAGCCGCCATTGTTCAAGTGCTTTCTCCTATTGTTTCCTTTGCATTCCCAATTCCTTAGACTCATATGGACACACAGGGAAAGAAAGGATAAATTGAGGGGAAAAATTACTACACAGCTAGATATACCTTTGTTATATGAATTTAGGTGGGATTTTTTGATTCATTTCCTTTAGTCTTGTAATCTATCATTGTTACATCATTTCAAATAGAGTAGAAATCAATTTCCTTTCATTTACAAGTAATTAGTTGATTTCCAAGAGGGTTTAAATGATTAATAGTAGATCCCAGTGATGGATCCTCTTCTGTCCATCCCTGTGGATATGAAGGAGAGAATATCTGTAGGAGGTTGTCTACATATCATAGAATATTAGGTAAAGTTCTTATTTTAAGCTAGTTTAGTTTCAATACAGTCAACACATGTGAATAACAAAATTGGGTTATTTTTGTTGTTTAGTTTTAGTGTAGATATATTTTAATTCTTTAGAATAGATTTTTTTGTTTGTTTGTGATTGTAATATTTCAGTTTTGTTCTTTGTTTAGATTATTTTCCTTTTAAACAAGACTTATAGATTTTTAGTTTAATCTTAGTTAATTTGGACACTTCAAATTAGATCAACACTTAGATCCAATTCAGTTAGGAAAAAAACCATAGGGAATTCGCGCTACCCCTTTAAAGCCTCTAAATATCCCCTTTAACAACTCAACTACTCAGAGATCACACTACTGATCTTAGTCACCGATCCTCCTATAGTTAGCCATACACATTCAACATTGGATGCTCCGAAATGACCTTGGGAGTTTGAGTGCGGTTGAAGGTTGCATGTCAATTTTCATCCACACAAGGTGCACCACCAAAAAATGAACATGCTGAATTCCCTCCCAGACGTAAAGGGTGATCAAAGCATGTTACATTTCAGGAGGACTTGGATAGAGCAGCTACAAGAGGTGCAGAACAACAGTAGTAAAAATATTGCAAGGACTCCTTTGCTATCCCATTTTTGTAAAGACATTTGGTCTTATAAATACAAATTCAAATCTTTGTTGGGCATTAATATTATGTTTTACAAATTATATTGCAATGCCTTTTGTGTCCCATTTTTTAATTCTTAATGTTTCTCAAGAGTGTAAACACCTCATAATAGTGAACAATTTGTTAAATTGTCATGGATATGTTTTTCATATAGTGAACAATTCACTGTTGTATTACTTAGAATACTTTTGATTAATCATATACAAGAAACACCATCCACTTTACACTGATGTTTGAAATTTGTATTGAAAAGCTGGTGTATTGATTGTATCCTCTCTTAATTTATTTGTGGGGATAGTGAATGGTTTCCTTGTATCCTCTCTTAAAACTCTGCATGTCGAAATCGTTTGACAAACTATATTTTCTTTTGAGTTTGAAAAAACTATTAAGACATATTTAACTTTTTGAACAATCAAATCCATATCTTCAACACCATTCAAAATGAACACAAAATCGATATGTTTTTCTTTTAGCTCATTATTTAAAATTTTGCTTTGTGAAGGACCATACTTTGATCATTTGTAGATGTGAGTATTCATGAAAACTAGCATTTGGATAAAAGTGCAAAATTTTTAAATTATGTCTTTATAAGAACATTGGAGGTCGGGAATGTTTGATGAAATAATATCTAGGATGGGACATCATAAATGATGATTTGATTGAATGATTTGTACAAGAATGGAGGACACATAATACCTAACAAAAAACATAATTGCATCAAGTGTTTCTCTCTCCTCCTTTTCTTGGGTTTATTGATTTTTTTTGTGTTCTTTATGTCATATTTTTCAATTTTTTAATATTTTTCCACTATAGAGTCCTAATTAGAATTCAAGATATTTATAAATATTTATTTAAGTTGTAAAGATAATTTTCTTTTTAAAGAATAATACTTAAAAAGTGAATAAATTTGATCCAAATTATTTAGAGAAGAGCACCCAACATTTTAAAAACTATTCAAAAACATAATAGGTAATAATAATGGAGAGATAACATAAGCCCTCAATAACGCCCTCCACTTTTTTGGTTTTTTAAAGTGTTAGAGTCAAATTTAGGTTTTAAGAAAGGAGATTAGTTTTCCAATAACTTAGAATGAAAATTAAAAAAAAAAACAAGCTAGGTTTTTATAACCCTTATGTACACGAATTTAGTAGTTAAATCAGTTCCACACTATCTTACATTTTCTAGATCAATATTAGTATGGTTCTAGTTTTCCATTTCATGAGAAATAAAATTCTAATCGATAGTTATCTTGTTTCCATCCTTATAGATAGGGCATGTTTTGCATTTTTTTCCTAACAAACCTCTCCTAAAAAACATGCTAAAACCCTAAATTATTACAAGCATTTTTATTATTTCAATTGAACTATGTTTCTAGAATAATTCATTTAAGTAATTAAGTCTGATTTATTAATTTATCTATGAGCTACTTTAAATACAATATAACCTAGTTGTAGTATGTTATTAGTGTAAACCCCTTTCCACATTCTATATTTTGATTCTCCATTTATGTTGATGTTGCATTGTTTGTATCCTTTAGGGATTAACTATTTCCTCATTGGGGATAGATTTGATTTTCTTAAAGCTTGTTTTATTTATTTTGAATCTTCTAGCATAACTAGTGTGTATGTGATATTGACCATGTATTATTCTTTACATATTATAATGGTCTAAGATTTTAATTGAAGTCTAGAATAAATTATAATGCATTTTATTTTGTTTTGTTCCTTTAATTAAAACTCAAATTTGTGTGAAAAATATATTTTGGCTACTTAAATAATGATCCTTAAATTTTTGCTTCTCTTCATATTGACATTTATATGACTAAAAATTTGATGAATATATTTCAAGTTTGTATAAATAATGTGGGTACCTCTTTAATAAATTCTAGTACCTCCCACCTCAACATATCTTCATGCAAAATCCATTTATCGAATACTTTTTTAATGGGGGGGGATCTTTTTAGTGCATGTGGTGAGGTCTATGCACCCCATTTTACACATGGTGTTGGATTAAAAATACCCAATGATGATGATGAGGATATCCAAATAAGATTTTTAAATTTTTCAAGACCCCTTCCCATCTCCTTATCGGTCCCTTAGACTCTTATTACTTTTGTTCGGTCCTTCTAGACCCTTCCTATAGTCATTTTATTTCTTCATTGACTCTTTTCTGCCCCCTTTTCTAAATTTCATGCATGCAAATGCTATGGTGGTAGTTTTCCCTACCATAAAATACCATTCCCCATTGCAGTGGTTCTTTTTTTGTCTACAACAATAAAATTTCCATCTATAACAGTTCCATTTTAGGGATCAATGGTTCCATCTCTAATTAATTTTGAGTCCAACATACACTTTTCATATATGATTTTTTATCCTTTTTAAACCATGCATGCATTTCACCTCATTTTTATGCCTAATTCACTACTTCTCCCCTAACACTTGATTTCACCATATAGGGATCTAATCTAAGCCATAGATTTGATTTTTGATCTTAATTTGAGATTGAGATCACTTAGAAGCTTTTTATTAAGGAAAATTAAATGATCATTTGTTGGCCCCTTGATATTTTGAAGTTTTAAGAGAATACTTATACTACTAGTACCTTTTTTGATCTAGAGAAAAAAAAAAACAAATTGTTGGGATGCTTTAGTACTAGATATTTCTTCCACTAATAAGCATCCCAATGAATTTGTTTTATTATTGTCACTCATGAAGAGAAAATAAGGGATTCCAGACTAGTCTTCTTCCCCTTGAATGAGCCACATATATGCTAATTATTATTATTTTAAGGTGTACTTAGCTTTCAATATCTCCCCACTAATTTTTTTTTCCATCACACTAGTCTTTATGAGAATTGACTAGAGTAGTCTACCAAGGTTTTTATTGATAGGGTTATTCATTAGATTTATACACTCTGCAAGGAACACATAAAGTAGAAATTGCAAGGAACATTTTACCATGGAATTGTACAAAAATCTAGAACACTAGGAAAATCATTGATCATTGGGAATCCTCTAAACATTGGAAAATCCATAGACGAATGAAGGAAGCTACGAATGACAACGAGAAAATACGAAAAAATGAAGATGAAGAGTAGAATGGAGAAACATAGTCATTTCAAAAGAAGTGATTATTGGGTATTATACAAATTACATAATTATTGAAATTATTGTAATAGGGTCAGAGACATGAGTAGGTACATAAGTATAGAAATACATAAATAGATGAGGATAGAGAGAAAAAGAAAAGATTATGTGAGAAAGAAAAATAAATTATGAATTTTAATGTGTTTTAAGAATTAATATAGGTAGTTTATTTGTTTGAATAGTGCATGTTCTTATGATTCTATGTTATGTTTAATGGTCTTGTTTATTTTGAATCTCTATTCTCTAGCATATCACTTACAAAGGAACAAACTACTTAACCCTCACGATAGCTTTAAGGCTTAATGCCCACATTTGGTGTACGAGTCCAAGTTTTTTTTTCAAGCGGATGTCCATAGAGATAAAAATATTCCCTAGTTTTGTTGAATAAAATCATCTACCTTAATATATTTGATACCCTTTACATCCTTGATAGGTATTGTATCCACCTCTGTAGCCACCTATGTAATCTCCTTTGTATCCTCTTTCATAGCCTTGATAGTTTAGATTGTGGTAGTTTCCTCAGTAACCTATTTTGTATTATAGTGGACTTCCTTGATATCCCTAGTATTTTTGACCTTGGTACTATCTCTGGACATAGAGATACAACTAGAGAAAATGAGAAAGGCCTCCCGAAGACCAAGGCCATATGATCAAAATCACACACATTTCGACATAAAAGGACAATTTCATATCGTTACAATTCTACTCAACCAAATTTGCAGCTATTATATGAAACTACCAATGTTTGAGTCCTATGTTTTTGTGGTTGATTTCTTCTTCTCCCTAGAACTAACTTCCTCCACTTATAAATGATTATTGTATCTATAATTACATGGTCAAACACATATTGTAATTAAACACTAATTCTCTAATATTTTATAACATTTAATCATTTTATATTATCCTATCATCTAGATTAGACCATTATTTTATTGTAAGTAGGTCCAATTTATTGTTTGTTTAATTTCAACAAAATTATAACTTAGAAATTGATAGTATACTGATTTTTTTTATAAAAACATGTTCTAACATTAAATTTTGGCTAGCTCAAATCATGCATGTAACTTAATATTTTCCTTCTGGTAAAATTAACTCAATCAATACTTACACCGTAGGTTTTAACTTAGTGTAAACTCTTGCCTCTTGTTAATTGTCTTAGGGTTTACTTTATTTTTCAACCTTTGAGTCCAAGCTCTTGTGTATGTTATATTGATTTTGTATTGTTACTTTGTATGTTATATATTTTACACCATCCAAATTTATTAGATCAAAGACTCCAAAATAAGAAGTGCTAAAGTGAAATTCCAATCTAGTTTATCTTTTAGAAATTCCCTTAATTCTTCCGAGGGTTTGTGTGAAAAAATGCTTACTTTTATTAATACCCAATCTCACTCTAAAAGTAATCCAACTATTAGTGAAACATACATGAATGAAGAGTCTTTGGATGGCCCTCATGATTAAATTCAAAGTAATAAAATGAAAGAGGTTTCTCTAGAGGAGAAAATTTGAATTCAATATATACAAGGTCCCACATATCTTGAAAACCCATGATATAATGGCCAATTTATTGAATTTTAAAAGGGATATTCAATTTAGAACTCAAGGTTAAGAACATACCAATGGGCTTATTATTGAATATTGGAATTATAGGTTAAATCATGAAAACCCAAACACTAATAATGATCAATGACTTATTGACACACATTCCATGTGAAGACATCCTAGATTTCATCCAACACTATTCTTCCTCATGTTTTTCCTGATGTTCATGTTTTATTTTATTTTATTCCTATTATTGTTGAATCTCATATAGCTTCTCAATTTTTCTACTTCTTCAATTACTTCTTAGATTCCTTCCATATCTCCTAATACTTAATTATTTTCTTTCTTACCTCATGCATTTATTCCTACATATTCAACTACTAATTCTCTTCCCTTTGAGGCAACCAATATGATCAACACCCTCTTTGAATTAAAAATAAAATTAAGGAATTAAAAGGGTATCAAAATGCATAGGGACACTTCAAAATAAATACCAATATATCCTTTTCTTATGATGTGTTTGTTTTCCCATTCCTAATTAAATGAAATCATTTCAAGTCATGTTTCCATAGAATTAGATAACCTATTTGAAAGTGTACTTTAGTTTTAAAAATATAGATTAGGATACTTGATTTTGCAATTTTGTAGATAGAGATTTTGAAATATTGGTTTGAGAATTAAAAGATATAATTTTGCTCCAATCATCATATTTAAAAATTTCCTAAGATTTTTATGTATCACAAATCATAGGTTGTTGAGACAATCAATTTGATCTTAGACCAAAGATATTATCGTTTTAAATTTAATTAAAACAAATTATTAAACTTAAATTATTAAGGCTTATTTCACCATCCATTATAGTATGTATACATACACTTTTTGTATACTTCTTTGCTTTTGCAATCAATCCTTCTGCAAAGTATTGGGATTTTACTCTTTAATTTCTTTCCAGTAGATAGATCAAATTTCACCACACCTGCACATAACATTTGATTCTTTAAATTGTTAGAGTTAATATGTACACTAAATCCCCCTAAAAGAGAATAAATCACTAAATAATATAAAATTCCCATAACCACCAAACAATTAAAATATTATTTAATATGATCCAAAAATATCCATCAGAAAAACAACATGGACATCCCCATTGTTTGCTAAATAACTTCCACTTTATTATTGAAATATAAAATTACATATTTACTTCATAATTGACTAGATATGTGATTGACATACCAAGAAATAAAAAATTGATTCAAATAAAACCCAAGAAAACCAAAATGATAATGGTAATATTAATGGGTTTATGTATCTTTTAAAATTAAAAATTATAACTAACCCAAAATTTGTTTAGATTAATTAACAAAATTACTAAAATTTGTTTACTTCAATGAGCTTGCAATGAAATCACAAATACATATTTTAGCAAAGCTATTCTTCCGCCAAGATTAACTCTTTTGATAACTAGCTTAAGGTAGAGTTTATTAATATTTTTTAGAGTGTAAACACCTAAGAATAGTAAATATTATAAAAGATAAAAATCTTCTATATATTTTCCACCGTGATCCCATGAATTGTTGTTTAAAAATGGAAGTTATAATTTTTCGCAAATAATTGTCTTGATTTATAACTTATCAAACTATGTGGTCCACTTTCTTTCTCAAAGAAAAGGAAGCAAGGCAACATATCTTTGGGAAGGGAAATTTTGACTAAAAATTAAAATAAAAAATTATAATATTGTTTTTCATAATGAATACATTCTTATAAATGCCAAATACTACTCCTAAGTTACAAGAAGACATCACAACCCTTTTTACGTAAAGGTATTAAAAAAATCATGAAAACGTTATGGTTAATATTTTAGGGAGATGATTTCAATGTTTCAAAGCATTAAGATTCTAGAATTTATATAGCCATCAAAATCTTGTGATTTAATTATAATCCTAGCTTCTCTCTTAATGATAGGATGACAACCTTCCATATAGTCTTCAAATATCACACCCTATTATTTTTTGACCAATATTCTTACCATGATTCGAAGTTAGAACAAAAAGGATTCCAAATTGCTAGAATTTTCCACTCTACCAAATTTGAGAAATGCAATAAAAGGGATACAAATGATGCAATTCACTAAATCAAGCATGTTACAACTAGAAAGATTAACAATAGTTACTATTTGTGACAAAGTCCTTTTTATAAAAGGCCTATGTGTTACGAATATCAATAGTCCATGAACTAAAAAATCATTCTCTAAAAATAAAAATGTTGCATGAAAAATTCTTTTCCAATTCTCGCCATTGGTAGAAACCATCTAAATATGTAAATTTCAAAAACTTTAGTAAATGAAAAGAAGGAAAGCCTTATACTAAGAATAACTTAGAAACCAAATAAAGATTTGAATGTTAATCATAGAATCTATTAAATAAATAAACTTAAAATGTATTTTTATTAAAAAATCATAAAATGGGTTTGAAAATATAAGAAAAATTAAAGATATTTTGTTGTTTAATCAAGCTCCCACATTTACATGGTAGTAAGGATTCATAATTTATTGGTTGGTGTTATTGAGTGTCGGCTAATTTGAGGTTAATAGTTCAAAGATTCTATCTATGAGATATTGACCCTTATTAGATTGAGTTTAGTATTTCAAAATTTGCATCGAATAACTTATAGGAATTGAACTACTAATCAATGACAAGATTATAATGGTGATATAGTTGATGTTTTTGTCCTAAATCTAAATAGATAAATTAATAAAAAATACAATATCTTATTGAAGATTAAAATGAAGGTTTCCAACGATGATTTCAACACCAAATCTCTAGGAATTTTTATACTTGAGAGCTTCAAGCATGAAATGGTAGATGACCTCATGCCAATGCTTTCCAATGTGTGCAATGGATGAGAGTCTAAAATTTTGCAGGACGTTTTGCGATGACTTGTCTTTGAAAAAAATTGCATTGTAGCCTTTCGAGTGGATCCTACTTGTCTGCATCCCTCTCTCCCACAAGTACCATTTTCCTGATCCTTTTGATGATGCCATACAATTGACAACACGTTCTTTGTGTGGAGGATGGAGAAGTTACTCAACATTTTCTCCGAAAGGTAGATGTGGACAATGATTTGTGTGGTGGATGATTTCGAGTTTGTCATTATTCACTTTAGAAGGAAGAAAATCGATGAGATTCAAAGGGGAAGAAAATTCCTCAGAAATAACTTTCTATCCAGTTACATGGCATATTTGGATCACAAAGAAGAGAATCTTGAAATAAGTTCTAATATGTTTTTAGTGAGAGGCATGATTGTGAATATGTTGGAAGATCTGTTTGACATGGTTCTTTTGGATAATTTCATCTCATCTCATAGTGGGAAAAACCTTTCACTATTACATAATGGAGATGTTAGCCCAAACAGAGGAATCTAAAGCCTCAGTGGAAGAGACGAATTGAGGTAGATGTAATACTAACATGCAGTAGTGTGTGAATCTCTGTGATTGTATTCGCTTGTGATACGCAACCCCAAATCTGCTCTGCAGAATGATTTTTGGCCACAAAAATCTATTACAGATGGAGTATTTATTACAACATTTATATGATGGATAAGATGAAAAGCATCGGGGGAAGGATTTTGTGAGTGGAAAAAATTTTGAATCTACTTGAGATGATTTAAGTGGTGACGGGAAAAGGATGGTGGATAGTTAAAGAAGGAGCTTTAGGTAGTTAACGGATGGTCAAACAACCAGGTTGGTGGTCAACCCAGAACGTACCGAGAATATGCGCTCAGCGATAACAGAGTATTTAGAGTATCATGTCCCTTTCTAACTATAGTTTGTAGAATCATACCGTAGTTATGTTTGCAATTTTCCAATCGTTTAATTAACTAGATGGTTTTTTGATCTCTTCATTATATGACATTACTAAATACTTCTTGAGTTAAAATGATCCCAATTATGTCTATAAGTTTTACAATAGTGTGATTTTAATATTTTTGGAGAAACAATGAATAATGATCTTTAATTTGACATATGCATAATGTTAGAGATAAATTTGAATTTTGAATCATATAATCATTTTTAGAAGTTTTTATTTATTTATTTATAGATAAGGGTAAATGGTGGTTTTTAATATGATCCTAGCCGGGAATAAAGAAGGCACGAAAGCCTAGATAAAACCTTAAACATAACAAGAAACAAAAGAGGAAAAGTTGCTTAGTAGCGAAAAGAAGAAAGCGATGAATTGGATTTCTTGTGGTAGGAGTTTTTTTCTATGCAACCTTTGTTTTCTAACAATATGTGACATCGTAAGCAGGATGAATAACTTCAAGAGCTATAATTAAACGATATGTCTTGACGTTTAGAGGAAAAAAGAGGATTTTCCTTAGCTTCTTCATAGAGTTTTGGCTCAACAATTTCATTAACTGAGTTTCAACATTTAAGTTTTCCTTGTTTCCTTCAACTAAAATTTCTCTAAGTGGAGTTTCGGGAACCAATTCAACCAAGTTCTCCAAATACGATTTTGAGTGTAAAATCCTTAACCATCGTGTGAGAAATGATTTGAGAGAGAATTTTTCCACCAAGTGGCTTTCTCATTCTTACACTTTACATTTACATAATCATTAATGATATGTCCACAATCAAAACATATTCGCATCTCAAAGGAAAAACTTAATAAAAAAATAGGTGGGTCCAAGTTCTATTTTGAACTTGAGCTAAATGTTAACATGGAGGCTCTTTAAGGTATCAAGATCGGTCGGACTTTGGGCATAGGTTGTATGGGTAAAATCAGTGGTGTGGGAGTCAATGTTTAAATTATATTCCAGTGTTTCCAATGGAAATAAGACATGAATGATCCTAAAATTAGAGTGGTAATTATGGAAATATAATATTATAATACCCCAAATTTATACCAATTAAATCCATGATAAAATAACATAAGGAGTCCTAAATTTGCATATTTTTTTGGTTGTGTTTAAATATCATGTTTCATAATAGAAGTTAATTCATTTATTATTCTCTTCGTTATGCACTTATGGTGAAAATGTTATCGAGTCTTATTAAATTTTCAACGTATCCGAAGATTCCAAAACCGTGGCCAATGGTTTGGTTGCGAGAAAAAAAGGGTCATTAAACATTGCATTAAAAATTTGCGGTAGTTCCAAAATTACCTTTCCATTTCGCTAAGGAAATCCTATGAGGTCATTATGGTAAAAGTAATGACTAAAGAGTCATAGACAAGATCATTAAATTTACTATAATTTATTTATTAACCAAGTCTTATTTAAGTATATATATATATATATATATATATATTCGAGAGTGAAAGGGTCATGTGATTCCACTAGTCCTAACCAAATGAATCCCATGCCCACCCATTTCCAATTCCACAATTATAACCATAGACATTAATTTGTTTTAATAAAGACCATAGGGTTCTAATAAATTTATTTTAATACACTTTACTTATTTCCCCACCAAAACTCTAGAGTGTGAGGATCAATTTGTGACCCTAGGATTAAATTTATTTTGGCCTTAGGAATAAATTTGATATATAAAAATCTTAATATCCTCTTAAAGCCACATTTCATTTGCCTTTGTTGATTTTGCATATATAATTTTCATTTCTTATTCTACCCCAGGTTGACTACACGGGGAAGAAAATAAGTGTTTTTAATTAAGGAAAATATTGTTTGTGTTTGGAATGATTCTTCACCTATAGGTGGTGACCATGAATGGGGAGCTGCATTTTGTTTTATCACACGTTTTCCGCATGCAATGGCAGGAAAATACAAAAGATTTGGGTGCATTTACATAGATTTACGGAGGCCATGTGTGAAGAGAGAGGAGGCGTGGCAAGGGAGGGACGGTGGCCACTCCCATGAGAAGTTGTAGGGGTGTGTCATGGTTGTTTGGGCTTCTCCTCACCACCCATGGCATTGGATAAAGGGTTTGGGGAGGGGCGCAGCCCAACCAAAGATCCTCCACCCACAAAAGGGTTTTATAAACCCATTTGTAATTGTTTTGTTTTATATAATAAAAATGTTTCTTTTACACACACACGTGACGCGTGTGCTATGTAGCCACACACACACACACACTCATTTTTGTGTGGGCATAAAATGTAGGTCTATAACATATACACCAAAAACACATATATTTATAAAAATGTTTTGGGTGTATATATCTATAAGATATATGCATTTTGGGTGTATATGTTGTAGACACGCATTTTATACACACACACACATACATACACATATACATACACATACACATACACACACACACAAAAATAAAATAAATATATATATATCTATATGTGTGTGTGTGTGTATGTATCAATGTATATACATGCATACATACATATATATGTATATATATACATACATACATACATACATGGATGCATGCATATACATATATATGTACACATACATACATACATACATATGTGTGTGTGTGTACTATAGACACACACACGCGCGCGTCTGTGCACACACACACACACACACGCACATAGACAAACACACACGTATAATAAGTATAAATGATCAACGATATAATTTATTAACGGTGAGAGGATAACTTGGGCTTAAATCTCATATATATAATAAAAATGATTATGTAAGATCTTATAGAAGATAATAGAAATCATGGTGCATAATATACTTTAATAATAGTTTTTCCTAAACTATTGCTAAAGTAAAATTGCCTTATATCATTTTCAGATTTTATATTAAACCATAAGACAATGCAACTAATAAATTTATTTCTCTATTTTTCCAAAACTCATAGTATAGGAAATGTCATTAGACAAAGAAATGGAAGTATGAATAAAGATGTTTTATTTTATTTTTGTAGACAAGAATTTTACTTCAATAAACCAAGAATAATAATTCTAGAACACTTTGTTGATGAACTATTTTTTTCATTTTATCCATGTTTCAAATAGGAAGAAACATTATTAAGAAAGAATAAAAGATAATGAAGAGAAACCATATTAAGGTTCCAATATAATACGAGAAAAAAACTTTAAAATTACATAGCTTACAACTTTACAACCTTCTTCTCAAGAGAGTTTTACATATCCACAATATCAACTTAATAATAAAAAATATTAAAAATGCAAGTATAACAATCCTCCCAAACAAGGGAACAAAATGCCATTATTTTTGGGCAACACTCCAAATAGACAACCCTCCAAAAGAAGTCCACAATTATCATGCTCAAAACACCACAAAAAAACATATGACATGCCTCCCAACCTGCATACATCATCACATGCTTTCTTCCTAAAGGAAGAACATGCTACCCTCCCCCAAGCCTATGAGAAAGAATATTAGCATGCTACAAAAGATGCCAAGGAAAAGCAAAATTCAAATAACTTACACAAGTATGACAACGAGAACACAACAAGGAAACTTAAAAAAACCTAAATCGACAAAACACCAAGAAACCATTGTAATGCGAAGAGGGGTGGATGATCACATAATACAAAAATCTATGACATGAATAGTGCCAAAATATCCTCCATGTAGTATCTCCAAGAGCCTTCACAAAATCCCAAATCTTACAACTCCATTTCCTAGAATCCTATGATAAGAAAACATTATTGGCTTCCCAAGAAACCATGAAGATGAGATACCCTCCCACTCCAAATCTACACCCCAATGGAGTGGAGGATAAAAAGAAACCAAAGTAAAAATTTCAAAACAAAGCAAAGAGTCAAGATCAACAAGGATCCCAAAAGCGAACCCACAAATCAAAACCATTACCAACAATAACATCCACACACATACAAGAAATTTTTCTAAATCAAAATAAAATGAGGTGTGAGACCTACCTCACACTCCAAGCTCAAGTCCACAAGCTCCTAGTTCTTTGTCTCCTCAAGCTCCCAAAGCTCCCCACCAAAGTTCTCCACCAAAAATCCCCCAAACATCAAAATTCAAACAAGATATAGGAAAACTCTCCATCCCACAAACCCATGGGAGGGTGACATGTGTCACCCTTCTAACTAAGAAAATCCTCCATGTCACCCAAGTCACTTTCCATGTTCCCCAAAACAATAAATGCAAGAGGGGAAAAAATCCCACTTAGCCCCCAAATCCCACACAAAATCAAAAGGTCACACATGTGAGACAAGGGAAAAATATTTAGATAGTGACTAAAGAGAGGGTGGAGTAAGGAAGAGGATTTTGGGTTCACAAAATGATTTCAACACCCATAAATTAGGTCTCACACCTTTTAAAACAAGCCTTCAAAAATTCCCTTAAAGGTTAAATTCTGGATTTGGGGTTGAATGAGAGAATCGAGGCAAGGAATGGTCCCCACAAACTTGCTTAGAAACTCCCAATACATCCCTAATAAATTTCAAGACACTTAAAAGACCCCATTACACAAATCATCCTAAATAACCTCATTAACAAAAAGAAATCCAAATTACAAGAGAAATGAAGTAATTTTAATTCTACGATGGTTCTCAAGGGTAGGAAAACTAACAATATGAATCATTAAAATTATCATGCAAGAATCATGAAAATTCCACAATTGTGAGCAACAACAAAATGAAACAAGGTGAGGCAAAAGGTTCAAAAAAATGGCTTAAGCGTCTTATTTAGTGCTACCACCGAGTCCCACGTTCTCCATGTGTTGTAACCTACAAATCCTGCATACTCATGGAAAAACTCAAATCTAGTTGACATGATAAAGTATCTATATAAATCATGATGAAAAATGACAATGCTATCTCCTCAGAATAAAATTTTACCATATCTATTCTACAATGATACATAGAATCATGATCTAATATCAACAATATATAACTCAAAATAAAAATCATCAATGAATACCATATAAAAACATGATCCATCAATGTAAAACATCATAATATCATTATCTCAATAACAATAATTATAACAACAATGAAACAAGATTTAATGGAAATAATACTAGTAATGTGAATTTCACACATGACTTGTCAAGTTAGGTTAGTTTATTCCAAATAAAGATGACAAGTTAATATACATGTATTTGAGAAATTAACCAATATAATCATTATCCAAATATAATTTGAGTAACCTTAGATCACTAATATCCACCAAACTAAATCAAAACCAAGTGGTGAGGGTAAGGGCATGTAAGTCGACTTTGTGAGCCTCATATATCTTCCTACTACCAAGCGAAAGGTGACAACAAGAGCTATCACCAAGTCTTTGTAATTTAATTTGAATAATTCATGATATTATTCTCTTGAGTTTATCAAACATGAATCTATAACCAAATTGATTGTGATTAACTAAACTTAATACTATACTATAGAAAGATATAATAATAGTTAATCTAATATAGGAGGACTAAAACATTGTAAACTATGCTAAGACAATATGGAATAATTTTAAATAATTATACTAAATGACAAAAAACCCTAAATGTGCAAGGATGTAAAAGGAAAGGACTTAACTAATTATTAGAGAATGTCACAGGTTTAGAAGGTATGATTTTGTGGATTTAGAAGAAGGAACGATCACTCAGAGGTCATGCAAAGGTCATATCTAGAAGATATAAGGAGACATCGGTGTCCATGAATGTATTAGGGCACCCAGGGGTGCCCTGGTTTTGCAAAATAGACATCATGGTCTTTATAAAAGGTCATAATCTAATTTGCGGTGTTGCAAGATGCCCCGAAATATTCGATTTATGCACATTGCACTAGATTTTTGAACTGCATTGGGTATAAGAAATAATCCAAGATGAAGGAATGACCTAAAAAGATTAAAAAGTATCAAAACCTTGAAAATAAAAGATTCAAAATGAATGGGTTGGAATAACCTCGAGTTTCCAAAGCAGATCGGCTTAGTAACTGTCGAGTGATGGACTACGTTTTGGATGCAAATGTAGTTACGGGTGTGTGTGTATGCATGTTGTGCCCTGGGTGTTCTTGTTCTAATCACACTTTTTGAAGTAGAAACCAATAATAACTATAGAAAAATGTAATAGTATGTGTGTATGGAATAGAATAGAATCCCATCCCCTATGTTGTGTCTATTGATGTAGATCTCCTAGCCTTGATGCATGAAACTATATGGATGCAAGTGATGCACGATGGATGCAACTCTATATGGAGTGATAGTAGTAGGTATTTAGGACCCTCATTATGGTCTCATAAATTTATATTTATAGGGTTCTCTTGCTCTAATTTCATAATTCACCCTAATAAGGGTGATTAGGAAGAACCTAAGGATGAAAAATGGATAGAAGAGGCCTAAAAAGTGGTAGGAAAGTAGAACATGGATCAAGGTGCCACGAGATGGGACCAAGGCACCCCGGGCGCTTTAGTATAGGCCTCGATGCCACGGTTTAGGCTAAAATGATGGGAGGGTAACAAAATAGGTGGGCATGCATAGTAAAATACACGGGAATAATGAAATAAAAGGTAAAAATAAGATTCTCAAAAGGTGGTATTAATTAATACTTTCTTCACTAGAGAACCCTATAAATAGTAGTATAAGACCTCACTAAATAATTCCTAAAGTGCATGATTTTGTGACTTCTTGCGCCACTTTATGTTGGTGAGCACACTTCTCGATATGAGAAAGTAGATATATACGCGTACGATATCTATGTAGAGTGTATTAGAGATGTTCCGATGGGATAGACTCGAAGTGTGGAATGCCAAAAGGACAAAGTGGAGGAGCGTGGATTCTAAAAATGAAAAATTCCCATAAAAAGTGATGAGAGTGGACCTAGGGAAAAATGTTTGTGTAGTTCTTTGTGATGTGTAGTGTACCTATATGGTTAGTAAAGGAATGTGTTGTCATGGTGTGTTGTCATTGTGCCATCATTGTTGTTGTTTTTTATTCTTGTTGTAAATATCTTTCCCCGGGTAGATATATACAAGCTTAAGAATATGGAAATCAAAGAAACTAAAACCCTAAAAGTTGTGCCTTGGCACACGTAAATGGCACATGACACAGAGTGTCGACATGGTAAAAGTTGTGCCTTAGCACACGTAAATGGCACATGACACAGAGTGTCGACATGGTAAAAGTTGTGCCTTGGCGCACGTAAATGGCGCATGACACAGAGTGTCGACATGGTAAAAGTTGCGCCTTGGCACACGTAAATGGTGCATGACATAGAGTTTCGACATGGTAAAAGTTGTGCCTTGGTGCAAGTAAATGGCACATGACACAGAGTGTCAACATGGTAAAAGTTGCGCCTTGGCGCACGTAAATGGCGCATGACACGATGTGTCGACATGGTAAAAGTTGCGCCTTGGCGCACGTAAATGGCGCATGACACAGAGTGTAGAAATGGTAAAAGTTGCACCTTGGCACATGTAAGAGAATGTTGACACAGATATGGATGCGCCTATGGCGCACCTTCAGAGGCGCCAACATTTTGGCGCCGACAGAACGAGACCCAGCGCGAGATATTCGAGATGGCCATAACTTTTGACCTGGGAGCTCAGATTCATGCAAGGTTGGACTTTTGGAAAGCTTATGAGGTCCTATGTCCATAGATTTTATTTTTGATCTTAATTTGAGATTGAGACCACTTAGAAGCTATCTATTAAGGAAAATTAAATGATCATTTGTTGGCCCTTGATATTTTGAAGTTTTTTCGAGAATATGCTACTTAGTACCTTTTTGACCTAGAGAGAAAAAAAAACAAATTCGTTGGGATGCGTAGTACTAGATATTTCTTCCAATAATAAGCATCCCAATGAATTTGTTTTATTATTGTCACTCATGAAGAGAAAATAAGGGATTCCAAACCAGTCTTCTTCCCCTTGAATGAGCCACATATATGCTAATTATTATTATTTTAAGGTGTACTTAGCTTTGATATCTCCCCACTAATTTTTTTCCATCACACCGGTCTTTATGAGAATTGATTGGAGTAGTCTACCAAGGTTTTTATTGATAGGGTTATTCATTGGATTTATACACTAAGGAACACATAAAGTAGAAATTGCAAGGAACTTTTTACCATGGAATTGTACAAAAATCTATGGTACACTAGGAAAATCATTGATCATTGGGAATCCTCTAAACATTGGAAAATCCATAGGCGAATGAAGGAAGCTACGAGAATAATGAGAAAATACGAAAAAATGAAGATGAGCAGTAGAATGGAAGACACATAGTCATTTTCAAAAGAAGTGATTATTGGGTATTATACAAATTACATAATTATTCGAAATTATTGTAATAGGGTAGAGACATGAGTAGGTACATAAGTATAGAAATACATAAATAGATGAGGATAGAGAGAAAAAAAGAAAAGATTATGTGAGAAAGAAAAATAAATTATGAATTTTAATGTGTTTTAAGAATTAATATAGGGTAGTTTATTTGTTTGAATAGTGCATGTTCTTATGATTCTATGTTATGTTTAATGGTCTTGTTTATTTTGAATCTCTATTCTCTAGCATATCACTTACAAAGGAACAAACTACTTAACCCTCACGATAGCTTTAAGGCTTAAGGCCCACATTTGGTGTCGAGTCCAAGTATTTTTTCAAGCGAGATGTCCATAGAGATAAAAATATTCCCTAGTTTTGTTGAATAAAATCATCTACCTTAATATATTTGATACCCTTTACATCCTTGATAGGTATTGTATCCACCTCTGTAGCCACCTATGTAACCTCCTCTCTGTATCCTCTTTCATAGCCTTGATAGTTTAGATTGCAGTAGTTTCCTCAGTAACCTCTTTTGTATGATAGTGGACTTCCTCAATATCCCCGGTATTTTTGACCTTGGTACTATCTCTATGGACATAGAGATACAACAAGAGAAAATGAGAAAGGCTCCTGAAGACCAAGGCCATATGATCAAAATCACACACATTTCGACATAAAAGGACAATTTCATATCAGTTACAATTCTACTCAACTAAATTTTCAGCTATTAAATGACACTACAAATGTTTGAGTCCTATGTTTTGGTGGTCAATTTCTTCTAATCCCTAGAACTAACTTCCTCCACTTATAAATGATTAGCGTATCTATAATTACATGGTCAAACATATTGTAATTGAAACTCTAATTCTCTAATATTTAATAACATTTAATCATTTTATATTATCCTATCATCTAGATTAGACCATTATTTTATCATAAGTAGGTCCAATTTATTGTTTGTTTAATTTCAACTAAATTATAACATAGAAATTGATAGTTTATTGAATTTTGTTTATAAAAACACTTTCTAACAATAAATATTGGCTCGCTCAAATCATGCATGTAACCTAGTATTTTCCTTATGGTAAAATTAACTCAATAAGTACTTACACCATAGGTTTTAACATAGTGTAAACTCTTTCCTCTTGTTAATTGTCTTAGGGTTTACTTTATTTTTTCAACCTTTGAGTCCAAGCTCTTGTGTATGTTATATTGATTTTGTATTGTTACTTTGTATTCGATATATCTTACACCATCCAAATTTATTAGATCAAAGACTCCAACTTGAAGAAGTGCTAAGTGAAATTCCAATCTAGTTTATCTTTTAGAAATTCCCTTAATTCTTCCGAGGGTTTGTGTGAAAAATGCTTACTTTTATTAATACCCAATCTCACTCTAAAAGTAATCCAACTCTTAGTGAAACATACATGAATGAAGAGTCTTTGGATGGCCCTCATGATTAAATTCAAAGTAATAAAATGAAAGAGGTTTCTCTAGAGGAGAAAATTTGAATTCAATATGTACAAGGTCCAACATATCTTGAAAACCCATGATATAATGGCCAATTTATTGAATTTTAAAAGGGATATTCAATTTAGAACTCAAGATTAAGAACATACCAATGGGATTATTATTGAATATTGGAATTATAGGTTGAATCATGAAAACCCAAACATTAATATTTATCAATCACTTATTGACACACATTCCATGCGAAGACATCCTAGATTTCATCCAACAATATTCTTCCTCATGCTTTTCTTGATGTTCGCGTTTTCATTTATTTTATTCCTATTATTTTTGAATCCCATATAAGCATATCCATTTTTGTATTTCTTCAATTATTTCTTAGATTCCTTCCATATCTCCTAATACGTGATTATTTTCTTTCTTACATCATGCATTTATTCCTACATTTTCAACTACTAATTCTCTTCCCTTTGAGGCAACCAATATGATCAACACCCTCTTTGAATTAAAAAATAAAATTAAGGAATTATCTGAAGGGTATCAAAATGCATAGGGACACTTCAAAATAAATACCAATGTATCCTTTTCATATGATGTGTTTGTTTTCCCATTCCCAATTAAATGAAATCATTTCAAGTCATGTTTCCATAGAATTAGATAAATTTATTTGAATGTGTACTTTAGTTTTTAAAAATATAGATTAGGATACATGATTTTGCACTTTTGTAGATAGATTTTGAAATATTGGTTTGAGAATTAAAAGATATAATTTTGCTCCAATCATCATATTTAAAAATTTCCTAAGATTTTTATGTAGCACAATCATAGGTTGTTGAGACAATCAATTTGATCTTAGGCGAAAGATATTATCGTTTTAAATTTAATTAAAACAAATTATTAAACTTAAATTATTAAGGCTTATGCCACCATCCATTATAGTATGTACACATACACTTTTTGTATACTTCTTTGCTTTTGCAATCAATCCTTCTACAAAGTATTGGGATTTTAATCTTTAATTTTTGCACAAGAGCTAGATCAAATTTCATCACACCGCAATGTAACATTTGATTCTTTAAATTGTTAGAGTTAATATGTACACTAAAATCCCCCTAAAAGAGAATAAATCACTAAATAATATAAAATTCCCATAACCACCATCACAATTAAAATATTATTTAATATGATCCAAAAATATCCATCACAAAACAACATAGACATCCCCTTGTTTGCTAAATAACTTCCACTTTATTATTGAAATATAAAATTACATATTTACTTCATAATTGACTAGATATGTGATTGACATACCAAGAATATAAAAATTGATTCAAATAAAACCCAAGAAAACCACAATGATAATGGTAATATTAATGGGTTTATGTATCTTTTAAAATTAAAAATTATAACTAACCCAAAATTTGTTTAGATTAATTAACAAAATTACTAAAATTTGTTTACTTCAATGAGCTTGCAATGAAATCACAAATACATATTTTAGCAAAGCTATTCTTACGCAAGATTAACTCTTTTGATAACTAGCTTAGAAGGTAGAGTTTATTAATATTTTTTAGAGTGTAAACACCTTAGAATAGTAAATATTATAAAAGATAAAAATCTTCTATATATTTTCCACCGTGATCCCATGAATTGTTGCTTAAAAATGGAAGTTATAATTTTTCGCAAATAATTGTCTTGATTTATAACTTATCAAACTATGTGGTCCCACTTTCTTTCTCAAAGAAAAGGAAGCAAGGCAACATATCTTGGGAAGGGAAATTTTGACTAAAAATTAAAATAAAAAATTATAATATTGTTTTTCATAATGAATACATTCTTATAAATGCCAAATACTACTCCTAAGTTACAAGAAGACATCACAACCCTTTTACGTAAAGGTATTAAAAAATCATGAAAACGTTATGGTTAATATTTTAGGAGATGATTTCAATGTTTCAAAGCATTAAGATTCTAGAATTTATATAGCCATCAAAATCTTGTGATTTAATTATAATCCTAGCTTCTCTCTTAATGATAGGATGACAACCTTCCATATAGTCTTCAAATATCACACCCTATTATTTTTGACCAATATTCTTACCATGATTCGAAGTTAGAACAAAAAGGATTCCAAATTGCTAGAATTTTCCACTCTACCAAATTTGAGAAATGCAATAAAAGGGATACAAATGATGCAATTCACTAAATCAAGCATGTTACAACTAGAAAGATTAACAATAGTTACTATTTGTGACAAAGTCCTTTTTATAAAAGGCCTATGTGTTACGAATATCAATAGTCCATGAATTGAAAAATCATTCTCTAAAAATAAAAATGTTGCATGAAAAATTCTTTTCCAATTCTGCCATTGGTAGAAACCATATAAATATGTAGACTTCAAAAAACTTTAGTAAATGAAAAGAAGGAAAGCCTTATACTAAGAATAACTTAGAAACCAAATAAAGATTTGAATGTTAATCATAGAATCTATTAAATAAATAAACTTAAAATGTATTTTTATTAAAAAATCATAAAATGGGTTTGAAAATATAAGAAAAATTAAAGATATTTTGTTGTTTAATCAAGCTCCCACATTTACATGGTAGTAAGGATTCATAATTTATTGGTTGGTGTTATTGAGTGTCACTAATTTGAGGTTAATAGTTCAAAGATTCTATCTATGAGATATTGACCCTTATTAGATTGAGTTTAGTATTTCAAAATTTGCATCGAATAACTTATAGGAATTGAACTACTAATCAATGACAAGATTATAATGGTGATATAGTTGATGTTTTTGTCCTAAATCTAAATAGATAAATTAATAAAAATACAATATCTTATTGAAGATTAAAATGAAGGTTTCCAACGATGATTTCAACACCAAATCTCTAGGAATTTTTATACTTGAGAGCTTCAAGCATGAAATGGTAGATGACCTCATGCCAATGCTTTCCAATGTGTGCAATGGATGAGAGTCTAAAATTTTGCAGGACGTTTTGCGATGACTTGTCTTTGAAAAAAATTGCATTGTAGCCTTTCGAGTGGATCCTACTTGTCTGCATCCTCTCTCCCACAAGTACCATTTTTCTGATCCTTTTGATGATGCCATACAATTGACAACACGTTGTTTGTGTAGAGGATGGAGAAGTTACTCAACATTTTCTCCGAAAGGTAGATGTGGACAATGATTTGTGTGGTGGATGATTTCGAGTTTGTCATTATTCACTTTAGAAGGAAGAAAATCGATGAGATTCAAAGGGGGAAGAAAATTCCTCAGAAATAACTTTCTATCCAGTTACATGGCATATTTGGATCACAAAGAAGAGAATCTTGAAATAAGTTATGATATGTTTATAGTGAGAGACATGATTGTGAATATGTTGGAAGATCTGTTTGACATGGTTCTTTTGGATAATTTCATCTCATCTCATAGTGGGAAAAACCTTTCACTATTACATAATGGAGATGTTAGCCCAAACAGAGGAATCTAAAGCCTCAGTGGAAGAGACGAATTGAGGTAGATGTAATACTAACATGCAGTAGTGTGTGAATCTCTGTGATTGTATTCGCTTGTGATACGCAACCCCAAATCTGCTCTGCAGAATGATTTTTGGCCACAAAAATCTATTACAGATGGAGTATTTATTACAACATTTATATGATGGATAAGATGAAAAGCATCGGGGGAAGGATTTTGTGAGTGGAAAAAATTTTGAATCTACTTGAGATGATTTAAGTGGTGACGGGAAAAGGATGGTGGATAGTTAAAGAAGGAGCTTTAGGTAGTTAACGGATGGTCAAACAACCAGGTTGGTGGTCAACCCAGAACGTACCGAGAATATGCGCTCAGCGATAACAGAGTATTTAGAGTATCATGTCCCTTTCTAACTATAGTTTGTAGAATCATACCGTAGTTATGTTTGCAATTTTCCAATCGTTTAATTAACTAGATGGTTTTTTGATCTCTTCATTATATGACATTACTAAATACTTCTTGAGTTAAAATGATCCCAATTATGTCTATAAGTTTTACAATAGTGTGATTTTAATATTTTTGGAGAAACAATGAATAATGATCTTTAATTTGACATATGCATAATGTTAGAGATAAATTTGAATTTTGAATCATATAATCATTTTTAGAAGTTTTTATTTATTTATTTATAGATAAGGGTAAATGGTGGTTTTTTTAATATGATCCTAGCCAGGAATAAAGAAGGCCTGAAAGCCTAGATAAAACCTTAAACATAACAAGAAACAAAAGAGGAAAAGTTGCTTAGTAGCGAAAAGAAGAAACGATGAATTGGATTTCTTGTGGTAGGAGTTTTTTTTTCTATGCCTTGTTTTCTAACAATATGTGACATCGTAAACAGGATGAATAACTTCAAGAGCTATAATTAAACGATATGTATCTTGACGTTTAGAGGAAAAAAAGAGGATTTTCCTTAGCTTCTTCATAGAGTTTTGGCTCAACAATTTCATTAACCTGAGTTTCAATATTTAAGTTTTCCTTGTTTCCTTTAACTAAGATTTCTCTAAGTGGAGTTTCAGGAACCAAGTCAACCAAGTTCTCCAAATACGATTTTGAGTGTAAAAATCCTTAACCATCGTGTGAGAAATGATTTGAGAGAGAATTTTTCCACCAAGTGGCTTTCTCATTCTTACACTTTACATTTACATAATCATTAATGATATGTCCACAATCAAAACATATTCGCATCTCAAAGGAAAAACTTAATAAAAAATAGGTCGGGTCCAAGTTCTATTTTGAACTTCGAGCTAAATGTTAACATGGAGGCTCTTTAAGGTATCAAGATCGGTCGGACTTTGGGCATAGGTTGTATGGGTAAAATCAGTGGTGTGGGAGTCAATGTTTAAATTATATTCCAGTGTTTCCAATGGAAATAAGACAAGAATGATCCTAAAATTAGAGTGGTAATTATGGAAATATAATATTATAATACCCCAAATTTATACCAATTAAATCCATGATAAAATAACATAAGGAGTCCTAAATTTGCATATTTTTTTGGTTGTGTTTAAATATCATGTTTCATAATAGAAGTTAATTCATTTATTATTCTCTTCGTTATGCACTTATGGTGAAAATGTTATCAGTGCTATTAAATTTTCAACGTATCCGAAGATTCCAAAACCGTGGCCAATGGTTTGGTTGCAGAAAAAAAAGGGTCATTAAACATTGCATTAAAAATTTGCGGTAGTTCCAAAATTACCTTTCCATTTCGCTAAGGAAATCCTATGAGGTCATTATGGTAAGCGAAAGAGGGCTAAAGAGTCATAGACAAGATCATTAAATTTACTATAATTTATTTATTAACCAAGTCTTATTTAAGTATATATATATATATATATATATTCGAGAGTGAAAGGGTCATGTGATTCCACTAGTCCTAACCAAATGAATCCCATGACCACCCATTTCAATTCCACAATTATAACCATAGACATTAATTTGTTTTAATAAAGACCATAGGGTTCTAATAAATTTATTTTAATACACTTTACTTATTTCCCCACCAAAACTCTAGAGTGTGAGGATCAATTTGTGACCCTAGGATTAAATTTATTTTGGCCTTAGGAATAAATTTGATATATAAAAATCTTAATATCCTCTTAAAGCCACATTTCATTTGCCTTTGTTGATTTTGCATATATAATTTTCATTTCTTATTCTACCCCAGGTTGACTACACGGGGAAGAAAATAAGTGTTTTTAATTAAGGAAAATATTGTTTGTGTTTGGAATGATTCTTCACCTATAGGTGGTGACCATGAATGGGGAGCTGCATTTTGTTTTATCACACGTTTTCCGCATGCAATGGCAGGAAAATACAAAAGATTTGGGTGCATTTACATAGATTTACGGAGGCCATGTGTGAAGAGAGAGGAGGCGTGGCAAGGGAGGGACGGTGGCCACTCCCATGAGAAGTTGTAGGGGTGTGTCATGGTTGTTTGGGCTTCTCCCTCACCACCCATGGCATTGGATAAAGGGTTTGGGGAGGGGCGCAGCCCAACCAAAGATCCTCCACCCACAAAAGGGTTTTATAAACCCATTTGTAATTGTTTTGTTTTATATAATAAAAATGTTTTCTTTAGACACGCACGTGCGCACGCGTGTGTGTGCCACAACACACACACACACACTCATTTTTGTGTGGGCATAAAATGTAGGTCTATAACATATACACCAAAACACATATATTTATAAAAATGTTTTGGGTGTATATATCTATAAGATATATGCATTTTGGGTGTATATGTTGTAGACTGCATTTTATACACACACACACATACATACACATATACATACACATACACATACACACACACACAAAAATAAAATAAAATATATATATCTATGTATGTGTGTGTGTGTGTATGTATCAATGTATATACATGCATACATACATATATATGTATATATATACATACATACATACATACATGGATGCATGCATATACATATATATGTACACATACATACATACATACATATGTGTGTGTGTGTACTATAGACACACACACGCGCGCGCGCGTGCGCACACACACACACACACACGCACATAGACAAACACACACGTATAATAAGTATAAATGATCAACGATATAATTTATTAACGGTGAGAGGATAACTTGGGCTTAAATCTCATATATATAATAAAAATGATTATGTAAGATCTTATAGAAGATAATAGAAATCATGGTGCATAATATACTTTAATAATAGTTTTTCCTAAACTATTACCAAAGTAAAATTGTCTTATATGATTTTCAAATTTTATATAAAACCATAAGACAATGCAACTAATAAATTTATTTCTTTTTTTCCCCAAATCTCATAGTATAGGAAATGTCATTGGACAAAGAAATGGAAGTATGAATAAAGATGTTTTATTTTATTTTTGTAGACAAGAATGTTACTTCAATAAACTAAGAATAATAATTCTAGAACACTTTGTTGATGAACTATTTTTTTCATTTTATCCATGTTTCAAATAGGAAGAAACATTATTAAGAAAGAATAAAAGATAATGAAGAGAAACCATATTAAGGTTCCAATATAATACGAGAAAAAAACTTTAAAATTACATAGCTTACAACTTTACAACCTTCTTCTCAAGAGAGTTTTACATATCCACAATATCAACTTAATAATAAAAATATTAAAAATGCAAGTATAACAATCCTCCCAAACAAGGGAACAAAATGCCATTATTTTTGGGCAACACTCCAAATAGACAACCCTCCAAAAGAAGTCCACAATTATCATGCTCAAAACACCACACAAAAACATATGACATGCCTCCCAACCTGCATACATCATCACATGCTTTCTTCCTAAAGGAAGAACATGCTACCCTCCCCAAGCCTATGAGAAAGAATATTAGCATGCTACAAAAGATGCCAAGGAAAAGCAAAATTCAAATAACTTACACAAGTATGACAACGAGAACACAACAAGGAAACTTAAAAAACCTAAATCGACAAAACACCAAGAAACCATTGTAATGCGAAGAGGGGTGGATGATCACATAATACAAAAATCTATGACATGAATAGTGCCAAAATATCCTCCATGTAGTATCTCCAAGAGCCTTCACAAAATCCCAAATCTTACAACTCCATTTCCTAGAATCCTATGATAAGAAAACATTATTGGCTTCCCAAGAAACCATGAAGATGAGATACCCTCCCACTCCAAATCTACACCCCAATGGAGTGGAGGATAAAAAGAAACCAAAGTAAAAATTTCAAAACAAAGCAAAGAGTCAAGATCAACAAGGATCCCAAAAGCGAACCCACAATTCAAAAAATTACAAACAATAACATCCACACACATACAAGAAATTTTTCTAATTCAACATAAAATGAGTTGTGAGACATACCTCGCACTCCAATCTCAAGTCCACAAGGTCGTAGTTCTTTGTCTCCTAAAGATCCCAAAGCTCCCCACCAAAGTTCTCCCCCAAAAATCCCCCAAACATCAAAATTCAAACAATATATAGGAAAACTCTCCATCCCACAAACCCATGGGAGGGTGACATGTGTCACCCTTCTAACTAAGAAAATCCTCCATGTCACCCAAGTCATTTTCAATGTTCTCCAAAACAATAAATGCAATAGGGGATAAAATCCCAATTAGCCCCCAAATCCCACACAAAATCCAAAGATCACACATGCGAGACAAGGGAAATATATTTGAATAGTGATTAAAGAGAGGGTGGAGTAAGGAAGAGGATTTTGGGTTCACAAAATGATTTCAACACCCATAAATTAGGTCTCACACCTTTTAAATCCAGCCTTCAAAAATTCCCTTAAAGGTTAAATTATGGATTTTGGATTGAATGAGAGAATCGAGTCAAGGAATGGTCCCTACAAACTTCCTTAGAAACTCCCAAGACATCCCTAATAAATTTCAAGACACTAAAACACCCCATAACACAAATCATCCCAAATGACCTCATTAACACAAAGAAATCCAAATTATATGAGAAATGAAGTAATTTTAATTCTACGATGGTTCTCAAGGGTAGGAAAACTAACAATATGAATCATTAAAATTATCATGCAAGAATCATGAAAATTCCACAATTGTGAGCAACAACAAAATGAAACAAGGTGAGGCAAAAGGTTCAAAAAAATGGCTTAAGCGTCTTATTTAGTGCTACCACCGAGTCCCACGTTCTCCATGTGTTGTAACCTACAAATCCTGCACACTCAAGGAAAACCTCAAATCTACTTGACATGATAAAATATCTATATAAATCATAATGAAAAATGACAATGCTTATCTCCTCACGAATAAAATTTCACCACATCTATTCTACCAATGATACATATAAGCATGATCTAATATCAACAATATATAACTCAAAATCACGATCATCAATGAATACCATATAACAACATGATCCATCAATCTAAAAATCATAATATCATTATCTCAATAACAATAATTATAACAACAATGAAACAAGATTTAATGGAAATAATACTAGTAATGTGAATTTCACACGCAACTTGTCAAGTTAGTTTAGTTTATTCCAAATAAAGATGATAGGTTAATATACATGTATTTGAGAAATGAACCAATATAATAATTATCCAAATATAATTTGAGTAACCTTAGATCACTAATATCCACCAAACTAAATAAAAACCAAGTGATAAGGGTAAGGGCGGTAAGTCGACTTTGTGAGCCTCATATATCTTCCTACCAAGCGAAAGGTGACAACAAGAGCTATCACCAAGTCACTGTAATTTAATTTGAATAATTCATGATATTATTCTCTTGAGTTTATCAAACATGAATCTATAACCAAATTGATTGTGATTAACTAAACTTAATACTATACTATAGAAAGATATAATAATAGTTAATCTAATATAGGAGGACTAAAACGTTGTAAAATATGCTAAGACAATATGAAATAATTTTAAATAATTATATTAAATGTCAAAAAACCTTAAATGTGCAAGGATGTAAAAGGAAAGGAATTAACTAATTATTAGAGACATCACGAGGTTTCGAAGGTATGATTTGTGGATTCAGAAGAAGGAACGATCACTCAAAGGTCATACAAAGGTCATATCTATAAGATATAAGGAGACATCGGTGTCCATGAATGTATTAGGGCACCCGGGGGTGCCCCTGGTTTGCAAAATAGACATCATGGTCTTTATAAAAGGTCATAATCTAATTTGCGGTGTTGCAAGATGCCCTGAAATATTCGTTGTATGCATTGCACTAGATTTTTTGAAGCTGCATTGGGTATAAGAAATAATCCAAGATGAAGGAATGACCTAAAAAAGATTAAAAAGTATCAAAACCTTGAAAATAAAAGATTCAAAATGAATGGGTTGGAATAACCTCGGTTTCCAAAACAATCGGCTTAGTAACTGAGTGATGGACTACGTTTTGGATGCAAATGTAGTTCTGGTGTGTGTGTATGCATGTTGTGCCCTGGGTGTTCTTGTTCTAATCACACTTTTTGAAGTAGAAACCAATAATAACTATAGAAAAATGTAATAGTATGTGTGTATGGAATAGAATAGAATCCCATCCCCTATGTTGTGTCTATTGATGTAGATCTCCTAGCCTTGATGCATGAAACTATATGGATGCAAGTGATGCAATGGATGCAACTCTATATGGAGTGATAGTAGTAGGTGACGCTAGGACCCTCATTATGGTCTCATAAATTTATATTTATAGGGTTCTCTTGCTCTAATTTCATAATTCACCCTAATAAGGGTGATTAGGAAGAACCTAAGGATGAAAAATGGATAGAAGAGGCCTAAAAAGTGGTAGGAAAGTAGAACATGGATCAAGGTGCCACAGATGGGACCAAGGCACCCCAGGGCGCTTTAGTATAGGCCTCGATGCCACGAGTTTAGGCTAAAATGATGGGAGGGTAACAAAATAGGTGGGCATGCATAGTAAAATACACAGGAATAATGAAATAAAAGGTAAAAATAAGATTCTCAAAAGGTGGTATTAATTAATACTTTCTTCACTAGAGAACCCTATAAATAGTAGTATAAGACCTCACTAAATAATTCCTAAAGTGCATGATTTTGTGACTTCTTGCGCCCACTTTATGTTGGTGAGCACACTTCTCGATAACAGAAAGTAGATATATACGCGCACTGATATCTATGTAGAGTGTATTAGAGATGTTCGATGGGATAGACTCAAGTGTGGAATGCCAAAAGGACAAAGTGGAGGAGCGTGGATTCTAAAAATGAAAAATTCCCATAAAAAGTGATGAGAGTGGACCTAGGGAAAAATGTTTGTGTAGTTCTTTGTGATGTGTAGTGTACCTATATGGTTAGTAAAGGAATGTGTTGTCATGGTGTGTTGTCATTGTGCCATCATTGTTGTTGTTTTGTTATTCTTGTTGTAAATATCTTTCCCCCCGGGTAGATATAGACAAGCAGAAGAATATGGAAATCAAAGAAACTAAAACCCTAAAAGTTGCGCCTTGGCACACGTAAATGGCGCATGACACAGAGTGTCGACATGGTAAAAGTTGTGCCTTGGCACACGTAAATGGCGCATGACACAGAGTGTCGACATGGTAAAAGTTGTGCCTTGGCGCACGTAAATGGCGATGACACGAGTGTCGACATGGTAAAGTTGCGCCTTGGCACACGTAAATGGTGCATGACATAGAGTGTCGACATGGTAAAAGTTGTGCCTTGGTGCACGTAAATGGCACATGACACAGAGTGTCAACATGGTAAAAGTTGCGCCTTGGCGCACGTAAATGGCGCATGACACAGAGTGTCGACATGGTAAAAGTTGCGCCTTGGCGCACGTAAATGGCGCATGACACAGAGTGTCGACATGGTAAAAGTTGCACCTTGGCACATGTAAGAGGATGTCGACACAGATATGGATGCGCCTATGGCGCACCTTCAGGAGGCGCAACATTTTGGCGCGACAGAAGCGAGACCTCGGCGTGAGATATTCAGATGGCCATAACTTTTGACTGGGAGCTCAGATTCATGCAAGGTTGGACTTTTTGGAAAGCTTATGAGGTCCTCTGTCCAACTACGACTGGATATCTTTAATTGGGTGAGAAAAAATTCTTAAAAATGCAAAATACAGTTCGCCACTTTTGGGGTTCGCTAGGTTCTCACCTACCATCATAATGAGATGAATTAAATGCAACCTAGAGGTGGTTGGGGTAGATTTGGAATTCCTCTCTCTTTTCTCTCTCATTCTTCCTATAAATTGTAAGGAGGGGATTCTTTCTAAAGGTTGGACATTTTTGTTTTGCCCCTCCCTTCTTCTCTTTGGTAGGTGAACTTGTGGAGTTAAAACCTCCCTTTTGAAACTGTAATGCAACCTTGCCTCTTGAAATTTTACGGTTGTTGTATCAATATTTGGAGAAAATTAATGCATGTCTGTGGATGATTCTCAACCCTCTCTGTGTTCATTTGCATCCTACTGATCTTTCACTGTGAATCTGGCTATCTGTGCATGATCTTGCATTGCATTTTAATGGTCTGTGTTTATTGGCAAGACAGGTGTTCTTCATTCCTCGGTGCATCACCTTTGTAGTTTAGGTTTTATTTTATGCATTTTCTTACCCTGTCTCCTTGGCAAGTTAGATTAGGTTTTTAGTAAACCCTCTGCATTTTCTACGTGTGCATCTGAATAGAGGAATAGGAACCGGCCTTCATCCGGAGAGATTTTCCAATTTTGCAAGGTCCCACACTTGGGAAAAGCCCCATGTTATGCAATCGCACTGAGAGTCTCAACCCATCGAGTTGCGAGACACTCGTGGGTCTTGTGATTCACCATCACTTGATTACTTCCTCTAATTTGACTATTTTTTCTCATATAGTCAGACTTGTAAGGAGAAAATGATCAAGTAGTCAAATATATATGTATGTAAATGTCAAATACGCTATGTAAAATACACAACTATAAAATATACACAATAAAAATTAAATGGAGCACGTGCACCTGATCCATGTTGAGAAAAAGGGTGTAGAAGGATATCCTGTACTGTCACGAGTTTTTTGGGTGATCTCACGCAACCCTAGCTAAAGAAGTGTAGAGAGGAAATTCTCTTCGTCCTCAAACTCTAACTACTTCTACTTGAAATATGTGAAGAGATCCCTGTAGTGTCACGGGTTTTAGGAAATCCGACACCAATCGGCTAATATAGTGTAGAGAGGCACACCCACTGTAACTCCCAAGCATGTAATTGCTTCCCATAAATGCCAAAGGACACCATGTCCTGTAAAAGCCGTTATGTATGGATTTTTCAGTGATTCAATTCACTCATTGTATGTAATCCCACAATGCCAAGGGCGGAAAGTGCATTATCTTGAATCGGTGTGAATACATTGTGTTAGTATGTAAAACCCTCAATGATGCCCTCCATTTTTTGTGGCACATGTGATGTGATTGAAAGGAGAACGGAAACCCAAAAGAGGACCTACCGCATTATAACCTTTAGAACTTTTCCCTAGAGGGGGAAATGGATAGCGCTTGGTAGAAACCAATGCATGAACAAAATAGGATGTCTATCCAAACAAGTGTTAGTTGAAAAACACATCCATGCAATAAGAAAAGTGTAAAATACGCATATAATGTAGTAACTACTCAAAAAAGTAGTGTAAACACGTAAGAAAAATTTAAGTCACACAAATCAGGTTATAAACATGGGACATCAATCATGATGTTGTAAGACACACTAAGCGAGTCATGGCCACAATTAAAAAACAATTTTGCATACAAGAAAATGGAAAATCCTGCATATAATGACAAATAATGGCATACAAGTAGAAAAAAACAAACAAGGTGTCATGGAGATGTATAATCCTACAAAATTTTTCTTACACATGAAACACCCATTAGCATGTTAGAGTGATAACCAATATGTCGAAGCATGTATGAACAAGTAATATAAGATGCTAAGTAAAAAATGAAAGAATAACACCAAGATAAGATGAATGTGAATTCCCCCAACGACCAATATAGGAAGAGTAGAAGGAAAGCATCTATGTCACGTGTAGATTCTTGTATCTACAATCACACTAAAAAATGTCATGAATTCACATGTGTGTATTATAGAGATAATGACATATAAGAAATTAGACTAACATGTGTAGTAAAGTGATCATGTAAAACACTAGTAAACAAGAGTAAATTCCCCCAATACTATGCAATATGTTGTGGATGGATGGAATGGAATGCAAAATGGAATGATAGAACCCACATGCCCCCAAGTAAATGGAAGTGTAAGTAATGAGGTTCATTTTTTCCCCATCAAGTGATCAAGAATGAACCGTAAATGAGAATGCATCATCATGAAATAGTTGAGTAGTGTTTTTGTGTCTAGCATGATGCAATGAGTGTGTATATGTGAATGATGATGGGATGTGACATGTGGAGAGATGTACGTGAACCCTATAGCCAAAGCGTATATTACGACTTGTTAAATGGGTGAGTTATGATTTAGCTCTAAACATATATCACTATAAGATGATAGGATGAGTGATGATTTAAGACTAATTGTATATCACTATGGGATGGAAGGATGAGTGTTGCTTAATATTATGCTCAACTATGAGATGTTTTAGCAATGGGATGTTATGAGGTTCAACTAAATGACATGTAGTGGACATAGATAAAAAGGAGATGGCAAAGGAGGACAAACATGTGATTGTGAAGCATCCTTAAGCTGTTGGATTTCAGATCTAAGGGACGTAATGGTGGATTCAGTGGCTGAAAATTTATATTGAAATAATGTATGCAAGGCTTGAAATTTATATTGAACTAATTTATGTTAGATGTGAATCAAGCCTAACAGTGGTTGATTAGATATGGGATCATCAAGACTAGGATCGACAAAGAAACTATGAAGTACAAAACTTAATCTATGTCGTGGCATATTGTCATCAAAATAATTTGTGTATATGGATTTTTAGATAGCGGCCTGACAAACAAGACATCACTTAAGTAAATTAGATAAAGAAGCTTGACCCATGATAGAAGAAAGATGAAGATCCTAAGCTTGCAAATGGTCGGGTTCACAAAAATGATGAACTAAAATTAATACTATACTATAAAAATATATAATTAAAGTTTTTCTAATATATGAGGACTAAAACATTGTACACTATGCTAAGAAAATATGGAATATTTTTAAATAATTATACTAAATGAAATAAAGCCCTAAATGTGCAAGGATGTAACAAGAAAGGAATTATCTTATTTATTGGTGATCATCATGCAAGTCAGCAGTCTGAATTTGGATTCTAGAAGAAGGAATGATCACTCAGGTTTGTTGATTTGTGGAGCTAGATTACTTCAATTTAGCATGCTATATCAAACTTGTTGGAAAACACAGTAACCAACATCGGTTATTAAGGGACCGAAATCAATCACCTATGATCGACATCGGTTAGGTAAGTAGGAACTGACATTGGTTGGGGCTAACGAATTAATTACATGTGTGTGAGTGTTTTATTTAACTCAGGGGAATTAGATCTAATTTTAGTATTAAAGGAGATATATTGATTATAATTGCATGGCTAAGTGCCCTAAGTTTGTATAAGGTATTTATAAGATAGAAAGTTATGGTTAGAAGAGAGAGTTAATGATTATTGTGAATATAATTGTAAGAGAGAGAATTCTTGTAGAAGAAGGAGAAGCTTGAGAGAAAGAAAGTAAATTAACTTATGAGAGGTGTAGAAGATTGTAAGTCTTCATTGTATATCTTCGAAAGATTTGGATAATAGCTTGGCTTGTTTCTTATTGGATGAAGCCCACACTAGGTGAATCGGATTAAATTTGGTGTTGATTTATATCCCTTATTTTGTATATTTATTTTGGTAGAATATAATTTTTTATTGCATGTATGCTTAGATGTTATATATTATATATATAAACTTGTGCTAACCCTAACAAATGGTATCAGAACTTTGTTTGATGGTTTTATGTCTTGATAGATTTACTTTCACTGAGATGGTTTCTTGATAGATTGGGAGCTACAACAATGGAAGAAGAAAACAAATACAAGGTAGAGAAGTTTGACGATCAAAATTATCAATTATGGAAGATGTAGATTGAAAATTATCTATATCAAATAGATTTGTACTTATCATTGGATTAAAATTCTAGACCTATGAAGATGGTGATGAAGAATGGAAGATTCTTTATAGAAATTATTTGGGATCTATAAGATCGAGACTAACAACATCCATGGTTTCTAATATTACAGAAGTGACATCTACGGTAGATTTAATGAAATCTCCTACTAATTTATATGAAAATCCTAGTGTTTCAAATAAAGTTTATTTGATGAAGAAGCTATTTAGTTCTAAGATGCATGAAGGTGGATCTACATCCAGTCATTTGAATGATTTCGATCTATTGTAAATTAGTTACGGTTGGTTGATATTATGTTTGATGATGAAGCGAAAGTACTCTTATTCTTATCTTCTTTTCTTGATAGTTGGGATTACTTGGTAATGGATGTTAGTAAGAAAACATCTGCTAATAATATTTTAAATTTTGATGATGCGATTAGTATAATCTTGAATGAAGAAATTCGTAGGTAGAGTACAAAGGAATCATCATCCTGGGAATGATTTGATTACGTAAAGAAGTGACAGGAAGAAGGAGAGATCCGAGAATAAGAATAATGGGAAATCAAATTCAAGGAATGAAAAATATAAATTTAGAGATAAGGGAATTACTGTTGGAAATTGGAAAAGAAAGGACATGCAAAGAAAGATTGTTGGTCAAAGGATAAAGAGAACCAACATCTAGACAAAGGTAAAGGGAATGTAAAGGGAAAATATTATAGCAGAGGTAATGCAAGACACTCTTTTTCTTTATGTGGATAATAAAATAGAATAATGTGTTTTAGATTCAAGAGCTTCTTTCCATGCATCTCCTAATAAGGGTTATTTCGAAATTATGTGTACGGAAATTTTGGGAATGTGTTATTTGGGTCATTGTGAACCTTACATTATTACTAGTAAAAAGAAGTTCATCTAAAATTACAGTATGGAAATACATGGGTATTGAAAGATGTGAGGGATGTGCAAAGCCTTAAGATGAATCTTATTTTTGTAGGGAAACTAGGTGAAGCTGGTTGTATGGTTACATTCACAACAAACTCTTAGAAAGTCACCAAGGGTGCCTTTGTTGTGGCAAGAGGCAAGAAGGTAGGAACGTAATATTTATCTACATGTATTACTAATTCTTTTTATATGTTATCTAATTGATATTAATATGCATGCATGTGGCATAATTGGTTTTGCCATATGAGTCAAAAAGGAATGCAAATCTTAAAGGCTAAGGGTAAGTTATCAGATTTGAAATATTTAGATCTTGATTTTTGTGAGCATTGTGTCTTTGGAAAGAAAAAGAGAGTGATATTTCTCAAAGTTGGGGCAACTAAAAATGAGTAGAAATTGGACGTCATACACTCGGATGTGTGGGGACCATCCTAGGTAGATTCTCATGGAGGATCCTAGTATTATGTTACTTTCATTCATGATTCTACAAGAAAGGTATGGGTTTATTGTATTAAACATAAATTTGATTTTTTGAGACTTTTAAAAGATGGAAATACCTTGTTGAGAATGAATCAAATTCAAAGTTAAAGTGCCTTTAATATGATAATGGTGGTGAATATTGTAGCAATGGATTTATATATTACTTCTCGATGAATAAAATACATAGAGAAAGAAAGGTTCCAAGAACACCATAAGAGAATGGTGTTGCAAAAATAATGAACATGACAATCATGGAATGTGCTAGAAGTATGAGGATACATGTTGGATTTCCCTTGTAATTTTGGGTAGAAGAAGTTGATACATCAGTTTATTTGATTAACCGTGGGCCTTCAAGTTCACTAGATGGAGGAATACTAGAGGAAGCTTGGACCGGAAAAGAGGTAAATCTTTATTTTGTTAATGTTTTTGGTTCTGAAGCTTTTGTGCATATTGATAAGGAAAATAGAAAAATGTTGGATGCAAAATCCAAGAGATGCACTTTCGTTGGTTATGGATCTATTGATTTCAAATTACTTGTTTTGGATTCAGAGAATTCTAAAATTATTAAGAGTCGTGACATTGAATGGAATGAATAGAGAATGCATAGGGATCAACTTTTGGTACCTAAGGATGAACCGATTGATAAGTTTTGAATGAAAATAAACTCTCAAATTTAAAACTCATACCTGCAGGGTTACACATTAACTAGTATTGGTTAACCCCGACCGACATCGATCACTGAACCGACATCGGTTACAAGAGAGGCAAACCAACATTGGTTAGCGAAGCCCAGGATCGACTATAGGTGACCGTTGTCGATTCTTGTCATAATTGGAAACAAATGTCCAAGAGGTTTTGAATGAACCTTCGGTACCCCAAACTCCTGTGAGAAGGTCACAAAGAGTAATTAAACTTCTAGAAACATTTACACCTTCTTTATTTTATTTATTATCGATTGATAACGGTGAACCAAAAATCTATGATGAACCAATGTAGGATGATAATGACATACAATGAGTGCATGGCATGAATGAGCATATGGACTCCTTGTAACAAAACTAGAGTTGTTATTTCGTTAAGTTGTCGGTAGGAATGAGGACATTACATAAAGAATGGGTTTATAAGATTAATGAAGAAGAGGGTGGATAGAAAAGGTACAAAGCAAGGCTTATTGTAATACGATTTATATAGAAAATTTGGTATTGACTTTGGTGAAATATTTTCTCTGTTGTTAAAATGAATTCCATATGTACTATATTGATTATAGTTACAATATATTATTTGCATTTAGAACAACTAGATGTGAATATGACTTTACTCAATGGTGATTTGGATGAAGAGATTTATATGCGGTACCCATTTGGGTATGAAATCAAGGGTAAGGATAAATTAGTGTACAATTTGAATAAGAGGCTATACGGGCTCAAGCAAGATCCAAGGCAATGGTACATGAGTTTTGATAGTTTCATGCATAAACATGGTTACTTGAGATGTGAATTTGACCATTGTGTTTATTTCAAGAAGATTGAAAATTTAAGCTATATTATTTTATTATGCATGTGGTTGATATGCTTATTGTAGAATCTAGTATGCGAGAACATTTGCTAGCTTAAAGGAACGCTAGCTCACATGTTTTCTACGAAGGATTTAGGAGCTGCCAAAATAATCCTTGGCATGCAAATACACAGAGACATGAAGAATAAGAAATTGTATTTGTCTCAGGAGGATTATATCTATAAGGTGTTAGAAAGGTTTAAAATGTAGAATTCAAAACCTGTAAGTACACCTATGGCTAGACACTTCAAATTGAGAAAAGATAAGTGTCTTTCATCACATGAGGAGGTCAAAACCATGACACAAATACCATATACATCAGCACTTTGGAGTCTCATGTATGTTATAGTTTATACCAGACTAGACATTACATATGCGGTGGGAGTTGTGAGTAGATTTATGGCCAATCAAGGTAAATAGCATTGGAAATTAGTGTAATGGATAATCAAATATTTGAGAGGAACATATAGCATATGGTTATGCTATGGATGTTTGGATAATTGTTTATGTGGTTATGTTTATTCAAATATGGTTGGAGATCTAGATTGTAAAAGGATCACTACTGGATATATTTTGAGTAGGTGGGAGGACAGTTATTTGGATTTAGAGATTTGAAAAGGTTTTGGCTTTGTCTACTATAGAGTAGAGTATGTAGCAACTACAAAGGCTAGAAAAGAGATGATATGGATGAGTAGGTTTATGGAAGAGTTGGGAAAGAAACAAGATGGTTGAAAATTATTCGGTGATAGTCGAGTGCAATTCATTTGGTAAAGAACTTAGTGTTTCATTCTAGAATGAAACAGATTCAGATTAAGGTATCACTTCATATGATAGGCATTGGAGGATGGACAAGCTGAAACTAGAGAAGATTCAAATGAGTGAAAACCTGCATGGATATGCTAACAAAGCTATTAGATAAAGAAAAGTTAGAGCTACACTCCACTTCGTTGATCTTCAAGTTTGAGAATTTAAGAGGAAGAAACAAAGCTAAAGAAAGGATCCAAGAATGACGTTGTACATGTATAGTGCAGTAATTTATCTCCAAGTGGGAGATTGTTGAGTTATGGAGTTCAATTACTTCATTTTAACATGTTATATTAAACTTGTTGGAAGACACAATAACTGACATCGGTTATGAAGGGACATCGACATATGATCATCAATCTAGTAGGAATTAACATCAGTTAGGGTTAACCGATGTCGATTACACTGTGTGTTAGTGTTTTATTCAACTCACATGAATTAGATCTAATTTTAGTATGAAAGCAGATCTATTGATTGTAATTTCATGGATAAGTGTCCTAAGTTATTATAAAGTATTTGTAATCTAGAAAGCTAGGGTTAGAAGAGAGAGTTAATGATTATTGTGAATATAATTGTGAGAGAGAGAATTCTTGAAGAAGGAGAAGCTTGAGAGAAAGAAAATACTGTACATCATGAGAGGTGTGGAAGATTGTAAATATTCATTGTATATATTTTGAAAGATTTCGATAATAGATTTGATTGTTTCTTGGTGGATGTAGCCCAAATTGGGTTAACCATGCTAAATTTGGTATTAATTTATATCTCTTGTTTTGTATATTTATTACGGTAAAATATATGCTTTTATTGAATGTATGCTTATATCTCATATATTATCTTTACAACCATGTACTAACCCCACCAAATGGTATTAGATCTTTGTTTGAGGTATAAATGTGTTGATATATTTACTCATAGAGGTTTTTCTGATTGAGTGGGAGCTACAACAATGGAAGAAGGAAAAAAATACAAGTAGAGAAGTTTGACAACCAAAATTATCAATTATAGAAGATACAGATTGTGGATTATTTGTATCAAATATATTTATACTTATCATTAGATGAAATGTCTAGACCTACGAAGATGACTGATGAAGAATTGAAGATTCTTGAAGGAAAGGCTTTGGGATCTATAAGAATGAGCCTAACAAAGCATCCATTGCTTCTAAGATTATAGAAGTGACATGTATGATAGACTTAATAAAATATCCTTCTAATTTATATGAAAAACCTAGTTCTTATAATAAAGTTTATTTGATGAAGAAACTATTTAGTTATAAGATGCATGAAGGTGGATCTACATCTAGTCATTTGAATGATTTCGATCAATTGTAAATAGGTTAAAATCGATTGATATTATGTTTGATGATGAAGTGAAAGAACTCTTATTCTTATGTTCATTTCCTAATAGTTAGGATAACTTGGTAATGGATGTTATTAATACAACATATGCTAATAATATTTTGAAGTTTGATGATGTGGTTAGTATAATCTCGAATGAAAAAATTCACAAGTAGAGTACAAAGGAATCATCATCTGGAAATGATTTGAATATAAAAAGTAGAGGCGAGAAGAAGGAGAGATCCGAGAGTAAGAATAATGGGAAATCAAAGTCAAGAAGTAACAAATCTAAATTTAGAGGCAACGAAATTACCTGTTGGAATTTTGTAAAGAAAGGACATGCAAAGAAATATTGTTGGTCAAAGGATAAATATAACCAACACCCCAACAAAGGTAAAGAGGAAAATAAAGAGGAAAATATTTCATCATATGTAATTGAAGATGATATTTTTATTTATTTGGATAATAGAATAAAATCATGGGTTTTATATTCAAGAGATTCTTTCCATGTAACCCCTAATAAGAGTTATTTCAAAAATTATGTCCGGGAAATTTTTGGAATGTTTATTTGGGTCATTATGAACCTTGCGGTATTACTAGTAAAGGGAAGTTAATCTAAAATTACATAATCAAAATACATGGGTATTGAAATATGTGAGGCATGTGCCAAGCCTCAAGAGGAAGATTATTTCGTAGGGTAAGTAGGTGAAGTTGGTTACATGGTTACATTCACACGGAGACTCTTGGAAAGTTATCAAGGGTGCCTTTGTTGTGGAAAGAGGCAAGAAGGTATGAACATTATATTTATCTACCTCTCATTCTGATTCCTTTTCGTGTTATCTACTTTAGATTTAGATTCATGCACGCAACATAATCGTATGGGCCATATGAGTCAAAAAGGAATGCAAATCTTAAATCCTAAGGATAAGTTATCAAATTTGATAGATTTAGATCTTGATTTCTGTGAGCATTGTGTGTTTGGAAAGGAAAAGAGAATGATATTTCTCAAATTTGGGGTAATTAATAAGGAGAAGAAATTGGATCTTGTACACTAAGATGTGTAGGGACAATCCTAGGTTTCTTCTTATTGATAATCCCAATATTATGTTACTTTTATTGATGTTTCTACAAAAAGGTATGAGTTGATTTTATTAAAAATAAATCAAATGTTTTTGAGACTTTTAAAATATGGAAAGTCCTTGTTGAGAATGAATGAAATTCAAAGTTAAAGTGCCTTATATATGACAATGGTGGTGGATAATGTAGCAATGATTTCAATGATTACTATTAAGTGAATGGAATACATAGAGAAAGGTGGTTCAAGAACACCATAAGAGAATGGTGTTGTAGAAAGAATTAATATGACAATCATGGAACATGCTAGAAGTATGGGGATACATGATGGATTTCCCTTGTTGTTTCGGGAAGAAGAAGTTGATACAGTGGTTTACTTGATTAAGCGTGGGGCTTTAAGTTTACCGGATGGAGGAATACCAAAGGAAGTTTAGACTAGAAAAGAGGTAGATCTTTATTTTCTTAAATTTTTAGTTCGAAGCTTTTGTGCATATTGATAAGGAAAATAGAAAAAATTTATATGCAAAATCCAAGAGATGCACTTTCATTGGTTATAGATCTATTGATTTTGGATTAGTTTCAGGATTGAGTGAACTCTAAAATTATTAGGAGTCATGACATTGAATGGAAGGAAAATAAAATGTACAAGGATCAAATTTTTGTACCCAAGGATGAATTGGTTGAGAATTTTATGAATGAAAATGAACTCTTAAATTTAAAAATCATACCTACATGGTTACACAAGAACTAGCGTCGATTGACCCCTAACCAAAGCATCGATTAGTTGAACCAGTACTTGGTTATAGGAGAGCCAAATTGGAATTTCTTAGCAGAATCGGCGTCGGCTACGGGTGACCATCATCATTCACTTTCATAATTAGAAACAAATGTATAGGAAGTCCAAAATGAACCTACAAAACCCCAAACTCACATGAGAAGGTCACAAAGGGTAAGTAAACCTCTAGAAACATTTAAACCTTCTCTATATTATTTATTATTGGTGATAATGGTGAATCAGAAATTTTGAAGAAGCAATGTAGGATGAGACCCATGTATAGTGGGAGCATGGAATGAATGAGAAGATGGACTCTTTGGAGAAAAACCAGACTTGGGATTGGGTTAAGTTGCTAACAGGAAAGAGGAAATTACATAACAAATGGGTTTCCAAGATCCAGGAATAAGAGGGTGGATAGAAAAGGTACAAGGAAAGGCTTGTAGTAAAAGGATTTGCATAGAAAGTAGGTATAGGCTTTGGTGAAATATTTTCTCTTGTTGTTAAAATGACTTCCATACATCTTGTATGGAGTATAGTTGCAATAGATTATTTGCATTTAGAACAAGCTAGATGTGAATATGGATTTCCTTCATGGTTTTTGGATGAAGATATTTATATGCAACACCTTCTTCGGTATGAAGTAGAGGGTGAGGAGAAATTAGTCTCGTAGGTTGAAAAAGAGCTTATATAGGCTCAAGAAATTTCCAAGGCAATGGTATATGAGGTTTGATAGTGTCATGCATAAGCATGGTTACTTGAGATGTGAATCGACCATTGTGTTTATTTCAAGAATATTGAAAATGGGAGCTTTATTATTTTGTTTCTTGTATGTGGATGATATGCTTATTACAAGATCTAGTATGCATGACATTGGTGAGCTTAAAGGAAAGCTAGCACACACATTTTTTATGAAGGATTTATGAGCTACCAAAATAATCCTTGGCATGAAAATACATAGAGATAAGAAGAACAAGAAATTGTATTTATCTCAGGAGGATTATATCTATAAGGTGTTAGAAAGGTTTAAAATGTAGAATTAAAAACACTGTGAGTACACCTATGGCTTGACACTTCAAATTTAGAAAAGATCATTATCCTTCATCACATGAGGAGTTCAAATACATGACACAAGTACCATATTGTTCAACAGTGAGATTTGTGAGTAGATTTATGGCCAATAAAGGTAAAGAGCATTGGAAAATAGTTCAATGGATACTCAAGTATTTGAGAGGGACATCTAACATGTGGTTATGCTATAGAGGTTTAGATAATTACTTATGTGGTTATGTTTATTCAGATATGGCTGGAGATCTAGATGGTAGAAGGAGCATTACTAAATATATTTTCATAGTAGACACCTGGGATGACATTTAACTTGATATCAAGATTGCGAAGGTTATGGATATGTGTACTATAGAGGCATAGTATGTTGCAGCTATAGAGGCTAGCAAAGAGATGATATGGACGAGTTGTTTCATGGAAGAATTAGGAATGGAGAAATATTATTACAAATTGTTCGAGTGAAATTCATAGTGCAATTCATTTGGTGAGTAACTCAACATTTCATTCTAGAATGAAACACATTCGATTGAGGTATCACTTCATATAATAGACATTGGAGGATAGGCAAGTGAAATTGGAGAAGATTCATACGAGTGAAAACCCTATGGATATGCTAATGAAGGCATTAGAAAAGAGAAGTTGGATATACACTCCACTACTGTTGGTCTTCGAGTTTGAGACTTGAAAAAGAAAAAACAAAGCTAAGGAAAGGTTCAAGAATGACATTGTATGGGTACATAGTGTAGTAATTTATCTCCAAGTGGGATACTGTTGAGTTATGGAGCTCAATTACATCTATTTAACATGTTATATTAAACTTGTTGGAAAACACAGTAACTGACATTGGTTGTGAAGAGACCGACATTGGCTACCTATGGCCGAAATTGGTTAGGCAAGTAGGAACCAACATCAGTTAGGGCTAACTGACGTTGGTTACCTGTGTGTGAGAGTTTTATTTAACTCACAAGAATTAGAACCAATTTTAGTATTAAAGAAGATCTATTGATTGTAATTTCATGGTTAAGTTCCCTAAGTTTGTATAAGGTATTTATAATATAGAAAACTAGGGTTAAAAGAGAGAGTTAATGATTATTGTGAAAATAATTGTGAGAGAGAGAATTCTTGGAGAAGAAGAGAAGCTTGAGAGAAAGAAAGTACTTGTACATCATGAGAGGTGTGGAAGATTTTAAATCTTCATTTTATATCTTTTGAAAGCTTTGAATAATAGATTGGATTGTTTCTTGGTGGATGGAGCACACACTAGGTAAACCACATTAAATTTAGTGTTGATTTATATCTCTTATTTTGCATATTTCTTATGGTAGAATATCTACTTTTATTGCATGTATTCTTAGAGATCATATATTATTTTTACAACCTTGTACTAACCCCAACAAGGTCCCATGAATGTCGAGATCTGGAAAATATAAAGAGAATGGGGCACACTAGTCGCAGAATAGGTGCCTTGGTCTCCGTAAAAGCTCGAGAATCTATTTTTGGCGGTGTCACAAGATGCCCTGAAATATTCGGTGTTTGTCACGCTGGATTTTCCGAACTACACCAGTTTACGAAATAACGCAAGGTGAAGTAATGACTGTAAAAGACAAAGAAGTATCATGACCCTAAAAATAAAAGATGATAAATGAATGGGTTGGGTGACCTTAGCTACCATAACATTGGGTTTACTAATCTCAAAGCATTGCATTACATTTCGGACCAAAATGTAGTTTTGTTGTGTTTGGAAGTCGTGCCTTAGGTGCTCTTTTTCTAGTCACACTTTTTGAAGTAGTGAGCAATAATAACTATAGAAAAATGTAGTAGTATGTGTGTATGGAATATAATAAACCCCCCATGTTGTGTGTATTGATGCAGATCTCCTAGCCTTGATGCATGACACTATGTGGATATAAGTGATGCAATGGATGCAACTCTAGATGGAGTGATAGTAGTATGTGACAATAGGAATCTCATTATGGTCCGATAACTTTATATTTATAGGGTTCTCTTGCTCTAATTTAGTAATTAACCCCGACACAACTGAATCGAGAAGAAGATAAGGATGAAAAATAACTATAAGGGGCCCAAAAAGAGGTAAAAAAATAGAATATGGATCGGGTGACCCAAATGGGACCGTAACGCCTTGGGGTGCCTCAAGAAAGGCCTGTACATCCCGATTTAGGATAAAATGATGAGACAATTAAAAAATAGGTTGGAATGCATATAAAAATTTGTGGGAATGAAGAAATAAAAGGTAAAGATAAGATGGACAAAATTTGGGATTAGTTATTACTTTCTTCCCTTGCGAACCCTTTAAATAGTAGTATAAGGTTGGGCTAAATAATGCCTAAAGTGTATGAATTTGTGACTACAGATTGTTAAGTAAAGGATTGAGAATTAGAAGGGAATTATATCCCAATCCCTTAGAATTATAATTCCAAATAGAATTCACTAGAATGGGTAGGGTTAATACCTCTTAAGGGTATCACGACGTACCATGTACTTGTTAGTCACAACAAACATGTCTCTCCCAATTTTAAAGGGATCATGTCTTAGGTTTCTTTTTCATTGAGAGAAATTTAATTAATTAAAATTTGTAACTTATAATAAATTTATTAAAATTATCATCAAAAATCCCTACATTGTCCATGTAAGTGGATGTTTATAATAAAGGTCCCTTTAAGGAACAAATGTGAGGTAAACCAAGGGAAAATAATTGTTATCTCAAAATATTTAACAAGTTATGCACACTTGATGTGCATGAACCTACTCATGAAAACTATCCGAGCTACCCCAAATACCACGAGAAGAAGATAGAATATTTTTTTAATTTACTGGAGGTTTCACTTCCTAGCTCACACGTAACTTTAAAATATGGAAAACAATTCACAAGACTCTCCAATTTTTTTCTATCATTTGTACTATCCATTAAAAAGGGTCAAACATGAAGGTTCGTATAATAACATACATACTATAAAGGTGATGCATTGATTTAGAAATTAGTTTAGGTTCACACAAAGAAAGTTCCAATAGGTTATATGTGTAATATATATATCCAACCATAAAGTTAGGATTAATTTTCTAGTTTAGTTTCATGGTTCCATAGCTTGAACCATTTTCTAGGACATCACATTAAGGTTCAAAATTTTCTTTAGAAAACCAATAAAGAATAGTTTAATTTGTTATAGTTTACAAGTTTATCGAAGTTTCCACCATGGCAATCCAATTTCCTCACTTTCTACACCCCAAAAAATCCAATATCGATTATTGAAACA